>VZSC01010127.1:273458-345747 GCA_013398225.1 Steatornis caripensis
TCAATGCTTATCAATATCTAAAGCATGAGATGGAGCCAGACTCTTTTCACTGGTGCAGAGCAACAGGACAAGGGTCAATGGGCACAAACTGGAGCACAGGCAGTTCCACCTGAACATGGGGAAGAACTTCTTTACTGTGAGGGTGACAGAGCCCTGGCACAGGCTGCCCAGAGAGGTTGAGGAATCTCCTTCTCCGGAAAAATTCAAACCCTCCTGGATGCACTCCTGCTCAACCTGCTCTAGGGCCACCTGCTTTAGCAGGGGGGTGGACTAGATGATCTCCAGGGGGCCCTGCCAATCCTGGCTATTCTATGATTCTGTGATTCTGTGATACCTATAGGCATGTTGCTACCACTGAAGTAAAAGAGAGTTTTGTCATTAGACTTCGAAAGAAATGATGAGAAAAAATATATTCTCATCAGTTTTGAACTGAGCAAAGAGGCAAGGGAATGTATATAACAGTACTGGGTTTGCTAATGGTAGAATAATTATGCACATGCCAGGTTTGTGTCATTTTGAAAGAGTACTTGACTTTCTTTTAAATGGCTTTATATAGGTACATACATATATATATATATTTAGATTTTTTAAGGAGCTAGTGTGCCAGTAAAATTTCTCATTTTCAGCAGTGATGTCAGTCCAACTGACTAGCTGAAAGTCTGTGTTTACTTTTGGAGTTAACAGGTTTTTTTCTTCTATTCATCACTTACTTAACAACAGTCTTAATTTTTGATAGCTTTTTTGGAAAGCAAATTTTCTCTGCTAAAATATAGTTGAAAAAGGAAAACATAACAGTTGTATTTGTTTTCAGTGGCAAACACATACACTCCCCTCATCAGAACTCAGCCAGTGATGACAATAACATTTCACAATCCTAGCCACTCAGATTAACAAATTCACACCGTGTTACAGTTTCACTTTAATATTTCTATTTTTTCTTTTTTTTTCTTTAAATGCCGATCCAGGGATGGTGTTAACACACATCAAGAGGGATTTATTCCACTCTGTATTGAACAGATGGCAGCTATAGGACAGCGTGAGTAAAAAAGAATATAGCTGTGGGTTGTGTGCTTGCTGATATCAGCTGGGCTAACAGTTCTCAAGCGCCTTTGTGTGTCCATGTGCTTGAGAGCATTGGTTTATGAGGATTCTGTAGTTCAGTAACTCATTGATATATAAGCACATAAAAGAAATTCCTCTCTATCAAATGGATCAAATTAAAAAGCAGGTGGTTTAGTTGAAACATAACTTTGCTGTCATCTCGGGCTCACACGTACTTACTTTGAAGGTCAACATAAGAAAGACACACACTCACACGTACATAAGCAAACAAAGATTTCAAAAGGAAGCCCTTATTGCAGCTTTCAGTAAAACTTTTTGGTTTGTTTTTTTTAACAATTAACTCTTTCTCCCACACTGCAGGCACCTGGTGACCTCCTCTCTGCTAATATGGGCCACAGGACCTGGTAAACCAGGATTACATTAGACTTCAGATGTTCTTCCTTATGCTACGGTTCTTGCTGCAATTGCTTTTTCATTAAAAGCCTGAAGAAAGTGCTAAAACCAGCATTATATACAAATGTACACAAATGTTAATACTTGAGATACAAAAGGGACAGAGGAGCATACAATTATGTTAGACAAGTCCATATTAGACTACACAATCTTGTCTTGTATCTTGCCTTAATAATGTTACAATATGAATTTGTGATCAGAACTTTAGCAAAGGCTTAGGGACTGCAGAAATTATTCTAATACAAAGTCCCTCTTTAAAAACACACAATTGTGATCCAATTCATGAAGACTGTGAAAATTTATTAAAACGTGTCTATTGTCTTCAGGGATGTGATAAGTTAATGCTTCAGTTATCACGTAATTATATGGTAAAGTTGGCATGCATTGTCATGTAATTACCATGCACTACTTTACATTAGCCCATGGCACAGTTTTATTCCATTATTTACATGGGAAAACTTCATAAGTAAGCATGTGGCCCTGAGGAAGCTTCTATCTGTGATGGAGAGCTTACTCTTCTTATGTTCTGTTGGTGCAAGTAAGATTTAATTTCCATTAGCTATTGTCCTACCAATATCTAGTACAGTCAGGGTAACAGAGCAGGCTTATAAAATTCTTGCAAAATACAAATTAAAAAACAGCATGGCAACAGTGACAACTTTTATCTTTCGAGTGTCCCATTCAGCCAGAATGGTCAGACTTTAAGTGATCTTTTTAGGCAAGGTTAATGTTAGGTTGGAACAGTCAAAGGCCAAATTGGTATACCTGCAACATGTTTGTGTGCATGTGTTAGATTCTTCCATACAAAATTTACTCTGTTTTTTTAATCCACATGCACAATCATATCCTTACACCACATCACTTAGCTCAGATTCTTTTACTTTGAATTTGCTTCAACTTACATACCATACCTACCATACACACACTACATACTAGAGACAAAAGCAAAAAATTTTCATTTGTGCTGTTGTGTAATGATGTGCAAGAACTGAATGCAGAGGACTGAAATAAAATTCCACTCTAGCAGAATTACATCCTAACTTATTCTTTTCATAGCACCTGAATTAACTGTGTGCATGATATCACACAGAGGTTTATATTTCAAGGTAAACTGTCTTACAATATCCAAACGTGAATCCTTCACGTGATGATCTACCTCTCCTGTCAATATTGGACCAGTCCTTACATGTCCCTATTGCCTTAATTTTTCTTAAATTCAATCTCTCTGCAAACTGTTTAACAAGACAGAAATTATCTTACTCAGTCATCTTTGCATTTTATTTCAGCTGCCTAGTGGCATGCCTGACAGTCCTTCTGGCTTCATTCTTATGTGTGTCTGAAATATTTGCCTCTTCTTTCTTTGTAACCCTGCAGAGAAGGGTTATTAAATTCTGACAAATCTTCACACTTGTCATCTATGCTTTCCATTGAGTAGCTTGTACTTTTCTAAACAATCTGTGTTCAGATATGCTTTATATATGCCTATAAGGCTTCTAACATATCATATGACAGCAAACAACCCTTGATTTCTAACTTCAACAGAGTAATTTTATTTTTCCACAGATCAACCTATGTGAGCAGGGTCCTGGTAGGAACATTTCAGTTTATTTTTCTCCTTTCTTTCTTTTTTTTCTTTTAGATTTCATGTCACTCTCATTTCACTCTCAAATGGTCTACACAATCTGTCTACAAGGTAGGTACTCAGTTGTTTGAAAGTTCATAGGATTCTTTTTATTAAGGGGTATGAAGTTTATAGCACATCAGTTAGGCTGTAATATGACTTAAAATACAGACTTGCATGTGTATTTGCATTCAGAAATGTAAAATTGCTCTTGCAGGTGTTGCTGGGATTAGAAAATGTAATTTTAAAAACTGAGTACTGATATACTTGCTTTTTAAAAAGCTATATATTTAGCTAAGGCTAATAAAGATTAGCATAGAAACATTTTTTTCTAAGATGGGATGTGTTTCATGACACTAACAAAGAACGTTCAACATCATTATTGTACCGCATTTGAGTACTTGTTACCAGAGGCTTCAAACAGGTTGGGGCATCATTGTGTGAGAAACTGTGCAAACATAACAAAAGATAAGCCACCCTATGACCTAAGAATTACTTTAGAAAACAGCTTTCTGTATCAAAGATGTATCTTCCCCATAATAAGTTGTAAGATATCTTTGTATTTTAAGTTCAGGTGAGTCAGGGTTCACTCATTTTCAGCTCACTGTTCTTTTGGACTTGCATGACTGCACATCTAATACAAAAACATTCTGTAAGAAAACAGAGATTCAGATGGATTTGTGTTTCAACAGCGGTTGTGGAAAAAAAGACTCATACATGAGAACAGAAAGGATCTCAGAAGAATGTGAAAAGTGTAAACCCCAGTGCTCAGAAGGACATACAAAAGTAAACTACACTGAAAAGTCATATATTCAATTCCTCTGTTACTTATATGTTTTGTCAGCATGTACAATACTTCCTGATTCTATTAAAATATCTACATTTGTAGACATTAACAGACCTCAACCTGTTTTTACAATACACTAGAATTCTTAGCTTCATTGTCAAAACTCTTTTTATTTCTTGTCTGAGAAATTAATATCTCAGAGTTCTTCAATTATGAGACTACATTAGTACCATCAGGCTCTTTTTAGCTCTGTTTTCTGCTACTGATTACGGCCAGTTACATTTGGAGGAGTATGAGAACCAAAAAAGGTAGTTCTTCCTCCTTGTACTGGTTGTCAGCTTGCTGATGCAAGGACGTGAACTATTTTACATAACCACCAATTATGCATGTGTATCCTGGCCAATCCCTCTTCCAGGGATGTATCTAATTATTTCATGTTCATATGGCATACCTTAATATTTTTATAATTTAAAATAAATAGTACTGGTAAGTTCCACTGTTCTTCTCATCTTTTGTCAGCTTTGAGCCTTCTGCCTGATAGTTTTCTTTAGGTGGGAGCTAGTTCTTATGTTGCGTTAAATGTGAATCACTGCTTCATGCCCACAGTCTCTGTGTCATTCACCATTTCAGAGGCTGCTGTCACATTTCGTAGTCAATCATTACCCTTTTGTGGTAACAAATTCTAGTTCCTCTCAGTCTACTCTGAGTTATTCATACAGAAGTTGTTCTCATGTCTGATTATCTTCTTCATAATTTTTATAGTATACAGTCATGTAGCTCAATATTTTCACATTTCAAACAGCTTGAAATGTTTATCTTCATAGCTCTACAAACTCACGTAATTTCTTATATTTAGCTCACCTGAAAAACATATTATTCTGAAACATAAAGCAGAGGGAAAAATTTTGGAGAAAAAATAAGGTAGTGAGTTGATCTTGGGAAAGTGGCTTGGAAAGAAAGAGTGGCCTATCATGCCTGATATTTTTACCCAGTTTAATGTCTATAAAAATAATAACGTGTAAATTTTTAAAAACAAATATTTTAATCGAGACATTTCCAAATAGTATAGAAAGACTAGTGAGACCAGACTCATTGGGTGTTCAAATATAAGCATTGCAACTACTTTCTCTGCCAAATTGATCTCAGTACCTCCAATTTGTTCACCCACACAGACATACAGCTGGCACCCCCACAGCTATACACAGCTGATCTTACTGTGTGTAAAACAGCAATGAATGTGTTTGCCATTAATAACACTTTATAGGCATATTTTTTTCATGAAGCAGACCAACTAATACTTTTATAGCTGAAAAAAATCTAATTTTAGATCTTTTTATCTGTAAATATGTTATGAAACGTATATGATTTGGTTAAAAGATAGATGATTTGTAATGATGTTGCTGCATATCATTTGCATTTCTCAAATTACAAGGTGTACTTCAAAGTGTTCAGAAAGCTTAATTTTCCTGTCTAATCACATGGTTTCCACCTATACAGCACCTGCTTCTCTCATCGCCTCCTCCCAAACAATAACATGGATGTCCTCACTATCCTTCTTGCATTTAAAATCATCATTCTCATTCATATTTTGTAAACAAAAATGTTTAGGTACCTAATTATTGTGTCTCTTAAACCATTACATACATCATACAATATGCAAAAGCTAGGCACCTAAGAACATCAGCTAGTTCAGGATAAGTGATTTCCACAGGCTCAAGCTGTGAGTAAAAAAATAACCATCAGAGTCTGCCAAGAAGATGAAGATACAAGGCTCTTCTTTGGTTCTGGACATTGTCTTCTACTTGAAACAAAACTTGCCCTGTGTTTTGAACCCTTTCACAAAAAACGTAATTCTTTACCTCACTTGCAGACGTTCCAAATGCAGTTGTCCTGCTTTTGCAGAATTTAAGCTTTACCCTGCCTTCAGCGGACCCTTGCATGTTCTTGCTGCATCGTGCATCAGTTAGCCAGACGGGGGGAAAAAGCCTTTGCTTGTCAAAGGAAACAAAGATTCTGCTAAGATTTAAACATGGGCTTAAGTATAGCCATAGACAAGCAAAAAATTGAAGGAGGTCAAGTGTAAGTACTGCTCATTTGTCACTGACTTAATGGGATTTCAGCAGGCAATTTAAGATGCACTTGTACGTATTTGCAGTCAGTGGGATGTAAATCAGTGGGACCTATATATAACTTACGTATTTTGTAGAAACGTAGGCTGCTGAGTAGAGATGTCCATCACATTTTTTAACTCCCTGAACATGCTGAGCCTTGAATTTAAGCACAGAGAATTTTAAAGCACAATAATTATCATGCATATCCAACTTTTATTTCTTTTTCTTTTAACTCCTTGAAATGTTGCATCAGACTTAGCCTGATGAGGAATAAGTATTTCATTGTCTTCTTGTACATGTTACAGTAGATGAATGTATACAGCTCATTCAAAATACACCCGAAGATCAAGATTTCCATTATGCAGTATTTCCTTTACCAAACAGCCAAAGACATGTAACTTTTCTTTATGTCATTTGATAACTTCACTTTGAAACACAGGTTCAATCCTAAGAAGATTTTGAAGCACCATATAATGCGAGGAGAGATGCCTAGGACTATATGTAAATATAATTAGTTTCGTAAGGATTACATTTTATTGATTATTAGTAAGGGACCACGTGAATTTCCAATTATTTCAGAGAAGAATACAAATATACATCTCTCTGGAGTCTCCAAAGCTATATCCAGAGAAATATTTTTAGTTTTGTCTACCACTTTCAACCATAAAGGGAATTGAATTACATGAATTATCCAAATTGTATGATCAAATGCATCTCCTAAAGTAGACAGCACGTATGGGATTATATTGTTTTGGAAAGCAAGAAAAGCAAAAGTAATTTTGGAACACATTAAATTTCAGCTGTTGATGGACCTCAGCTCTGCAGTTCTTGAACACAAAAACCTCATTATCCTGCACCACGTGTTATGCAAGAGCATGAATGTAGGAAAGCGTATAATTCTGCAACTGTAGACTAACAACAACAAGACACCAACATCATTCACCAAAATAATTTTTTAAGATATTTCTTCACAAAACAAAGATGTGTTGTATACCACTGTAAAACAGAAGTGCCTTCCTGTAAAGACATAGTATGAAAAAATATTGAAGGCTACTAACGAGGTGACTATGGACTAACAGCAGTGGTAACTTAGAGAAAAAATGTTTCTGCACTTACGTTCTTATAGAAAGATGATGGTCGTGTGTTAGATTTATTTCACTTTAAAGAAAAAAAATGACATAAGAACTCCTCAATTGACTGTTGGTAAAAATAATGTTAAAATCACCCCTGGTAAACTCTTCTCAGTTACGTCTTGTTTTTATCTAAAGCAGGATCTGTGCACTATCTGGTGGGATGCATGGGAGGTGCATCCACAACCTGATACATAGCTGGCACTTGGGAATGCAAAAGAGATTCCACTTTGCTATCTAGTCAGGGAGCAGGGGCAGAGCTGCTTTGTCTCCTCGCTGACCTAGGGCATTGTATTTCTTCTCTGAGAATTATGGAAGCTAGGATGTCTCTTGTTCCTGATGGTCATATTCTTTTGTGGTTTTCCTTCCAAAAAGGAAGAAGAAAACATAAAAAATGTAGAACTCGCACAGAATCTGTTATGCCTACAGTAGCTGTTCCTCCCCTTTCCAGCACCTTAATTATACCTTTCAGAGACTGAATTCTTTTTGAAAAGTCATTATTACGTAATATTTTTGCTTTAAAGGAAAAATTGTTTGTTGGACAAAGGGAATTTCTCTTTTCTTTTCATTCATGATAGGGCAATTAGACTTTACCAGAAGCTTTTCTAATAATTACACTGAGCAAAGAGAAAACCTTAATTAAATTTTAACGATGAGTGTGATTGTGCTGATTAGGATAATAGTGGTCATTATACACTATCGCAAGACTTCTTGTTTATATTGTATGGTGCTAGTACCATGAAGCTTTTCTAAAATTTTGTATTTACCTTAGTTTGGTAATCTCTGCTGTTATTAATTTCAAACTCCATTTATGCTCTCTACCCCTCATCACTACTATAATATCATTATACTCCTCATATAGGCACATTTATATGAAGACATTAACTTTTCTGTAATATACTTAAATATTTTTCTCGTGTAGATTCTAGGAGCCTGATGACCTAAAGCAGATCAGACTTTACATTTGAGTACATTAAGTGCCCAAAATGTTGACATGGGCTTTGTCTGAAAGACGTGTTTGCTCTCTTTTGGTAAACTGACAAGACATCTTATAAGGTGGGCTGCAGGACTTGCACTGATCTCTTTTTCTGTGACCATCATTGTAATACATTTGGGGCTGGCAGAAATAGTTGGAGCATAGGGCCCTGTGTTGAGAGACACTTAGACTCTTAAAGACACGGCTCAGCCCCCAGAGTTCTAGAGCAACAACACATCTGTTGTGTCGTGATTCCCAATAACTAGGCACCTGAGCCACAAGTTATTCGTGAGGTAGGTAAGTCGAGAAATGCCAAAAGTTCAGATGCAGTCAACAGGAAAATTTAAACACAGGTCTGATTGCAAAGGTCTATAATGCTGACCTGTGTATTTGTTCTCTTCATACCCTTCAGAAGCACAGAGCCAGACTTTCTGAAATAGCAACAGAAGCCTCATAAATGAGAAACATGATGAGTCACACTATGTGAGATACTAGGCTACCTCCCTCTGATCAAGTAGTGTTCTTATGTAAAAGCAAGATCAGATGTACGACGTCAACAGCAGAAAAAGCAAAGCTGAGACTCATTCAAAAAATACCGGAATAAGTGCACTCTGGGGAGAAAAGAAGTTTGTAGCCTAGTGGTAACTTCTGGAAAAAACAAGCAAATTAAATCCAGGAATTCAACCTCGTATGAGGGTGTAAACCTCTGACATTAGCTGTAAACACTCACCTATGGACTGACAAAGCATGGAAAATGAATACGGCATCCCCTTCTTTTGCAAGGCTTTGTCCACTGCTTTGAGGTGCTGGGAGCCCAAGCACTTTATCCAGTTACTTAGATTATGCTCAAGTTTCCACATCGCCCACTCGAGCATTAGAAAATATGTGGAGTTAGAAGTTGAGCATTTACATGTAAGAGAGTAATACATGTTCCTTATTTTCACATCTCAATGGAAAAAGAAGGAGCCCAGGAGGACACCACAATGTTACAGGTGGCTGAGGGTAAGTAAGAAGTATGGAGGGATCACTGTTGTATAAAGGGGATTTGCAGAATATCTGGGGGGCATTGAATCTTGACTTACTGTCCCCACTGATCCCTTGTTCATCAATATCAAGTAGGACAGTACCTCCTCCACCTTCTATTCCCCTTGTGGACCTCCCGCCTGCACCAGCAGGTAGCCTGCGTAATACTTCCTGTCTGACCTGATACAAACGATTGCTGGCAATTTTATTGTTTAGTCTTAAATCACAAGGTGGGCAATGCCACAAATCATGGTGTTACAGCATCCACTCAGAAGAAATCCTTGGTTCCTTTTCTCACCGTGTCACTGGAATATCACTCAGTGCCAATTGCCTCCATCTTCACTGTGGTTACCTTTGTGATGGGCACCCTGCAGACTGTTGCTTGCTGGCTTAGCTACAAGTGGTGTCCCACTTGGGGATAAGGGCATATAATTTTATATCGACGCAAGCATAAATTACAAAATAGGTCTGAGATTTAATTGGCTGATGAGCACATTCATGCTCTAAGGTGGCTGAAGGCAAACAGCTTTGCAGTGTCAATGACTAGTTGCAGCTCTCAGTCCCGCATGTAGGCTGTGATCCTCCAAAGGAAGGGTGAGTGAGTTAGCAGAAACAGAAACAAATGGTTTGGGATGAACAAAGGGCTCTCCCTTTGTAATTTAGTATTTCAAATTTCAGTGACAAAAGTACAGAGGACCACTTGGGGTATTTATTAAAGGATGTCTAAAGAAATAATGAACCGTGAAGAAGTGACATGATCAATAGATTAGCTCCAGCTTACATTTGTTATAATTCTCATCTAATTGCTTGCCTGGGTCTGCCCATGGCCTTAATTGCATACTGGTATGTCACCTTTGAACTCTGCTCTGTTAATTTTAATTGTAAACAATGGACTGTCTTTGAAATATTTCCTCCAGTTTTCCTTCTGTTCTGTCACAACTGAACCTATGCCTCCTTGATGTATTATAACAAGGAAATGTTTTCTTCCTGGTGTGCCTGAAGACTGACTCTAAGTCAAAATTCAGAAGCTTCAAATCTCCTAGACCTAACACCAGAGCAAGAAACACCACCGCTGTTTACAATAAGCAGAAAAGGTGACTTACCAGGTATGGCACCCCGTTTAATATGCCCATATACCTGTGAACACACACACAACCAATGTTCAAAGTAACGCAAAATGCCATGGCAGATAGGAGTTCTCTCAACGGTACATCAAATGTTGCGGCATTTGTAGGTTAGATATTTTTTAACATCTCTTGCAGACCTTAAAGAATAATGTTGCACCAGCAAGGACCTTCAACTTATTCTAAAATGAATCAGGAACAGATCTTTTTATCNCACAACCTATGTTCAAAGTAACGCAAAATGCCATGGCAGATAGGAGTTCTCTCAACGGTACATCAAATGTTGCGGCATTTGTAGGTTAGATATTTTTTAACATCTCTTGCAGACCTTAAAGAATAATGTTGCACCAGCAAGGACCTTCAACTTATTCTAAAATGAATCAGGAACAGATCTTTTTATCCACTGGGTAACATTTGCATTTACTCCTTCATATGTCATACAGAGCCATTAATCATTCTAGCAGCCTCTTTACCTCATAGGAGATGTAGGGCAATGATAATGTTTTATGTGTGCAATTAATCCTGTGGCAGATGTGTAGTTTCCAAGACTACTGCCATTAGAGTATTGACAGGATTCAGAACAAATATTCAGGCACCGGGTTAGTAATGATTTTAATATGATAATATCCGGTTACTCATAAACACAGAATATTCAGACCTTAAGTTTTACATAAGTGTTATTATTTGTAAAAGCTTTCAGAGAACTAGTGAGGAGGGTTTTATATTCCTAATGCTGCTGTTGAACAAAGAGCACACAATTAACATAGCAGCTGGGTGTGCATAATTCCTCAATTCCCATCCACTCTGTGATAGTCACCGTTTGTGAAGTGAGAAGGGTGATTTATAGTGAAAATAAAGGTTATCCAGGGAAAACAAATGATGCCAAGCAATCTGCATATACCTTTAAAGGTTTGCTTTTCAAATTATGCTCGCTTTCATTCTTGCTAAAAAGACCTCCTTAGCTGGGTTCTTGGCAAAGCGACAGATTCAATTACATATCATGACAAAACTGAGGAAGCAAAAATTCTCTAATTTTCTTTCACAAAGCAACCTCATTGCAATACATATGGATCTTTAGATGAGGAGTGCAGGACTGCTATTTTTCCATGTGTTGATGCTTTTTCCTCTGCCGATTTTTCATGATCTGTTATTATGTTATCCCTCATTCTGCTGGAAAGTGGGTGTGCTGGTGAGCCCCAGAAGTTTGAAGGCCACACTTTATACAGATGTGATTTTTCATGCTATTCTAAAACAGTATATGCTTTCTACCATGCATAAAAGTGTGGACTATAAATCCTATAAAATTCTATAAATCCTGTGCTGTCTACTTCAAACAGAGGCTTTGTGGAAACTGTTGCAGAGTCAGGGAGAAATTGGTCTGCAGTCTTTGCTTTCCAGTTCTCTAAGCCAGATGAAGAAAACAGAGACAGAGGGAATCAACAACTTCTCGTGTTCAGAAGACAACTTGAGGAAGGGGACTATACACTGGAGGAAGCTTCATGAAGCTCTTGTGGATCACGAACACTGCCCACCCTCAACTTTCATCTGTAGACCATTGTGTAACTTTTTCAAACTTGAAACCGAACAACCCAGTCATCTATAGGACTTGGCAGAGCAGCTGTTATATGCCATGTGCAGCTGAGTGAAAAGGAATTTCAGCCCCACAATGAGATAGCTCCACATCTATTTTCTGCAGTGCCATGATTCACATCAAATTGCCCGCTTCTTGGCTCTTCATTGCCCTGAAAAACCCTGTCCGTAGTACTCAGCTGCCATTGGAACATTTTCGTCTCCTGCTCTGCCTCTACATCGTTAACTCACATGTGGAGACAGGGAAAGCGTGCGTGCTTCTGTGGGCAGAGAGTAGCCTCAACTACACGTGTATCCACCATCTTCAAACACATGCATGTGACTTTGTGACTGAATGCTTTGGGTCTGCTTAGGAAATGTGAATTAGGTAGGGTTTCTGTTCATTTTAACTGGTCTCTGTCACTGCTCTGTGTGAGGACATTTTGACCTATTTCCTTCTAATAGTCTCTAAGCTATTCAGCAGGGCAAGGAACCAGGTTGTCGACATTATTCACAGACTCAACTCAGGATGAAGGTGGTCTCAGTAGTTCCCTCAAAAGCAGGATATTCATCTTGGAGACACTGGTAATATATAGCCAGTTTCACCATCTGTGTTAGATGTGCTTATCTGATCTCTGGTACTTGCCTTACTGAAGAGGGATTTTTCCCTTTTCCATTTCCTTCTGCACAAGCAGTAGCTACAACTTGCTACGTCATTTCCCATATGCTGAAATAAAATAAAGTTCACATCACCTAAATTAATGTTTTATGGAAAATTTAGTTTAGTAAAAAGTTACACAGATTGGAATGTACGTACACTTTATTATTTTCGAT
The DNA here is from genome assembly GCA_013398225.1 of Steatornis caripensis. Taxonomy (NCBI): domain Eukaryota; kingdom Metazoa; phylum Chordata; class Aves; order Caprimulgiformes; family Steatornithidae; genus Steatornis; species Steatornis caripensis. The sequence continues at coordinate 286,149 of VZSC01010127.1, forward strand.
TGCCTTTCATTTATACAGAGTATGTTTGCCTCTGTATTTTCATTTTTTTCACCCCGTCTATAGAAATACATGAATTCTGCCTGTAATATTGAATTGCCATTAACAGCATAATTAACTGTAGGGGTTTTTTAAATATTAAAATGGTGAAAGAAAATATAATAAACATGTTGTCAGAAATGTTTGGAACACCTGAATTCTTGATTAATATCTGTGAATTTGTGAGTAGCTGCTTGCCAATTTGTTCCAATTAAAATGTGAAAAGAAGGTTATTCATTATAAATAGCACAATTCTTATGTACACTGCTACTTTCTTTTTTTATGTTAGAAGGAAGCTGGGCTTTTTTATTCCAGAAACATTATGTAGCAAGGTTGAAGGTGGTGCCACTTTTTACCCTATGTAAGTCATTTTGTTTAAAAAACCCCAGATTAGCCCCATGTTCTGTCTTTACTCATACACAGAAATTAGAAGGGCTGTAATGGGTCAAAACAAGCATTTGTCCAGCCCAATAACAAACAGGAGTTACTACAAGGTGCTTCAGAGTGGGATACAGCATAGTGTAGCACTACAGACCCACAGCACAGCGTAGGTCCCAGTTTCTGGCTGTCCATGGGTCAGAGGCTCTCTGAGTTGGAAGTTGCATCAAGACCCTCTTTTTTAATTGCCACTGAGTAGCCCAATTCTGCGAATTTGTCAAATCTCTCCTTGAATCCATTTACTGTCAAGGCCTCCAGAGTCTGCTGTAGCAATTAGCAGTATAATGTTGATTGCATGTTGTATGGAGAAAGAAAGTTATCTTTGTTTCTTTTAAAGTTATAGCCTGGGATTTTCATTAAATGCTCCCTATTTCTGTTATTGTAAGAAAGACCAGGGAAACATTTCATCTTCGCCTTTTCACTACTGCTTTTTACCTTACAGATGTAAGTCCGTGACATTTCTCTGGAGTTGTCTCTTATCCTACAGAACCTTCCAAGCCAATTTAGCTTCCTTGTTTGAAAATCATTCCATATGCTTGAGCATCCCTGGTGTCCCTTCCCGTGTTTTCCTGCAAAACCTCCTCAGATGAGGTGACCAGATCCATATTTAGGAATCAAGATTAGTGGTTTTAGGTGTAGTCCAGGGCTTACGCAGTAGCATAATGATATTCTTTGTTTTGGTCTCAGTTCTCTATATGCTATTGACCCTTTTGCCTGGTTGGCAGTTCATCACATTCATACCTGATTTCTTTTGGAAGTCCTGAGTAAATTCTGGCCACAAGGAATTTTTAAAGATAAAGTACTACTTCTTTCAAAAACACAATATGCAAAGACAATTCAAATAATAATGCAAAAATGTAACAGGACATCTGCTAGTCAGTTCAGGCTAAGAAATAGTTGACGTATGTAGATCTTCTCTATTCCTCCAGTAAATCTGGGTATTCCTTTCTTTTAAGTAGTTTACTAACATACACTGACAACTGGGTTATAACTAATTGCATGACATGGTTTATTTGGAATCTATCCTCAGATTTTTGCCATACACATTTGCCAGTCCTATCAATCATTTCTAACATGAAAGACACATTGTTTAACTCCTGCCCAGCTGCACAGATTTTCATGTTACTAATTCAAATTATATACAGCATATGAGCTTACCCTAAGAACCATGCAACGCAGTATATTGTTTCCTCTTGGCAGTGTTTATAGCTGTAAGAGAGGAACTAGTGTAATTTTTGCAAATTGACATAATCTGGTTATGATTTCTCATTAGCACATGCTGAACCCATTTGTACTATCACCTGCTTTTAAACTAGGTATCATGAGCTGTGGAGAAATGGTGGCTATTACAGCATGTCAAGATATAATACAGCTTCACAGATCCTCTCTTCCAGTAGTGCTGGGCCAGGGAGAAATGCCTAAGAAATTCCAGGCTGTTAAGCAGATTTCAGATTTGCTTTGTGAAAATCCCTGTCATGCAATAAACCATGCGTTGAATAAACTGTGAGTAAAAATAGCTTTGTTATGCTTTAATGCTTCTGGCATATCTTACCAAAATATGTGAAGCTAAGGCAAAATGGCTCTCCAATTTTAGGGAGATCTCCTACTGCTGACCAAGTAGCAATAGCAGAAGTAATGCTATCTCACAGACTGAGTTTTTATCACTGTATTATCCACTGTTACTCAGAGCAGATGGTCCTTAATTTATGCCAAAATGCACTAAATTCAAACCAGTGACATCCATATGAAACAGCTTAACCCATAGTTAATCTTGTGTACTGTGTGGTTCCTGTTTTCTCGTGCTTCCAAGATTATCATTGCATACAAGACTAAAATATTAGGTATAATGCTGCTTCAACGACAACAACTGTAATTAAAACCCTATCAGAACAACAATCCAAAAAAAAAAAATATGGAGGAGAAGCAGAAGGGGTTTTTTCATGTTGAAAACTGATGTGGGATTAGTGCCAGTGACACTCACAGTGTTAATACGTAGAGTAGGCTTTGAACAGTTAATATGTGCTGATCAATATCAATGGAAATGAATTGACAGGAATTTACTGCGTCCAGTTAAACTTGAACAAGGCCTAGAGAAAATATCTTCAAATTATTTATTTTCCTTCATCACTCATTTTACCATTTCAGCAAATATCTGATTCCTTTTTGTTTGGAAAATAATTTTGCCCAGCAAACAAAAAAGCACTATGTAACACGAATGCTTAAAATAAGTCATTTGGGGGTTGATCCAAAGCCATTTGAAGTCAATGAGAGGTTGCCATTGCCATCAGTAGCTTTTGAGTCAGATCCTCTAAGGGATAGGTACAATAAAAGCTGATGACAGAGAAGAAGGTTAAAGCTAAAAGGTAGATAAAAGGAGATGAAAGGAGGAAAAATTGCCACGCTCACCCAGCTTCGTACCACTTCCAGAGAATCCATCAGGATATTTAACCACTTAAACCAAATAAGAGTTTCTCTTTATCATGATCTATTAAATGATAGGGAGAATACATAAATAGTGTCCCAGTGTTTTTATGAAGGTAGGCTCCCAAATCAGGCTGTGTGATGTCCAAAATCGTTGCGCTTAAAGAGGCTGCCATTGATTTCAGAGACAGTAAAGGCTACACTAAAACACGTGTGAGATTTAGAGTCTTTTATGGGTGGGTCTTTTCTTCATACCCTCTGTTTCACCAAGAAATGCAATGCCAAAGAGCTATAACATGTCACAACTGAAAAGATAATTTAAGTAAGTACCCTTTCAAATACTCTTCTCTTTTTATGGCTAGGTCTTTTCTTCTTGAAAGATTTTCCTTCCAAATACTATCCTTTAAGCACATTTTGGTTGTTTGTTTCTAGTAGAAGCATCCTCCTGTTCATTTCCAACCTTCAGTAGCATCCATTCTTCAGACCTGTATTTTAAGTACGCATTTTTCAGCTAGAACAAATCGAAGTTTAAGCAAACAGATTTTTTTTCAATCATAGCTGGCATTTTTAAATATTAATATGCATTTATGGAAATACATGCTGGTGGAAGGTATCTCATTAATATCAGGACAATCTTAGTCTAAGCAATTTTGACACACTATTTTCTGAGCTACGTGATTATAACAGCATGCACACTTCCTGTAGCACTTGCCTACGTTTTCCTGAAATACATACATATTCCAGCTGGGAAGTCATACGACTCCCTCCAGCTTTAGGCCAGGTCTGCGTGCACCTTTGAATTTATACTAAAATCTCCCACATGAATAGTATTAGTATGGTCAAATACATGCAGCTAATTTGAATAACTAATTCATTTAAATGTTCTTAATTTTCATATTTTTATCAACTATGAAGTTTATGTTCGGTTCCTAAAGAACATTCCTAATTTTCTTTTCTTAAGCAATATGCCATAAATTATTTAAGCCCACAAAAAATTAAGTTATATCTTTCCTCAGATTTTTCTAATAGTTCATTCAGAATTTTCAGGTTTGAGTATAAATAACCCAATACGCCCAGCTGTGTATAGTATGCTATAATCTGACTAATTTGAGTTTGGGTGTGTTTTGAAAGCTCACAATCTAGTCTTTACTTTCATGATTTATTGGCATTAAGTAAAACAAGGACTATTATATATAGTCTGCTGTGAATACATGTACCTGAAATAAATGAAACTACAAAAATTTTCCCCAAGCAGAACAAAGTACTCGTGAAGATCCAGAGAGCAGAAGCACTGACCTATTTAGCACTGTATGCTGGGGAACTACACAGGTTTGCCATCCCTACATCCTTAAATGCAAAGAAAGCATTTGACAGTGTAGCACTGAAGTATTTCATATTTTGAAAGATTTATAATTTTTGTCCAGCCTTTATTAACAATCAAGGCGCTCTAAGCCAAAGGGAAGAGGAATAGTACAATCCAGTCTTTATCTTCATAGATCAAGTTCCATATGAATTAGCTTATTTTCACTAAAATTATCAGTAAGCATTAAGCGAGGTTCAGTGATAAATTTGGCACAAGTGTGGGACCATTACTTTTGCTTGTGCAGTAACTACAAAGCCTCAGTCCTTCGTAGTAAGACTTAGTTGATTTACAGAGAGAACTCACACAGGTAGGGAGGAACATATATTAATGAGATTAAATACTTCTGCTAATGAAGAATCCTGGGCGTTTTTCCAAAGATGTAATGAGCATTCTGCAAGATTTTTCTCCATTCTAAAAGTGCAAAAGCAAGTAGGCCGTTTTTTTTTTCCTATCCCAAATTTTGCTTTCCTGTAAAGAACTTTCAACTGGAATGATAAAACTGGTTAAATGGATAAATTGCAATTTTTCCCTAAATTCAGTTATCAAAGCTATATATTACAATGCATAATCATATTTTCTAAACAGTGAGTATTTTTACAGAAATTAATACTGATAAATATTAAATATTACATTGATTCATTAAAAATGAATGAACAGAAGAAATCAAATCATTCTTGGGCATTTTTTGTCTCTGTGGCTTTATCTGCAAGGGCTTCAACAGATTAAAACCTGTTATTTTGTTAAAAGACCACTGGGATCAACTCCATGAACTGAGAAATGTGCATCTGAATAAAAGGGATCTTTTGAGATGCATGTTTAGTGATTTTTGGAACTCTTACAAGTTTTGTTATTGCACGATAATGCCTTTTGTTGATTGGGTTTTTTTTTTTCCTACATGAATAGCTTCGGTTTGCTGAGATCAGTCAAGTACATAACGTAAGCTTACCATGCTGGAGTTGTGCAGTCTGGATGTCGGGATCTGCTCTAACAACTTTCCCGGTCTCTATCACGGCAAATGTGATGGCCTTGAAAAAGTCATCCTGTGGCACACATCAGGCCACCCCACTCAGTTTACAAGATGCTTTTTGTTGTGCTTTTTATCAGCCCATCTATTGGAAATACTCCACACTTGCACGAACTTCAGTGCTTGTCCATTCTTTATTTGTCTGATGGCTACTCCATTCCTTCCTGTCATCAGCACTAAAATGTTGTGATTTGGACCCCTGGGTTACAACTATGCCAAATAGCGGTATTTAGTGTAGGGTTTTATGCGGAGGGTATGTTGAGTTTTTCCTCACATATTTCTGAGACATAAAATGGCCAGGTGGGAACTGAGAAAGGAAATTTGCAGTTAAAGTAATAAGGAGGAAAAGACATTGAATGTAATGCTGCAATTCTGCCAATTCGATTGAATTTAAAAGCAGACTAGAAATCTAGGATAATAAAGTTCCTAGAACTTGTGTGAAAATTGGCAGCTGGGCAGAGGACAGAAACATTGCCAGTGCCCCTTCAAAGGGTAAGAGCGGCCATACTCTGCTGCAACATGTTCTGTCTGACAGCAGCTGGCTGGCCAGTGGCTGCACGAGGGGCTCCAGAGTAGCCTGTCCCTGCCTGCAACGGGGTCTGCAGGAGCATAGACATGCAACACCGATGAGATGGATGGCACGTGCAGGATAAAGCATGCTGCTCTGTAGAAAACCTGGTTTCATTAATTCTCCTGTTCAGTGAAAACCATTTTTTAAAAACAGCAGAAGCAACCCATCAGCAAGCTCGTGGTACAAACAATAATGTGGGACTTAATTACTCTATTTGTCTAAACGCCTTCACCTCTGGCCCTTCCTTTTTCTGCCAATTTAGATTGATGTTTGTAGGCACCTTTGCAATTATTAAGAACATTTGCTAAGGCATGTCCCACAGCATGACACAAAAATTACGTCTACTGTTCAGTGCAGTGTGACTGATTTGGAGCCCAAAATAACCTAGATGAGTAGGAGAGCTGGATTTGGTAGCTGATCCGGAGCTGTTAAAATTGGCTCAGCACCACAGGTATGTAGAACACCAAAATGAATAACGAGCAACAAGAGAAACTAAAATCGTATCCATACGGGGCCCGGCAGCAGGTGTTAGACCTCACAATTAGCTACCTACATTTAAAATGTAAGTGATACTAGATGCTATAACAAGCTAATACCGTTCAGAAATTAGCCAAGTGAGGGATTTTTGTGGTAGGGAGGACAGGGCTCATACCACAGCTCTGGAAACCGTAGTTTCACGTTTGGTGGTAGGACCCACCTGACATTTTTTTTTCTGCAGTATTGGTTCTCAGCCCAGGGTCACCTTGCACCCTTGTGGTCTCCTGTGCTGGCACTGAAACGAGTGACTGATGAAAGGAGAAGACCCAGCTTTCTGCGCCTTCATTGCTACTGAAGACATTTTTGCGACATCGTAGCTTCGGTTTCCACTATTTGACAATTTGGGATAACCTGGAGATCATTGCCCTTATGGAAGGTTTTGTACTTATCAGGAATGGCTCCCAACAGCCTAAGCGTGTGATGCAGGCTAGCACCAAAGGCCAAAACTCATTTTTCAAATAATCTCAAAACTGTTTTCACCCAATCCTTCTAAATCTCAAGCACAATCTCCTGAACCCAGTATACCTTAGGGCTAGGGATACTTCTCCCTTGCCATTTCTCTGTTCCCTGACCTGGCTTCAGAAACATCTTCCCATGGTACACACAATGGAGATATCACACCATGCTTGGTTGCCTTTCTGACAACACCAAAACAGTCCTAGACACTTCTATTTTCCTGATCAATGGTACTGTACCTTCAAACAAGCTGTACTGCACTATAAGCTGGTCTCTGCCATGAAAATGAACACATGATGTACATATACATACATTCATTTATAATCTCAGCACAGAGGACGAAATAATTCTGCACCACATACATTTTTCGTGCTGTTAAGGTGCACTGCTGCTTTGCAAGCAAAACAGTAGATCTTTCATTTCCCGGTGACATTGCACAAAGTGCTTGTAATTCAGTGTTAGCTTATCAGCCGTCCAATCTCCCACTCCAGGGAATATGTCAACCATCAAGAGGAGTGGAGGAGGTGTGCTGAATCTTAATGGCTTCTATTTCATCAGACTCACTTTCTTAAGGGCATTTAATCGATGAGGACAAGTAGTAGGCAGATTTTTAAATAAATGTGTCACTTTAGGTTAATCTGCAGTACAGTTGAATGTATTTGTTTATGCGATTCCCCAAATATGTTCCTCTGCTGCTCAGCTGAACTGATAATCTGTAAATCAAAACATGTTACAAGTAGTTTTAAACTAGCCCTTGAGCAATAACTTCATTTGACCTACTAGCATCTAAACCATCCCGAAGTTTCAGATCCAAAGGTGGTTAATGTCAGAGTTTTGTATTCAGCAGAATTTCAAGCAAGCCTTTGGTTCAGTGAATCAAATCGGGTTTTCATCATTGCAGGTTTATAGGAATATGTTTGTAGATTGTTTTTATTTGATTGTATTTTCTTTTTCTTCTTTTTCATTTTTGAAGCAGTCTTTTGGGAAAAAGAAAAACCGAATGAGAAAGTGCAAAAAAACCCCACGTGCATTTTCAATATTTAAGCTTTGCCTGTTATTATTGCTCATTACTAATTATTTAACAACTAAGATAACTATATGATAGGATAACATATATAGCTTAAAAAATTCTATTTACTTTTAAAACAGTAAAAACACACATAGATAAAATGGGTCATATGGCTATGTAGATACATTTGTTTGTGCTTGTGCAGGTGATAAGCAGCTACCCATGAGTTCTGATTTACTACATTAACTCCCTGCTAATTAAAACACCAAAACTGTTTATCCTTCCTGCTCAGATACGAAACAAAGATTATCAGAAAATTCATGGGGGGCAAAGGGTCATGCATTAGTGTACATTAATCATGTGTATTCCATTGTAAAATGGATATAAATTAACCACTGTTACAATGATACTAATGTACATTGGTGTTCCGAGAGACGAAAGCTGGCAAACCAGTCAAATGGCTAGTCCATCTGTACCTGAGGCTTGTGCTGATGTGAAATATTGGCAAAGCTGCTTTGATTTACGCTAATATGAACAAGATTATAATCAAGCCTAACAGCTAGTCTGAATGCTATTTGTGCTGCTCAGCTGTGAGAACATATAAGGCCTGACTGTAGTTAAAACCCCTTTGGAGACTAATGCTAGTTTTACCTGCATAATGACCACAGAGCTGTAGCGTAACAGTGTAGAAATTATTCTGCGCTGTAATAGGAAACTTTTACCTACAGACGTCTAGTGCAGCCTTGGCTGGAAATACTCTGCAGATCGAAGCGTGTGACATTGCAAAGGACATCAGCGATTACAAGAGGCTGCTTGTGTTATGTAATATAAATCATTTGAGCATGGGCATCCAACCAGAATATGACTTTCCAGTTCATGTGAGGAGTAATTAAATCGGCAAGAGCACACCATGCGCAGAGTAGTGAAATAAAATAAAATGCATCAACAGTTCTCATAGACTAAACAGAGAATAGGGCTGAGGAGGTGTTACAGGTGCTCTCAGCAATGTTCTTACGATTTTAAGAGTGAGTCTCACATGACCTCAGCCTGCAACAACTGCTCTGTTTCCGAACTATTCAGCACTCGCTTTGTAAGTGCTCTTAGAAACATACGTATAATGGGTACTTTCAAATATACATTCACGTGTCAATTTGTATCACAATTTCACTCTTCTCCATTCAAGACAAATTAAACTCATTCCTGTGCATCCTACTAGTAAGGTACAATTAGCTTCCTGAGACTGCAATCTATTTTTCTTTCCTACCTTGCAGGGGGCTTTGAAGACACCAGCTAAAATCCACATCATCGCTTTAAGAAGGATTTTTAATATGAATCTGAACACCATGTAAATCAAACCATTCTGTAAACTGTACTTCAACCTCTTTAAACGTATCTCCGTGTTAGCTTTAACATCATTATGTCCCATTGTGATGAAAATGGACTTTCTGTATCCTGTGATAATGAAAATAGCCACTTTATGCAGTTTCTGTCTGCAATTATCCAGGCTTTTCTCAGACTCCAGAGAAATCTAAGCTAATTGCTTTGGGACTTTTGCTGCATTTCCATAAATTCTTTGTTAATTTTTCATGAGAAACTGTTATTGCAGTTGGCCTTAAAGTTCCCATAGTATTCAATAATGTAAAGAAGTCATTATGAAAACATAACGAATTCACTGGTGCCTCCATCAAAGCTGCACTCTTTTATCTACATGTATTCTCAGGTGAGACTGAATGACTCATCCAAACCCTTCAATAGCTCTTTTTTTATATTTTGATACATGCTTTTCTTCATCCGAGCTTACCCAAAGCAAATCTAAAAGTGGTTCTATGTGGTGCATGACCTTGTCATTATAGGACATGAATTGAGTTTGCTTTATCTGACAGTTGGCAGTGGAATTGCTTTTATACCTACTCATCAAGCCAAAGACAAAGAACTCTGTTTTAAGTGACATTCTAGTAATAAAAATGGGGCACATTTCCATGGGAATGCTTCACAACTTGGGATGTTGTATTTGATTTATTGATTATTTTGAACTCAAAGTCACGATTTCTGTAGACTAGAAACAAGAATAAAATATTAATCTGAGTCCGTCGCAGCACACTTTGTGCAGATATTCAGTAATACAAACACAGGCTCTGCCCTGATGGGTGACGAGCATTTCTTATCAGGACCCTTTTTTAGCTTCCTTACCCGGCTGGACTTCAGAACAGCAACTCGAGTTTTCCTCTGCAACATTCTCTTAAAACGCAGCAATTATGAATGTTAACTGTTACCAAATAGATAGCACCCTACAAAATAGTGAGAAAGCTGATTTTGGATGAGGAGTTCTCAGTAAACGTGATTCTTTGCACACTCCTGAAATAACAGCAGCTCCGTACAGCTGGCTACAGCTAGTCAAGCATTTTGTGAAAAGAGTACTACACAAATTAGAAATGAAGAGCTGTGAAAAGCACGGCTAAAGTTGTGTTATTGACTGTATATGTCACTATCTTTTTCTGCAAGCTGCAGTGTAAAAGCTTTGACTGCTTTTCTGAGGACAAGCTTCTCAGCACAAAAATCAGCAGATTTACATTCATTTTGATGGCACCATGCCAGCTTACACTCACTACACCAGCCTCGATGAGGGCTGTACTTAAACAAAAGCATCAGTGCAGTCCACTGAGATGCCACTTTAAAAGCCCTTGAACCATGTGAAACCTGCTTGGCTCCCCCAGGCCCCTGAAAAACACTAATAACAATGAAAACATTTACCCCGTTTTCAGAGCTTATTGCATATTACAGACTTTCACCATTTAGCTCTTTCTGTTGTGATCATAAAATATTGACATTTTTGTAATCAGATACATGCCACTGCCAGCTCTGAAGCATTTAATGTAATTTGCAGAGCGAGACAGATTTCTGCAATGATTTTCCCTTGAATGTTACAATAGAAGAAAACATACACTACCAAGAAACAAAAGAAAATTAAAATGATCGAGGTGAAAAACTCACCCCCAAAAATCAGGATAAGCTAGTATTTTTCTAGTTAGAGAATATTGCTTAGCGATATGATTTATGGAAAGCACAGGTTTTGCTGATATCAGTAGTAACCATTATAGATTAGAACTGAATGATTTAATGACCTATCTTTCTCTAAGGTCTTCTAACATCTGATTGCTGAAAAAGGCAAGGGATTGCATGCAAGCCTCGGAAATCTCTGAGGTTTGACTCAGAAACACGCTCACAAATCCCGTTGCTTATCCTAAGCTTTTCTAAACCTCTTTCGTGTGGTAATGAAGCAGAGGATCATTGTATGATTGGATCTCTTTTTCTCTTGTAGGTAGGTGGTCTAAAATAAAAGAAAACCAATACTGCTTGCGATACTTATATTAATCTTAAATAAGTAAAATGCAAAAACCCTAAATAAGTGAAATGTTAGCAGTAGTTTTTGCTTTCTCACCAGAAAGATAAAGTTGGCTTCGATCTCGTGCACAGATTCAAGTTTTTAACAATTGTTAATGATTTCCCTGTGCTGGAGACTATCAGTTCTAGGCCTGTGCCTTTCCCATACTTCCCAGAAGCTGTGGTGCTTTATTCTCCGAGGAAGTGACTGACGTGAATGGGAATATTGACAGCATATGGCACCACTCAGGACATCTGAAGTGGATGGTGCATTGTAGCGGAGGGAGATTTACTCTGTTTTAGTTCTCGTTGTGCACACGCTCCTGAGCAGTACACACTCACAGCCTCTCTGAGATGGCAGTTTTATTACCGCTGCTTTTCAAGGATTTGCTGCTGATGATGCTAATGGTGAGACAAGTCAAAGAAGCAGTACAGTAGCTAGCAGGCTGAGATTTTGATTATTAAGAGTCTTAACTCTTGAGTTTTTCCATACTGAGGTGGTAGCAAAAACAGTGAGTGGTATTAGGAAGCTAAGCCTTCTGTGTATGTGACTTCAAATGTGCTTGAACAGACTACGTACCTACTTTATCCAGAGCACTGGTTGTGTATTTTTTTCCCCATGAGGTACAGCCACCCTCTCCACATTGGTTCTCTTCCATAAAAAATTGGGTTGGCTTTGAAAGAGAGAAATGATTGAAAAGCCTGTGCTCATCCCAAAAGTCTACAGCTGCTGGAAGACAAACGGTCTCAATAGCTGGTCTGCCTTCCTTTTCACTGTATTGCCTCCAACATCTGCTCCAAGCAGCAAACCCAGCTTCGTGCATTCAGAGTGGTCCAGGGAGGAAAAACGGATTCACTGGCAGGGGCAGGAGGGAGTCTGTCGATTCATAAGGTATGTGAAAGGTGAGAAAGTGCACTTACATTTTTCCCTACAGCTACTGAAGTGGATCTGAGGAGACAGAATGTTATTTGAGATTGGGCTAAACAAGGTATTCACTGAGAGGGGTGGAACAAAGATTAGTTGAAGAGACATGGGACATGCAATGCTGGAAACTAAGAGATACAAATAGGAAAGGAGATATAAACATCTCTGCTTGCACGAATGTGCGTGCACATCTGTCTGATCACATAAGATTGAGGCAGGAGCCAAGGGCAAGAAACAAAAGAGGAGGGGAAAGGTGCAAATGCAGCAAGCGCTTCCAAGTCTTTTTGCTTAAGAGAACAGCAACAGCCAATGTTTCTTGTACAAACACTGGTGCAGTAAAGCAGGAAAACAGACTGTGGACTTCTGGGAGCTAATCGAATGGTCTGGCCATGCTTCCCTAAGCAAGTCATTCTGCTTTGTTTGTACATGATAATTGCAACAGGCTTTACAGCTAGTAGTCACTTTATTGGTAAAGAACTTTCACTTGAGTAAATTCAGTCCAGCAGACCAGGTTGATTGTATCTTAAACATATTTGCAAGTTCCTATACAGGCTAGGTAATTCCTTCTTTTGTAGCCGGGTCTTAATGGTGTTTTCTTTTACATGTCAGTTACTTTCTGGCTTTTCAGTATTTTGCTGCTTTGATATTGCCTGAACCATGATAGCAAATGAAGCGATTACACGAGCTAGTGAATATGGCTTGGTTCTTTTCCCTTTTCTTTTCTTCAGTATCTGCTGACCGAAAGTGAGAGAAAGCGAGCTGCCTGAGCTATTCGGGAAAAACATAAATAAGAGCAAACACGTACAGTAAAGTAGCCATGGATCTTCCCAGAGCCCTCAGTGTTTAGTTTCAGTCTACCAGACAATAAAGAAGATTATTTAGGGAATATATACACAAAGCACGCATAAAATTTTCTCTGAATCATTAGCTGGCTATGAGATTGATCACTAAAAGCAATGCAAAAAAGCCCTTTCATTCTTACAACAATTGTTCTTCTTCTATTAGCTGAGCGTATGGAAAAATCCCTCGACATACATACATATAATACGAATTTCCATACAAGTAAGTGCCGTCCAGCACTACCACATTCCAATTAGCTCTACTGTGAAGACAATTGTTCATTGAAAGCTGTTGGGAAGATAAAGTTCACATGCTTTCAAAAAAACCCCTAACCAACAACCAAAACAAAATAAAAAACCTTGCAAACTTTTGACTGTTAAAGTCCGTTATGCATTACGTTTTTCTCAACTTCAGTGAAGGATCTCATAGAAATGCTGGTACAGTAACAATGAAAAACACATTGCTTTACATGATGCTTCATTTGTGAATTCCCTGTGGCTAGGGCATTTCTTTCCCAAACTGAAAGAAATGAAGTGTCATGTGTATCAGCTTGTTCTTCATCGCTCACATTCCTCTTTGTGTTGATTAGAATTTTTCAGTACAAGAATGCAAGAATGGTACTTTACTTAAAGATACTGTGTTACGTTAAGTAGACAGTATTGACATTATTTAGCAGCCATGGTAGACTGTGGATGCAGTCCTGTTGTTTTTATTAAAGAGGCTGTCAGGATCTATAATTCACACATCATTAACCGCTTCATTAAGACTACAGCAGCTCTGTGAGCCCTAAACTTGTAGCAGTTTCAAGACAATACAAGTAAATGCTCACTGTCTGAGACATTCAGGCATCTCCAGTGACTTATTCACTGGATAGTTAAAAGCCAGTACTGTTTTTTAGGAAGCGCTTTTCTCAAACTATAAGCATAAATGCATAAAACATGTTCACTTAGAATTGATTTGATTTAAGTTAAAAGCATTACTTTGCAATGAGGTGTGCACTTGCACATCGTCAATCAAAAAAAAAGGCAATAACATACCAAAATGTACAGTCATTTAAGTATTTTCATATGGTTTAGATTTTCTTTACTGGAATATGAAGGAGCCTGTGTGCTGAAACAATGTGAAGCAGAACTCTAACAGACATGAGCAATGTGAGTCATATTTATTTAAGAATTTAGAATTAATGGAGCATTAATTATACAGAGAAATTTTTTATTTTCCCGTTATTTTCCAGAAGTCCTTCTGTATTTCCACTCTACTATACCCAGGCACTTGTGTTTGCTTTCCCTTCCTCTCTTTCAGCAGACACCTCCTTCCCTCTCTCCCTGCTTCTTTTTTTAGAGCTACCAGCTCAAACATAAGCACATAGCCTGGATTGTGAGTCTCACTTGAGAGCCTGGTGGACTTGAGTGGACTTTGGAACAAGCAAAAAGATTTGCACTTCCACTGATTATGAAGAGCCAACTGTGGAAGCCTCCTGGGTGGGATGCATGTGCAGCTCTCACAGCACTGCCCAGCTGTTACCCTCTCTTTTCCTTGACGTTTTGCCTTCTTCCACTGCCCCTCTGTTGCACGGTCACCACCATTTGTGCACCCTCTGGGGTGCAGACGCAGGGAACAGATCCAGTGGCCAGGGGCTGCTGGGTTTGGCTCCGCCAGCCCTCATGTCTCCTCCCCCAGCAGAGCTCTTTGATCCCGAGGCACTGCTCATACTCTGCAAATGCAGGTCTGCTGATGGGGAGGGAGCTTTCCTTCTGATGCCAGCAACCACAAAATTCCAGCCTTCCCCACCTCGGGATCCGCAAGCACGGCTTGCTGGAACAGAGCCACCAGCCATCCCTCCTTCCATGCAAGAAGACCTTGGACTCTTTTCCCCATGCGGTCCCTGCGAAGATCCTGCCCGTCTGCCTCAGGGGCTGCCAGTCTCCTCCCAGAGCTCCTTCACCCCAAGTATCCCTTTCCCCTGGGATACCCCAACGCCTCAGCCCCATGGCCACCCCTGGAGCTGCCCTGGCTCAGGGTCACATGGCTGAGGGGTGGTCGCCAGTCTGGGGCCAGAGGACCAGGCGTTGTGGCTGCTCACCAACATTGATGCTGCAAGCCTAGGTGTCCTAATGGGTCTGTAGCAGCATTTCTCGGGCCCAGGATCTTGTACTGGGGCTCCCCAGCAAAGGCGGCCTGGCACCCATAAACCAGTGCTCAGTCCAACCTACAGGTACTCCTTGACAGATAGAAAACCAAAATCTACTTTATTTGCAAAAAACAAGCAAAAATTACGCTGATGGCCATTCAGGGCTGGCAGCCATGTGTGGGGCTCAGCCTGCTGCTAGAATTAGAGTTGGGGTCAAGAGAAGAGTAAGTCCAAAGCTAGAGTAAGAGTGGGGCTGCAAAGGGGCTGCCAAAAAACCCCAAGGGCTGCCTGGCAGTCACGCTTTTCACAGGTTTTTATCATGTATTTTTTGAAGGCTGCTAAATAAAATAAATAGCATGATTTGTTGTTATCAACCCAGGAGCACTATACAAAGCATAATTGATTGATGTTACCCCAAAAGTCCATTTGACTTTTGCTAACTTAATTCCTTGCAGCTTTACTGACAATTTAAATGGCATAGTTGTTGCCATAAAGTAAATCTCTAGGTAAATGTACTGTCAGCAAACAGATTGTACCTTTCTTGGAACCAGTATGTGAATATCTGTATTGACATTTTTGTAGGGAAATAAGTCAAATTTTTATTCTCAGATTATTTTTTTTATCTCCTCTGCATTTACTTAGAGAGACGTGCAGATAGATTTCCACTCAGTCATGGTAGACTCTTTCAAGGTTAAATCCCAGGTCTCCAAGGGAATGTATTATTCTCTCTGTGAGACATCAATGTTTCTAAGAATGGTCTGATCAGAAAAAAAAATCTTTTGCCAACAGCACAATGCTGACAACTATTTTTGCAGGGGGAGAGTGGTTGCATAACAGTCAGCACTTACAACATGCTTATGTTTTATTGGAATGTCTGGACTTTAAAACTTTGGCTAGGGTTGAGATTACTCTTTCTATGTTTTGGTGTACTAGTGGTTACTGAGAAATAAGATCACCTATAGTTTTCCAGATTTTGTCTTTAGTGCCATCCAAATGTTTCTAATACTATAGGACAAAGCCAGCTTTTGTAGAAAGGGATTGAATGAGCAGTTCCATGTTTTTTTCCTGTAATTGTCACTGGTGAGTATTTGTGCTCTCAACAGCAAAAGCACCGCTTACGTTGGGAACCAGTGGATTTTGTGCAAACCAGCATGGTAGTCACTACGTAAACAATTAGAGGCCAAGGTTTTTCACCATGACCTTGCACTGTCCTCAGCCTTGAGGTATAAACTTCTTTGTGAGGTAAAACATGAATGCCTTCCAGTCTGTCCAGAACAGATGGCCTAAGACATGGTAGTAAATTCAATGTGCCCAAGGCCATTCTCTAGCAATGAGGCCAACCTAGGCAGAACACTGCACACCCTTTCCTTTAAATTACCCTACTGTTCAAAATGAGACAGACAAACCTACAACTTGGGTGCAGTCACATTCTACACCCAGCAGACAGTATGGGCCAAAACGGGGCTGAGACAGCCCTGGCATTGTATCAGTATGGATGAGCGAGCCTAGTGCCCAGCACCGTTCCCCAGCTGTCCTTAATTTAACAGTATAGAAATAGCAGGGGGCTGGCTTCTGGTGCTCCTCAGCCTTTCTGGGGAGTCAATCTACTCATTCCATGTTCATTTTACTTAGAAAACTAGACTATAAGCAGTTATCGCTTAAAGAGAGGTCAAGATGCAAGTGGGCGAGTCAAATCATATTCATACATTTTCCCAGCTCAACTAGCATATTCCTTTCACAGTCTTATCCTTTCCCTGCAACCTGTATTCATTCTCAAGTTTAAAAACCATGAGAAAAAACTAATCAGCTCAGATATTCCTAGCTGACCTGATTGCGTGAAGGGCTGTTTGTGTCCAGAGCCAGGATGACAAGAGGATTGTATCTATGGTAAATAGCACTAAATGCTACAGGAATTTAGCAAGGCTTAATTAATTAGTCCCACAAGATACCATTGGGCAAATCAACAGTAAAATATTTTTCCTTAGAGATCACCCAATTTTGTAAGAGCTGAAAAACCCAGCAATCTGTGATTATGCATTGCAACCAAAAACCCATGGAACTCAGCAGGAGAAAATCTTTTGACAGATAATTGTAAAAAAAAATAGTTTAAAAACAGATTTTTTTTTTCCGAATAGATGCATAAAAAGCTAAAAAGGAACTACTCTATCCATCCCATGCAATTCCAGAAACCTGCAGACATAACAAAAAGATTCTGTGAAAGGAGCAAGTATATCTCTAACATTCTTATGAACACACCTCCCGGTGACAGACGACCATCGTCATTTAGCGTACTAAAGCAACCATGGTCTGTGTTTAGGCTATGTAAAACTAAAAAGCCCTCTTAGGGATATCTAGATATCACTACAGACTTTTAAATTTAAAAATAATTCAAATAAAATAGAATAAAACAAAACAAAATAAATTTTTTTTTTAAAAGTATATACTGGATGCTGGCTAGATCTCAGCATGAAATGTTAGCCTCCCGAGCTCATACCTTACCAATGCTTCAAAAATCAGCTATAGATGATGGCCTAGATGGCCAGTATTTTGGGCTACAAGATCTTTTGGTAGGACCTCATAATACAGTCCTTAACAGTCTGCCTTTTTGATGTGTAATGTAAATTTCCCTTGCTGGAAACTCATTCCTTTACTTCTCAGACTATCCACAACAGCCAGGAAGTAAAGTTACTTTCCTTTTTTGTTTATCCTTTTACACTATTTTCAGACTTTCAGCCCTGATCAGATTCTTCTCAAAACCGAAATGCCTCATTTCGTTACGTCCTTATTCTCCTTCAGATCTACTCAGTCCGTATCTTGAAGTGTAACAGCCAAAAGACCAACAGAGCATGGAGCTGACTTCTTCCCATTACTTGGTAAAGAGGGATAGGTAGTTCATGTGTAAGACTGTGCTGTTTCATATCCCAGCATGATATGTTAATGCTTTCACAATGGCATGACATTGTTGACATTGTTCACTTTGATCCATGATAAACCCCTACAGAGTCACTACCCAACTACTGCTTGCAATTTTCCTTACCTATGCATCACATTTTGCATATTTTTTGCACTGCATTTTTCCAATTTGTGAAGATTATTTAGCATTCCAGTTCCATCCTTTAATGCATTTCCAGCCATTCCAGTTTGGTAGGAACCATATATTGTAAGAGGGTATATACTTTATTTCATTATGTAAGGGTATATAAAAGCGTATATACTCTATTTCATGATGTATTTTATTACGTAATATATTGATTAATATACTGAAGAGTGGCCACAGAGCAGCTGAATGGAAATCCTCACTCAGTACACACCCTAATTTTCACCAAGAAGTGTTGATAGCTATTCTCCAAATACGGTCTATCAGTTACATTTGTTCCCACTTCACAACAGTTTAGTCAACACCACACCTCCCTCACTTGTATTTGGGACCATTGTGTAACACATTTACAGTGATATTAAAGTCAGGATAGGTAACATCTGGTGTTACTCTCTTAATGGCCTATCAGAGAAGGAAATTTGGTTGTTTTGTCTTGATTTGTTCTTGTTTTGTTAAGACTTGCTCAACTCCTTGTTCCAAGTGATTACAAAGAGATTGTTTTATCGTCTGTTGTAGTCTTATTCTGTGAATCTGAAGATGTTAGGATCCCAGCTTCACTTAACAAGCTGCTCTAACCTGGGCTCCTATTTTCTCCCCTTGCACAGCTGGTGAAATTATTTCTGCACTGTAACACACAAAACAAATCCAACTGGTCCAACTGCTTAGGCAAAGAATCGGTTCTTGCACACTCGTACAGACACACTCTAAAAACTCAGATTTTTAAGCAACTTGTGGCTTTCAGCTATCTCAAGGCAACAATTTCAATCATAAGCAGTTTACTCATCTCTGCCCTTACCGCAAGTTCTGCATATGATCTCTGAAGCAACACAGTTCTCGAATCCAAAACTGGGGGAAAAACAAAAATCAGCAACTGATTATGAAAGAAATAGATAAAAGCCCATCAGCAACTACACAGAAGTCTCTTGGCATAAACACGTCCTCCCATAAGGTCCTTGGCCTTCTCAGGCTTCTTCTAATGTCAGACTGACAGTTCAAACAGCTCCCCAGCAAAAAGATAAAACAAGGTGGAGCTTGACTATGGCTTCAGTTTTGTTACTCCTTCAAACAGTGTCGTAATACTCAGCATCTGCCAATGTAAGTTAATCTATCAGCTAAGCAGGTATTAAAATCTCTCATCGAAGCCCTTATTGGGTGCTTTTGGCTGTGTGGAAACCTGAGTCCCAAAGTAGTCTTGTTCACATATTTATCATGTATTTCACAGTCATCATGTATCATGTATTTATCAGACAGATACCTCATATTTGTGATAGGTATGTATCTTTAACCTTGATAAAACATTACTTCAACTTTAGAGGTAGGATAACCTGAAAAAAGACACAAGATCTGCAATAATCCCTCCGATGTAGGTGCTTTATAAAATACCCATCCAAGACCAGTGTGATGATAGGAGTCCAAATACTTAATCAATGGATTTTCAGTCATTTATCCATAAAAAAGCCTTTTTCTCATTCTAACGGCATATTCACTGTTAATAGTTACAACCAACAATTGTAATCACACAGACATATATAGATTAAATTCCTCAGAGTGCTTGTGAAAGCTGGGATAGAGACAATCGCTTATAGAAGTATTTACACATCCCTATGGTCAGGTACCACGCACTGCTGTTTTTCTGGGATCTGGCAAGGATTTCTGACTGATTTCTGGGGCCCTATGGCATGCACCAAGTTTAGGTACACAGCTANGAGTGCTTGTGAAGGCTGGGATAGAGACAATCGCTTATAGAAGTATTTACACATCCCTATGGTCAGGTACCACGCACTGCTGTTTTTCTGGGATCTGGCAAGGATTTCTGACTGATTTCTGGGGCCCTATGGCATGCACCAAGTTTAGGTACACAGCTAGGACGTATGTAACACACAGCACACGCACACCAAGCAAAGCATTTTCTCGCATGGCACTGTGCAAACACGAGCCTTTGCATCTACACAAGCCTGAACAGTGTAGTGACCTCTTCTTGTAGTTTGATGGCCTTTATCTTTCATATCCTTGCTGTTGTTTTTAGGCTTAACGTTAATCGAACGGAACAAAACTTTATCTACAGATAAGCAGGTTTTAAAGAAACTAAAATGCCAGTGGCTTTAAAAGTGCCTTTTCTGTCATGGAAGCAACGTGAGGGCAACTAATTCAAGATGATAACGTTAATGGAAGTTGATAAAGTGTTTGAGAAGACAGTTGTATGGATTTATCAAGTGAAGGACGCATCTTAAATGTATTAGAAAATTATCATCTCACACTGATTAAGGATGTAACATTCCTTTCCATTGAGATATGCTTTACATCTAGGAGGCTGTAATGTGTCTTGCAAACAGCTTCAGTATTTCACAGACAAATTATATGTTTCGCACTTCCACATGTTCTGTCACTTAGTGAATGGAGATGCTAGAAAACTTAGCTCTAAATGAAATTCTCTGGTCTTCTGTCTGAAACAGCCTTTTCATTACAAATCAACATTTTTACAAGGGCTTTAATCCACTTTGAGATGTTTCTCACGTATTCCCTTAGCAAGCTATGACATAGTTAGACAGACATGAGGAAACTTCAGCCCTGTGAACACTTGCCCACAAGAGACATGTAATCTCTGGAAGCACTGCTTAATCACATTCCTCAGTCAGGTGTCAAACAGAGCAAAGGCACAAACACACAAGCAAGTTTTGTTTAGAGGACCTCAAAAAACCAGCCAAGTGGCAAATTTGGACATCTGTGCTAGACTGCGGCTGTCCTGTTTTTTCAGTCTAATCTGTCAAGACAACCATTTCCCCATTCTCTTAAACAAACACAGACTTCCTTGTTTAAACACTGGAACAGTTCTAACAGAGGACAGGTTTTAATCATTCTCTGCTAAGTGCACTAGCGAGAGACTCAGAAAAGAAGCAAAACATCTTAAAAGTAAGCTGCTGATTTTTCTGTGTGCAAAAGAGCAGGGCATGTGACCCTCAGACTTCAGATGGACTGTAAACACTGGGATTGTGAGAAAGAAGTGTGACTCAAAATGAGATGAGCTCCTTTTTGGCCTCTTAATTAAACGAGGCCAAATTAAATTCAATTCCACTTTGAAAAATAATTAGAATAATTAATGGCGGGGGGAGGTGGCGTGTCACTTTTCATATAGTGTATCCTTTCCTACAGATTCCCTCTGCTACTCAGACTATATTAAAGTAGCACTAGTAAAAGCTTTTCTATGGGCAATATAATGATAAAATGTGATAATTTTGAACATTAGTCTATAGGTAGCCACTGCTTTTAATGTCAAAATGTAGGAAGACATACTTCTAACAGAAAGACTATTAAATATAGACAAACAAATCCAATTAATATCAGTCATCCATTTTTTCTGAATATTGACTTATCTTAGGCTTTTCCCCCTCCTTTTTTTTTTCTATTAGCTCTGATTAATTCCATTCACTTCACTTCTGTATTTTTTATCTTAGATTTTTTATTGTTTTGCATGTTGTTTTCTTGCCTTTCCCTTCCTTAACTATCTGTTCTTTTTCTCTCTGAAAGGAGTATTTCTTTTCCATTCATTCTTTACTGCTTTTATGCCCAGTATGCTTTACTGACCCACACATTCTGTCTCCTTGTCCTATGGTCATGACTTTTCTCTTCTTTACATCTGTTTCTTCTCATTGCATTTTACTGTTTCTTTCTTGCTCTTCCCTACCACATTCATCCTTCTTAATCCTTTATCCCCAAAGTCTCCTTCTTCTTGCCATTGAATCCCTCCTTTTATCACTTTCTCATTGTGGGATTTCCCCACTTCCCCTTTTCCTAGCCAACATATAGTGTCTCCTACCCTCCCACTGCTCATGGGGTCCTTCTTCCTGTGCTGCTCCAGAGGATACATTTCCATTGACCGAGATGCTATTCTCCCATCTTGCTCTTTCACCTCGTGCTTTATTTACACTACAGCACCAGCTGAGTCTTAGCACATGCTTGGGAATCAGCCTACCCAGGGTCTGGATCTTGCGATTTCCCACACAAACGACCCCGATTATTTTCTACCTGCAAGCCACCTGGGTGTATTGTGGGTATGTATTTTTTGTCAGAAGCCTCCTTCTGCCTTGGGATGAGGGGTCTTGGCCAGGTCAGTGCGGAAGCTCCCCATCACAAAGTTTCCTTGCTAGTTCATATACACCGAGAAAATGTTTCTCCTACCCAAAAGGTGTAATGATCTCTTCAGACTAGTACTTCAGATTGAACAAAACTGTAAACTCAGTGCTCCAGTGATACAGCTACTCTTTTTGCTCGTTGCTGAATAGTGCCAAAACCCAAACTAGTACTCAGAAAGAAGTAGTAGCTGATGATCACAGGCAGCTCAGATCTGGAAAGAGCCAGAAGGTGTACATGAAAGTCCTAACAAGCATGAAGTCTCAAATGCTTGGAAATCGGAAACAAAAGACTGCAAATTCACCTAGAACGTATCCCAGGACAAGGGAAATACTAGTCGTAGCCACATGACGTAAGAAAGAGTCCTGAATGGAGTAACCGGGCAGGGAAAAAAATAAAACAAGAGAGAAGCAAAACGTGGCTAGGGCCCGTGACCCAGGTTCTGACTGCCTCCGGAGGTGAGCTCCCCTCATACTGTGCTCATCAAGCCCAAACTGTAGTTTGCTATAGAGTTCTCCTTAAAGTGCCAAGTTCAGAGCAGGTGGTTGTCCGTAGTGTCCACCTGAAAACAGTCATTTTATAGCTTTTCAAAGATCGCTAGCACTACTTCCACAGAAATCCCTTCTGTTGCTGAAGAGTGTGAGCATTCTCACAAAACCTTTGAATCTAGAACTCATTTAAAGCTAGATTTTAGACATTTCAAAGATTGTGCTATACTGTTCTTACAAAGATGTCCATCTTTGAGTCTTCTACACATGGTATCATCTTAGTACTGCGGAAAAAGAGGTTGCAACCTTCAAAATTATGAGGTTTGTTTTGGAAGATATCTTCTGTCTACTTTGTTGAGATCATCCATCAAAACCACGCATCGTTGCTGTGTGGAGTCTTCCACTTGGTGTCAGAAAGTTCTGCTGAGGGTTTTTGTGTTTATGCAACACAGTGGTGCCTTCCATCAGTTCTGATCAAAAGACTAACAAATTCATGGAAGGATCATGAATTAGAAACACAATGTTCTGATTTCCTTTCATATGTTCCTTCCAATCCTGACCTACAAGGGAGCCAGCTAAACAATTTCATAATCCATCAAACACTTGAACATTCTGTAGTTATTAGTCACCTGGAGACATTTACAGCTGGCAGAAAAGGGCACAGTTCCAACATGAACCCAAATATTAGTGAAGGCTGAGGTTAGAGAGTTAGAGGATTTTCTCACAAAGGGAATATTGTCCTGAAGATTTAAATGTCAGAGGTTTATGTGGGAAAATACCATCTCATTCAGTGAAAAAAATGAGGTTTTCATAGAACTAGATGCAAAGAGCATGAAGTAAGGAATTCAAGGAAGACAGGATGGAGTCTGCAAGAGTCCAGAATTGGAACAGAAACATCAGAGACACCAGAACGGAACAAGTAACTAGAAAGAAGAAAACTGAGAATGAAGACATAGGGCTCTGTTAGACATGGTATGTGAGTTTGACAATGCAGATTTCAGATTGATGTCAAGGCTGGGATGAAATTTGGCCTGATGTGGCCCAGGACTGGCCTGCCTTGCTGCCAAGGCACGGTGCTAGCTCATGCTCACCTTGCTGCCCATCAGGAACCCCAGAGTTTTTCCAGTCAGACCCAGCCTGTGCTTTTGCTTTTGATTACTGTTCCCCAGGAGCAGAAATTCACATTTACCTTTGTTAGGCCTCGCACACTTCTTTACGACCCAGTGTTTCAGCCTATCAGTGTCTCTCTATAATTCCTTCCTGCATATGCACAGCTCCTCCCATTTTGGTGTCATATACAAACTTGGAGCAGGTGTGTTCGGTCCTATCATCTGGGTCAGTTATAAGGATATTGAGTACCACTGGTGCCAGCATTCACCCTGGGGATCGCTGTTTCTGAGTGGCAGCAGTTTGACATTGAGCCATTGACCACTACCGGTCAGCTCAGACGGCTTTCTGTACATCTTGAGGTCCATGTGTCCGGTCTGTATCTTAATGGCTTGTCAGTAAGAACACTGTGGGAGGCTGTGTCAAACACTCTGCTAAAATCAAGGTGATATGCTCAGCTCTCTGCTCACCACTGAGCAAACTGTTTCACCATAGAAGGTGACCAGATTGGTCACGTATCATTTACCCTTGGTAAATCTGTGTTGGCTTTTCCCAGTCACATTCTCGTTCTTCACGTGCCTGGATATAACAGCTTACAAAAAGACCTGTACGCAGTTTTCCCAGGGACAGCGGTAAAGCTTGTAACACCCTGAATCCGTATCTGCTTTGATCTAATTGTGATTTCCTGTAACTGTTTTCAGTTTCACGCCATATGAATTGGAAGAACACAAAAAGGAGGTGCCTCCGAAGTTTGAGTATAGCACTTGAGGACATGCCATGCAAAACAGCACGGTAGAGGTAGATGCTCCTGTAACTCATTTGGTTCCTAAGAAGCTCTTTAGAGGTTCATTTGGGTCTTAGAGCATCCTATATTGCAGCTCAGGGAGCAGCTGGAGATCTATAGAAGGAAAAGAGAGAAAAATCCTGTCATCTCAGCTGTTAAGAGTGTCTCCAGTACATACATCAGGGCAACCAATTATTGTATCATCTCTCCCTTTTTCCCAGTGACCCAAAAGGTGTCCAACGTTGTGTTGTCGTGCACACACGCGTACAGAATCTGAACACCATGAGGTCCTGCGTGCCTGTAACGTGAGTACCTTCACCAGCCTGCCCTCGAAAGAGAACGTGTGCATATACTTTGGGGGTTTTGTTTGTGAATATGTTAGGCTCTGTGTGAGTGTTTATTTATGAAGGCCAGGATGTTTTGACTTAAGATCTCTCTGTTGAGGAGCTGAATCTCTTGCCTGAACACTCTAAAAACCCAGGAGATAGGGTGAGTATTTGTTTGACAAATTCAATAGAATAGATACCCGAATGCATTTCTTACAGGGCAACACAAAAGAGGTCTTGCAAAATAACAAAACATTACTTTGAATATTCGCTGAAAGAAATAGGTTTTGTAGAATAATATCACAGTAAAGGAATAAAGTTGTCGCTAATATGTTTCTACTACAATACATCCCTGCCTTTACTTTTAGGCAAGGTAATTTCATCTTTTACACTGCACAGATAGCACATAAAGTCACAGAAAGGTTACATTCTTTTTCAGAGGAATGTGAATATTAGCTGTTCAACAGTGAGGCAGATTCAAGACCCATATTGGCACAATCAATATAGTTTTATGAATGCTTACTTTATTAGTGTCATAAATAATTAATTCAACCCAGGTAGACTCCTTTAAAAAGCAATTTACTAAGCTGTCCAACAATGCTGCAACAAAATACCAGGGACACACTTTGCTAAGAGGCATAATTTTTAAAAGGGATTAGTTATTAGATTAAAAATATGATAAACACTTTTCTTCTGAACCTGCAGTTCAATTGCAGCATTGTCTTCACAAAAATTCGTAACTATGCAAGGCAGAAGGACAAATAAAATATGTTATTTTAAATAATAAAAATTCTAAAAATGTAACCTACTATAAGAGATATTTCCCATGTAAAGGAGGTGGTAAATGAATGTATTACTTACTTCAGAATGATTTAAATATTGCTCAATAATTACTGCGCTGCTGTGCTAACGTGGCATTATAGAGAAGAACTAATTCAAAGGCAATTAGTAGTATTAGATGAAAGTTTTGCTTTGGGGACTTTTATTATTTAGAAGCTATTTTTTATCATTAATTTAAACTAGATAGCTTACACTTAAGCTTAGGCAGCTGTGTCTGCCTGCTACACGCAGACTCTGGCGGGGATGCATTTCTCAAGCCAGTCAGTCCTTGCAGCTGAGAGACTGAGACGTCAGAACAGCTCCATGCATTCAAGTTGTCCCATGGGTGTGCAAACATTTTTAACCCTGCCACCTCCTTGCTGTTGTAGCTAAGATATAAGGGAAGAATGCAGCGTCCCTGCTTTGTCTTGCACTTCAGTCCCACGGAGAGGCAAAGGTTACGAATGAGGAAAATTAGGCAGACAGCCCTGTGTGGCCCAGAGAAAGACATGGTATTCTGTGGGGGCCAACTCCGCTTACATAAATGGGAGAAAGCTCTATGAATGAGATCATTTTGACTTCCTTTGCTCACATGCTAATGTGGGCTTTCTTTCCTTTAGTTAAAGCAGGTCAGCCATGCAGCAAGGTTCAGCGCCACATTGTGAACCGTTTCCGAACCCCCGGAGCCTGCGCTGCGACTCAGGTCTGAAGGACGTGACTCGCGTGGGCTTTTCCCGCGCTGCAGCAAGCGTGTGAGGGTCCGGCATCCTCAGAGCCCGCTGCCCTGCTCCCGGCAAAATCCTCGCAGCAAAGCCCTCAGCAGTCCACACACCCAGAGGAGCCAGGGAAAGAGGGATGGATTTTAGATCACCTTTCAGGGGCTTATTAAAATCGGATTTGTGTATGCCCAGCCCTCACTGACAGCACATCAAATTTTAACATAGGGCAGCTCCCCAGCATTTAGGAGCGCCGGTGGTCACAGAGTAGTCACAGTGATAAGCTATCAGACAGACACTATTTCTGCTGCTGTTTGTTCAGTGGCTTTTTTTAATCCTTGGATTACTTTGCCCTCAAATTCTTTTACAGTTTGCTCACTCAATTACGTTCACTCCAGAGAGGTGAATCCAGTTTCTTCTGTTCCCACAGTAATCATCAATTCAAGCTGAAGTGGAAGGGTCAAATTTAGAGGCAAGTAAATGGTGGTGTAATTTTCTCATTAGCAAATCAATGCAAATCTGTGAAATTTGGTGTCATTGAACCACAGTCAGCCCTGCTTCAAGTGAAAACAAATTCCATTAATTTCTGTCAGAATGGACTGTTTCTTACTCTGCGTTTGATCCATTGGGCCAAATTACCTCTAAACCCTTGACGTCACTGAGACTTTGAATTAATCAGGGAGGACAGCATCTCTGACACGGTGAATGTAAATCTGTACAACTCACCTGATAAGAGGGGAATGGAGCTGAAGTAGCAAAAAAAGAGTCAGAACGACAAAATAAATTTGGCCACCACAACAGTTTTATCATCCCTGTGAACCTCACTGCTGGTGGCAGCTTCTACCTTCTCAAAGTGTGCACTGCATTGACAGATTGGTACACTCAACGGACTTGAAGAGCAGACGGCTGGGAGGTGGGAGATCAAGTGCACAGAAGGAGGCTGCCATGCATACAAAGAAAGCCCCATTGCTGCTGGCCCAAAGTCCACGCTTGGCTGGCACTGCCCCAGACCGAGTGATGCTGCTGAAGGAAGGGAAGTGGCAGGACCTCTCCACAGTGTTGGCTATATAGGTGCTGGAAGGCAGCAGGTTATCATCTTACATGTATTAAAAAAATTTAAAACAGATTAGGAACAGTGATGAATGAGGAGAATCCAACACACACCCCAAAACCTGTAAGATCTCCTTCAACCAACTAAAGAGTCACCGCACAGCTCTCCACCAGCACATGCTGTCTGCTCTCCTTCCCAGTGGCTCACAGTGCCTTGTGTGCCAGCGAGGGTGGTTTACCCCATTGCACTGGTGAGAATGGTGCAATTTATTGCTTGTAGTGCAAGAAGGAAAACCTGTCACAGGTGTCGGCGGGTGCTGGAGTGCACTCTGGACCAGCGGTCAACAGCAGCTCACCACTTCTACACCCACTGTTTCTGCACACGCTGATGCGACTCCTTAATCCCCACTGGTTTATTTCAAAAATAACCTTTAATCAGGCTTCTGCACTCATGGAGAAGTTAACCAATTATTTTACTCGTGCTTTTGAAAATATAACACGTATTTAACTGTTTACGCATCTATAATGTAGCTTTACATCTACATGTATACATACTTCCATATACATATATAGCTATATACGTAAAATTTTAAAAGTAGACTTACATATGCCACACATTAGTAATAGGAAACACAGAGGGGGAAAGATACATTTTACTGTGAAATTAGGTCTAACTACAAGCTTTTTAATGAGGCTTTATTCATTTAAAGTTCACATCAGATCCAATTTTCTTCTCTTTTTCAAGCCTTACTGATGCTCTCTCATATTACAAATGCATTGTAAGAGAGTTAAATTATTATGAAATTGATGCATTAGTCAAGTTAAGTCACGCTCAGCAGTAATGTTGTCAAGGACAGCCTTGGCTGCTCTTTTTTTTTTACATCATCCAGATTTGCTTGATACAGTTTTGCATTTTTAGGACTGTTATCTCTGAAAGTCAAGATGAAGCATTATACTAGACTCTTATTATTATCTCTGAAATATATATGAACAAAGGCATATGCAAAGTCTAAGCAGTCTGGAAAAAAAAATACTATATTCAACACTGGGAATATTTAATGGATCAGATTCTAGTTGGTCCCTTTAGGCAGAACTGTTTCTTCCCCACACGTGCATGCAATTAATACTAATACAGTATTCAAGGAGATTTGTGCGTACTTAGCTCCATGTATTTGCCTGCACAAGAGCCTTACAGAACTCCTATAGCGGCTGAAATGAATCTGTGAGCAAGCCAAAACAGGATGATAGCACCTACAGGTGTAAAGGCCACTGAACTGTGTGCCAAACACACGAGGGATAACCCAGTTTTCCTGCAGTACATATCAGTATATGTTCAGGCAGACCGTGCTGTCTGGAGCTGGAGCTAGGGTCTGAGTTGCTGTCATGTATCTGTCCGCAGGGAAAGCTGGAGCTTGGTTTGCAGTCTGCAACACTGTTCCTCATCTGACACTCACCAAACACGCCTTTTGGAAAAGATAGAGAATTGCAGTAAATTTCAGGACTGTAGATGTGAGGACACACAGCCTGATTTAAAATTCTTGGCTCTGAATGTTTTAGATTTCAGATCTGGATTGCAATCTAAGCAGACAGTCCATGTTGGATTTGTTGTGGTCAGAGTCTCATGTGAGCTGCCAATTGTATTTTCTATCAAAATACCAGGGATTTTAGAAAAGCATCTGTTCTGAAGAGATTTTTTGCTGTTCTCCAGACTGATTTCAGCTGATTTGCCTTTATCTTCCTTGCACCGTACTCAAATTCTGGGAAATGTACTTCAGTGTGCTCCGGAGCAACTGAGAGATGAATTTGTGTATCACCAGCAGACTGAAAAGTCTCATCTCACCTTCCCACTTTACTTGCCAGTAGGCTTATATACGTGAAATAGTGAAATGGGAGAGGAGAACTGTGTGGCGTAGTATCTAACACACTGTCAGGCAGACGCACAAACACCCAGCACCGAAGCGAAGGCTCTCTCTGCGTCCCTGGTGTGAAGCCCCATCCCTTCTGCTGGGAACCACAGGGGTATCGAAGCAACACACAGCGGCTGGAGGCTGTGAGCCCTAAGTACGCAAACCAGCAGACCAACTCAGTTGGTCTTTGCAGATCCACACTGATTCATCACAGTACTGGAATCACTTCAGCCTAAGCTAGAGCATCCTGAATTGCTTTAATTTCTAGCAGGTTTTGATGGTCCCCTCTGAGGTCATTGTTCTATTAGGATTTAACTTTGTAGAGCACATGCTCTCAGCCCTGGTATGTACTGTACATATTATATCATGGAGTCAATACTTCAGGAATCAGTCAGTGACTTCTAGTGCAATTCTTTAGATCTAACCGCCTACTTTTGAGTAACCTAATTAAAAAAACTTGTTAAGGATTTCTTCCAACTCCATGTGGATAACACTCGCATCCTGACCCTGTCCCTAAGAACAAGAACTGAAACAAGCATGCTGCTGCTGCTGTCAAACCAACGCATCACCTCTTTTTGGCTAAAAAGGACTGGGTTTGTTCAGCCTTGAGAAAGGAATGTTGAAGGGAAATTTGACTGCTCTCTACAGCTACCTAATGGAAGATTGCAGAGAAAGTGGAGCCAGTCCCTTCCCAAAGCTAAACAGGGGTAGGATAAAAGACAGTAAGATACAAGCTGGAACATGGGAAATTTCAAGTAGGCATAATAGAGAAAATTTTAACTGTGAAGGTGGTGAAGTATTGGAACAGAGGCCTAGAGAGGTGTGGGATTTCCATCCTTGAAGATATTTAAAGGCGAAGTGGACACAGCCCTGAAGAACCTCATCTAATAAAATCTTCTTTGAGCTGGATGTTGGGCTACAGACCTCCACAGATCTCTTCCAGTAGAAATTATTCTGTGATTCTTAGAGCAAAACAATGAGGCGGATTTAATAAAATATGGTTGAGGATACATGTTTATCATCTTCCTAAGTTGCCTCCTGAAAAGTGTCCTAAGGACTGTGTCTTATCCGCTGTATTTGAAGTCTGTATAAAATCTCAAGATAATTCACAGAACTAGATTAAAATGCCAAAGTGCCTATAACTAAGCAACCTTCCTTTCATGATGGATGCAAACTCAAAATGCACTTCCAGGCTTGGCTTCTGTATGCCAATTTCTAGCAAGAGAAGTCCTGCCTTACAAACTTCTTGCCGGTCAAAGGAACAATGAGAGAATGGAAAAGGATGATTCAATAGATCACCTATATGATATTGTCTACTTGGATCTCCAAAAGGCTTTTTACAGGGAACTTCACTATACCCTTCAAAGAAACTCACCAGCACAAAAACACGTATAGGAAAAATAACTGACTAAAATGCAGGAAGTTAAAGGTAGGAATAAATGCACTGTTCTACAGTGGAAAGATAGGCATGAGTGTCTACAACTATAAAGGGTATATTAGAAACAGAAAAGATTCAGAGAAGAATGACAAGGATGATCTTAGTTTCCACATAGGAAAAAGAAAAAAAAAAAAAAAGAAAAAAGAGAAAAAAAAAAAGATGGGGCTGGGAGTCTTTAGCATGGAAAAAAGATGACTTAAGGTGGAATATGTTACAGACTATAAAATCACAAGAGGTATAGGGGGAAGATGACTATGGAAGAAAATTTTTGGTGTCACTTCCAGTACAAGAATCCAGGGTCATCAAATAAAGGTAAGAGGGACACACACCAGGACACACAGAAGGTCTTTATGCAATGGACAATGCACGTGGGAAACTCCTTGGCAAAGCAGCACACTGTGGATACGAGAAGTTTATACTGAATTCAGAAGGAGATTGAACAAGCACTTTGGAAAAAAAAGTTTGTAAATTATTGCATAGAAAAACCACAGCAGAAAATCCCCTGGCTGAAAATTGTCCGAAGATGGGAGAATATTAGCACAGATACGTTTGCTACTCTTGCTCTTCTCTAGGCATTTGCTTGCGGCCACTACTGATGACTGAACTAGCTCGAAAGTGATTGGGTTTATGTTCTTTGACGTTCTTCTACCCAGGGTACAAAGAGTGTTGAGTGAGTAGATCCCTGCACGATGCCTGAGTGCAGCTGGCTCACCCACGGCCATCGGTTTTCCTGCCTCGTGATCCGTCCCCACAGCTTTGAACTCTCGGGATGGCCAATGTGCGAGTGTCCTCTTGAGCAACGTACACATGTCCAAAGGCTGCTGCATGAATCTTTGCCACAAAGCTAAATCTCAGCAGACCAGGAATGGGAAAGTGAAATCACTCGTGGCCTCTGCTATGTGGCCTGAACCTTCCTATGGCAAGAGCAGATGGATTTCCATGAGCATTCAGGCTCTTCGCAGGGATCTCAAAACGTGTTTCACAAGATAGTTGCCAGATGCCTAAGTTCCCTTGACTGCAGTGCAATAGCACTTCTGAAAATACACAAGACACCTATCTACATCTTTAGGTGCTTAAATCTCTCTAGCGTGCTGACCCTGTGCCCTCCAGAACTTAAAAATAGCTTTGTCTAATTGGACTCCTACTTGACCCCATGCGGTTTGAGGCCTGCTCCATCTGCATAGGCTGACAGGGCGAATGAAAATATATTAATCTGAAGTGAAAAGCACTTATTGCAGATGGAGTGGGATCCCTTGAGGTACATTTCTGGTCCCAAAGTTATGGACAGGCACAGCAATTTTAATATTAATACTATGTTTTAAATAATAAACTGTGAGATTATCAATTCATGGCCTAACAAAATGCAAATCACACTGTTATACACCAGATTAAAGGACTGCGGTCTATAACTTCTCATGTAACAATACTATGGTGGTAAATACTATTAAACAGCAAATCGCTATACGTGGGGGGGGGTGGTTTTTTTGCTCAACAAAACAAAAGAGAAAGAAAGGAAAAAGGAAAATGAAGGGGACAGATCTCTGTCTGTAAGTGTGTTTGTACAGCATTGAGCTGAGCAGGGTGGAAGATATGGTAGGCAGGGTAAAGTAATTTAAACTCCAAACAAAAGAGATCAGAGAAGCAAAAGACCGAGCAGGAGGCGTGTCAGAAAACAGTGCAACGCTTGCTGTGTGTGCATACATGCCGAAGGTGTATCTGATCACCAGACGATCCTGCATGTATACATATTTATGTAAGCATTCCATTATTTTTTTCTCTCAGAGAGCAGTTTTGTTATCAGACACAGGCATCCCCATGTTTGGCACATTCAGGATTAATTCCCATGTCTTTGCTATGTTTTTCTTTGTTTTTTCCATTGCAATATGAGGCACCGTAAGCACATTTTTTTGGCTCTTGATTAGGCAGAGAGATCTTGTCCAGTTCAAGGATACATTCGCTCACATCTTCAAAGCAGATGATTAGCTGTCCCAGGCTGTGCCAAAGACAGTGGGAGTTGCACAGCTGAATCCTCGTGAAGGTCTTTGAAATTATTCTCTCTTGATAACTAATTGCAGCAGCTGACCTTCCCAGTTTCACATCCGTACACAGTTTTCGAGCAACAGTGCAATGCACCACATACTATGCCAGTCATCCAGCGGCCATTATTTGCAAAAATGCACCAAATTTTTTTTTGTCCTTTGTACTTAGCACGCTGCTTGAAACTCAAAAGCGGGTAAATGGGTAATGTTGTGATCCTGGGTCCGATCCTGCTCATCCAACCTCAGCAGCAGCTCAGAGCTTTACGATGTTGCTACCCCTAGCTGCCGCCTTCACCTTCTTAAAAAAAAAAAAAAGTCATGCCCATGTGAGAAGTAGCCAGCCAGGCACTGAGGCCATGCCTCCAGCCTCCCCCCATCAGAGCAGCCTAGGGCAGACATGGGGCAGCTCTGCGCCATGCCGCAGTGCCTGACCCAGCATGACGGGCACGTTCAGCCCTGGGGCAAGCAGGGCATGTGTGGCAACAGCATCCAAAACCCCCAGAGTTAAAATTGCCAGAGCTCTTCGCCCTGCCTCCTGAGGTTACAGCTCGGGAGGAGCAGGAGATACGGAGGAAACTCTCCTGTTGCTCTCCCAGCCTCGGCAGAGGCAGTCTGCACTGCACTTGAGGAGCTTCTTTGAGGTACAGTAGCTATTAGCTGACTGTTTACTGGATAACTTCAAAAGGAAACAGCACGTCTTCAGCGGCAATACAAAGGGCATTTGATTATCAGTGGAGATAAGCCTGTACCAAAAACTCAGATTCAGAAAGTTCGTGTTCAGCCTTTGTGTCTGTAACCCTGCTCAAGCCAGGATGTACTCTTCCCCCAGCTATTTATTTAGCTGAAACACATAAAACTCTCGTTAGTGCAGCGAGGGTTGGATATTTCCTTTTTCTCTGTTCCAAGAGAAGCATTGTTCTACCAGAAGAAACAGCTTGTGCCTAAAAGTAAATAGGTTAGCAAAATAGCTGGTGTCAATGAGCAACAGGCGCACTTGTCCCGTAGAGAACAGCTCATTCATTTGGTTAGTGAAGTAAGAAAATTGGAGTCTGACTTCAGATGCCTGAAGTTTGAATGTGCTGGCCTATGTTCCTGATCTGAGTCCTCTCATGCCCTGATCCAATTCACATTGACTTTCCTGTACAGCAGACTGTACAGGTGAATCCTAAAACTGTATGTTTGTTGTAAACAAACAAACAAATCACCGCTGCAACTTTAATGATAGCTGTCTGAGCTCAGCACTGTGGTGCAGGCACGTTCTTTGCCTGGTATTTCCTAACACTAAATGTACATGTGCAGGAAAGGGAAAAAAGATCCCCAGCAGCCGCGCCAACCTCATTTGAACATTAGATTATTCACTTTCCCAACTAATCAATAATTGTTATAATTAAAATTGATAGCTGCAAATAACATGACAGAGTGCTGCTGCCAGAATACTGATTGTGTATTTGGCTTGGAAAGATAGGCAGTAGCGTGGAACACTTATTTTCCAATTTGCTTTTAGCTGTGTGCAAATTGCTTTAGCTGTATCCAGCTGATTTAGACCTTGCCTGGAGGTACACTAGATTAATTGGGAGCCACACATTCATTGCTTACAGAATGGACTCTGTAATTGGTGAAATTTGTTAGTGCCAGTTATAAAATAACTATATAGTTCTGCTTTTTAGTTGTCCTTTCATTACTCTTTCAGGAAAGGGGAAAAACAATTAGAACCTTTCAGACGATCAAGATTGCTTTCAAGCCTTTATGTAAAACCGCCAGTGTGACTACAGTCAATATTTTATGCAAGCAAACGTTAGTGTGAATATGGTATTGATTTTTTTTCAAAACCGAAAAGCTCTTCAGCATACACAAGAGGGATTTTTTTTTTGTCCTTGCTGTCACTGAACTTTAGATAATGAAACCATTATGTTGTTAGTACCCAGAGCTTTCAAAAATAACTCTTTGTTCTTTTTTGTATCTTAACTAGGTTATTATTAAACAGTAGAAAAAAATCATTGTGGTTTGTTGGCACCCAAAAGAATGAACAAAAGACTATAGCCATAGCTTTTCTTAAATACAAGCTCCTTTTTCATCTATGTGCGTATAATAGCGACACGTAAAGCCTACAGCTAAATACATAAATATAATGGACTACTTCCAGTTATACATACTTGCGATTATTGATGGATTTAGGAGTCAAGAGCCATGACCTAGACTTATTTCATTTTCCCTTGTTCATAGCTTTACTCTGAAAATGAGCAAATTAGAAACCAGTTATTTTTCTTTACAACAGCTACGACGCCAGAGATGTTCTGCATCTTACTTGTGATGCAGAGCATGGTGCAAGAGAATGGAGTAATTTCACAGAGAGGGCCCACGCCTGGCCCTGAACACACCCCGTCTTTGTAAGGGGAAAAGATGCTGTTATGCTCACTGCCACCTTTAATGTTTCAGACAGCTCAGGATACACACAGAACAAGGTCATGCAGAGGAGCCCCTTGTACAGCTCTCATTTACAGCTCCTGTGATCACACCATGTGTGTAACTTTTGCCTTGCACATAACATCTGAGCCCATCGACCAGCTGCAATTAAACTAGATACTCCAAAGACACACTACAATTTCACAAGTATTGGTAAGCAGGCAAAGGAGACACAGCCTGTTAGTGGCCTCATTTAGGAAAAATTTAAGGAGTTCACACTTTATTGAACATCTGAGAGTCTAAGCAAGCAAGAAAGCCATTGAAAACCGGTCTTTATCAGCAGTACTGGTCACAGAACTGTTTGTTGTTCTTCAAGTCTCTTTTCCTTGGTGATTAGCTAGCAATTTGCTTTTGATGGTGTCAGCAGGGGCAAAGCATAATCTAAAAAGGGGGTGTGGGAGTATGAAAGGGAGATGGGGAAGTGGTCTGCATCCTTCACTGCCCTTAGCCACCCTGATAAAACCTCCTGAAACAGTGTCATGTGTTTGCTTCACAGATTTCACATAGAGAGAGTTCCAATTCTTGTCCTACTGATCACTGTATACTAACTAG
Organism: Steatornis caripensis; assembly: GCA_013398225.1. Classification (NCBI taxonomy): domain Eukaryota; kingdom Metazoa; phylum Chordata; class Aves; order Caprimulgiformes; family Steatornithidae; genus Steatornis; species Steatornis caripensis. The sequence goes on from VZSC01010127.1 coordinate 322,195, forward strand.
TACAAGTTTTAGTGTGAGTTAGTGTGAGTTACACGGGTAATCATATTACTGATAAATGCTGTCTCCACAAAATACTAACTTGTTTTCAAATTTGTTTTCTTTTGCATCTGCTACCAGGTGCTGCTAAGAATTTGAATCATCCGTGAATGTTGTCCTTCTAAAGAAACTGGGGAAAAAAAACCCAAACCTGTCAAAGTTGAATTACTGGAAGCTTTTTTTTTCCTTTCAAAGGAACAAGATTAAAAAAAAAATAAAGCTCAAAACAACAAAACATTACTAAATATATGTGGCACTTAATGTGAAAGTCTAGTACCAGTCTTGAACTTACCAATACATGAAATAAATAGTTGCATCCTGAAGATTCAGCTGAGACTTCGTCTAAGCTGCATTCTGAAGTGCTAAAGTCTACAAATATAGCAGCCAAAACAAAAGCATCTGGTAAATACAAAACTATCATGTCCCACAATGGAAATATCCTTCTTACAGAGAAAAATAGTCAGGATGGCTTCTTAAACACGTATCAGCCAATTAGTCATACGGGTCCTCCGTACTTGTGGCTAGTAATCTAATACTTCCACTTAATGGGCCCCAAAAGAATGTAAGAATCGATCTACTTAATGACAACAAACAAAGAAAGAGAACAGGACCAAAGGTTTCAACTTACTGCCACGAGATGCACACTCCTGTAAACGGAGACACACGCTTCTAGTCTGCCACATACGGTCTCCTGGCTGGTAATTTTCTACTCTGCAATAAAGTTCTCTTTCTCTGTAAAAGTGGGGCTCCTCCTTACTCCTGTCTTCACGTGGCAGACAGAACAGACTGGTTCTTGGTGTGTAGCAGTTGGAAGCAAGTGAAATCATGTTCCCTTGGAGTAACGGAGTTGCATGTGAGTAATGGGACAGGTGTAGTGCCTTCTAAAGACAAAGCTGTCAAGGCCATGTTTGAGCTTTAAGGCTGCCTCATGCTTTATCCTGGCTCATCTTCTGCAAGTTGCTCAAATGTAGTAAGATCACTCTCACTGCTCTTTGGATTGTGAGCACCCTGTCTCTTGATGCTGCAGACCCGTGCCACTGAAGAAAACAGAGTATACTGAGATCACAGCTCATAAACTGCCAGCACGTGAGCCTGTAGCAAGCACCCAGGTGCTTCAGTGCAGTCGGATCTGCTCCGAGGACATTTGCTCCATGTTAGCTGCATCAATTTGCCTGTCCAGTGCCAGAGCTTTCTTTACTAGGAGACGTTGCAGTCCCCCGCATCAGTGTCTGGGGACTCATCTGCGCTTGCTCGGTGATGTAAGCGATACCACTGTTCTTGTGCTGCTTGGGTGACCTTGCTGGACCCATGACTCCCCAGATCCCTGTATTTCAGTACAGAGCTCAGCACTGGAGTCTTTAGAGCAGACTCAGAAGTTTTCAGCCAGGTTACTTTTATGTCAAAGCCTCCTGTCCTCCCCACCCATCATGGTCAGCTTTAATTATTCCCTCCCCTTTCTGTATACGACCCGAATGATTTGCTAGGCCCATATACTGACATATACATATACTCTTCTTTAATATTAAATTAATTAATTTTTGTGTATCCACAGTGTAGGAGAATTAACCCTTTTACAAGCAGGACAGGCTTTAAAAACTCGGGACCTAGTGTCAGGTGCAGAGATAAAACTCCAAAGTTGGGCAGTCACTAGTACCCTAGAGAGATTTTACTAGCCCCGTGGGCTAAAAAGAAACTCCTAAGCAAATTAATATCAAATCATGCACATAGCATAATATGTGTGACCCTCTAGCAAAAGAGAAAGTGAGTACAAGAGTATCTGAGAGACTTAGACGTGGAGGTACTCAAGGAAGAAGTAAAGACCTATACCAAATAGCAATTACTGCTCTGCCTCGAGGGACCAAATCCTTATGAGAGCTGCAGAAGCAGAACCCGTCTAAGCCTAGCTCTAGCATAGAGGTGCTCTAGCATAAAAACCAGGGGACTCTGTCTTGCTATTTTTAGTGCTTTCTTTCTACAGTAGTTTCTTCTGCACCTTGGTTCTTTCGGGAAGTAACTCCAAAAATGGGGACAGACTTTTGGCAGGTAACAGGGTAAGCGGTCAGCTGGTTTCAACAAAGCCAGGAGCCACTTACAGAGGCTGAGGATTTGGCAAGTCTTCTATTCAAGGAAGCCAACTTCTTTCCAAGATCATGAATTACCACAGCAGATACTTGCGGCAAAGCTTGGTGTTAAATTGTTAGGTTCCAATGTATGGTATGGGGAGACATATTGTGTCACTGACATTTTCATGACCTTTTCTGTCTGGAGCTCTGCTTAAAAATCAGTGGCTCGATAAGGCTCATCACTGCAAACACTTAAACTGACTTAGCGACAGAGCTGGGGCAAGGTGCGGACAAAAGGAGGTTATAAAAGCCTTGCTCTGGCATGCGTATGCAACGGAAAAGCAGAAGCTTTGACTGTCCCTGCGGTCCGTCTAGCCCTTGATCTGGTGCCTCCCACTCCCTTCTGGGGAACACTGAGCCCTGTCACGTTTCTGAAGCAGGCAGCAGAGCTGACCACTACTGAGCAGGGAGCTCACTAAGGAGAAACCGGTCTGTGTAAAGAAGGTGCCTAGTTTGAGCACACGTACGCAGGGCCAGCTCCTTTTAAAGCTGATGATTGCAAATCTTGTCCCTTTCAGTCACCCATGATGGATGGGGAGAGGAAAAAATTCCCCTCTTCCCTTAAATTATTTCTAGTGCCACTTGGACTCTCACACACAAGTTTGTACTATTGAGGAAAAAGGTGGGAAAACGAAGAAAAGAAAGGACTGGATTTTTGTGCTAGGCTGTTTACTGTGCAGAAGGTTTTTCACTGTGCAGAAGGTTTTTCAATCAGAAAATTCTGGGGCTTTTTATTCCACATCTCGTTTCCACAATTCTGTACGAGTTTGATCTGAAACATATAAAGACAAAATTCCTCTTTCACCTTTCACTTGTCTAATTAAGAAAATATTAGTAAGGGTCTTAGGGAAGGCGATTCCCTGCATACCGTCCTATTAGAAACCGTCTAAACCCAAGTCCTGTAAGAGCAGAAACTGCACATCCTTGTTCACAACCATGAGGGCACAGCCAGGGCTGGGGGCTCGTGGGGACTCTGACCCCAGCCAGGGAACAAGACAACTGGGGTACAGCCCCAGCCCAGGGAGCCTGGGGCAGGGATGGACAGCTGCCAGCTGAGCTCAAATGGAGTCCTGGGCCCCTGAGCAAAGGTGGGAGGTGGCTCCATGGGAGGCTGGGGCTAGCAAGGTTTCCTAGTGCCCTCGGGGGCCCGAAAACAATTAAAGAGACATGCACTCATTTACCTGTCAAGAAGTATGCTTTAAAATTAGTCTCCTATATTAAGGGTTTAAACAGGCTTTCAGAGAATCTTTGCTTCCTGATTTAGCTCTTTTTTTAGCAGGCATTGCTGCACCGTTCAGTTTCATGAAGAAAGCCTGTAGCATCACACTCAAAGCAGGGAGTAAGCACTATTCTACCACTAGCAAACGCAAATGATGGAAATCATGAAATGAACATACACCATTATACCATCCAAAATGACTGCAGAATGCTGCTGAAACAACTACGAGGCTACTGGAACCGAACTACAGGTGCCACTTTGGTCTGCAGGTCATTCGTCTGTAACAAAATCAGCTCCCAAATTCCCCAGGGCACTTCTCTGTAATATTATGGTGGAGAATATCAAGTTTTCTGCATGATAAATATTGTCAGGCTGTGAGCAATAATTATCTTTGCTAAATCCTTAAGCTTGCTGATTTATCAGCCCAGACAAGAAGTTTCAGAGTTGCTACTGAGGCTGAAAGCACTATTTAGCATACGCTGCACAAGAATTACTAACAGCCAGTGCAAGCATTGTAATGGTGTCTACCTTCCCACCGCTCCAACATGTACAACTTCAGCTGATGTCTCCTATCCTGAATGAAAACCTCTTGCATTTCTTGGTAAGATCCCCTCAAAAAATTCTTACAGAAAAGGCTGTAGCTATGAGAACTTAAGAAATACTGACCTAAAGAAAATAACTGTAAGGGCAACTGTAGTTTACAGTAATGCCATAGAGTGTTTACTACAGAAAGCTAGGTAAAGCGCTAAAACTGAAACAAATTAAGAAAACATAGCTCTCTCTCTCTAAAGTAGACAAAGCTGGTTCATTAAGTAATGTCTGTTTGTCTCCAGTTCCCTCTGATGCAAGGAGATACGGCTTCACACTTCCTATGTAGGTTTGACATCACCCCAAATGTTTGAGGTGCTAGATGGTTTCAAAATACCTTTTAAAACTGTAATAGTTTTTGTCAGTTTTCTTAAGCTTCTTTTTAATAATGGTCTGCTCTAGCTACTCATGGCATCTTGTGCTATCATTTATGAGATGCTATAGCTATTATTCAGAGGGAACTATAAATATGAACTATGCTGCATGAAGTGAGCCATGTTCTCTGTCCCGAACACTTCAGGCTGAGGAGAGACAGGATACATTAACACACAATGAGATACAGAAAAAAACACAGGTCAAAGGAGGGAGTGTGATAAAAGGAGAGAGAGACAACTAACCAAGGGCTGAGATCACACACGTATGCAGGTTTTTAGCTGTGCAAATTGAGTTTTGATGAAATCCAATGAATGTTAAGACGGCTTATTAATTGGGTGAGTGGGGTAGAGAAGGGGTAAAAGCAGGGAGGGGAGAGACGAAAGGAGGAGTGAGAGAGCGTGGCAAGCAAGCATTACAGCGAGATTCTGAGGCAGAAAGATGAGGACAGTACGTGTCAGTTGTGGCAGGGACAACACTGTGATGCCAGAAGGAAACAGGAACTAGATTCCCTGCTTGACTCTTTCACTGGTTCCCCAAGAGCCAGCGCGGAGAGCTGAGGAAGGGCACTGTGGTGTTCTTTGCTTATGCCAGTTTCTGTGCTATCAACGGTCCTTGTTCCGTTTTAGGATGGATTCATGGGTTCGCTAACTTCCATGTCCGTTGGGGGCACTTGTCCTGCCAGCACTTGTCAGAGTGACAAGTGGGACTAATGACCCAATGGTTAAGGCCAACCAATGCACCTTTCGGAGGCAAGGGCGTGGATGGCACAGCACAGAATTAGCCCTGTGATTTCTCAGGGGTTCCCTAAGGCCAGCAGGGAATCCACAATCGCGAAACTGGAGAAATGTTACTCCTAGTCCCCATTTTCACAAGCTCTAGTCTAGCCCTGGCAGCCGGCCAGCTCGATCAGTTAGACCCCTGTCATGTTTCAGCCTCTAGAGCTCCATGACTGGTAAACAAAACCCCAATCCCTTCTCTGTTCACATCCGTTTTCCCCCATGCAAGCACCACAAGCAGTAGCCCTCCAGCTACGTTTTTGGGTCTGTGTGATGAGCTCCCACTGACAGACCTTCCATTCCTCTAGCTGCATTCCATGAACAGGCTAGAAACTCAAAGAAGTAAGTGCAATGAGTAAGCCCTGCTTCATCTTTGCAAGACATCCGGCAACACCTGGATGAAAGACACGAGCAGGGTCACTGATTGCTGCTGCTAGAAGAGCAGAGTGGCAGAGGTGTTAGCTGGAGGTAACAAAAAAGTACAAGCCCTTCCTGCGGAAAACAGAGGGCAGATCTATGTGTATCATGCTGAGTCAGCTGCCCCTTTCCAGTCACCAGACCCTGTAGCTCTGAGTTCCCAGATTTGTAAATCGTCTTCCTTGTATTACTGCTTCAGTTTGCTCATCCTTTGGATCCTCACACAGTAGTGAAAGGACCATAGCAGTTGCACATCAATGCTCGGACATGCAGGCGGATACCTTTCGGCTTTGGGGAGTGTTGTACCAGAGAGTCACTGTTGCATAGCCTTTAACGAGGTCAATGTGGCAAGTGTTAAACCAAAAGGAAAGCTGTAAAGATAGAGGGAAGACAATAACCTTAAGTGGAGTAAGACAATAAATGGCAATGAATGTTAGCCTCTCTTACAGACTTCAAGGATATAAGAAAGCTGTAACATTAATTATAATTTTAACTGTTCTTTACCCGTATCAATCAGAATAATTCATTCCAGTTACTCATGACACTCAATCTCAAACTACACCAAACAGAAATTGCCAATAGTGTGAATTTTTAAGATCCGTTTTGCTGCAGACACATTAATTGTCTAGGCTGAAAAAAAAAAAATCAAAGGTACATTTCAATACAAAAGCCATCTGGAGCCTTTACTAGAGAAGTAATAAGGCATTTATTATTTCAAGAGCCCTGCATTCACAATATCCCCTTTTCAAAGAAAACACCCCTTCCTTCCCATTTTTTATGAGGCTAATTTGTAGTATGTCACCACTGTGAGACTTTTGAATATGTTCAGAACAAGACAATAAGAGTAAGCCACAGATGAATGATGTGTAGTAAAAATCAATAAACCTTATAACTAGTCACTAAAGGAACTGATTTTATGCCTATAAAAATAAAACAATTATAGCAATATTAATGGCAGATTCATCATAGTAATATAAAAAGTCCAAGTGTGCTTGTCTGTTGGGAATCTTTAATTCATCCTTCTGTATTAAGTTTTCACAAGGTAGGAGAAATGGAACCGACTTCAAGAACAAGCTTTAACCTGTAGTAATTCACCCTGTCAAAAAAACAAACACAAAACAAAAAAAACCCAGTAATATATTAAAAACCAGTTTTGACAATCAATATAACTGGGATATGCAGGAAAGGACAAAAGTTAAAGCCTCGAAAACCTGACCAGTAAATCTGATTTTTTTTCATGTCATTATTAGTGATTTCATACTACTGTGTACTGCATTAACCGCGCTGTAGCAAAGCGGGTGGTATGGCCACATAAAATATTTGTTTTATGGTAATGCAGGTTAAGCACAGCAAGGGACCTCTTTCTTTTTTTTAATCGACAGGTCCTCTGTTTTTATGCATCTATTCATTTGGGGGGGGGGGGCAATACAGATATAATAGAAAAATTAGCCTATAATTTATAGCACATAGAACTGCTCTAAAACAGGTATTAGAGATTTAAGTTCCACTAATACCATCCAAGGTGTTACTATGGGCCTTTTTTTATCAGGGTCAATTGAAAGAGGTCCACTGCCATCTGGCTTGGGCCCCGCATCGCCTGCTGGGAGAGGGCAGCACCACCGGCCCAGCAGGGAGGCACAGGATGGCTGCAGGTGCGCAGCACTGACTGAGCCCCAGGGAGAATGTCCGGGGACACAGACTAGTTAGTAGCTGTGCGGCAGCTGCAGCCTCTGCTATCGACACCTATGACACATCGTTCAAAGTGGCCCATAGACACCAAGAAAGTACAAAACCAGCTTTTTTTCTTCATTCTGATTGCCAAATTATTTAAGGCAGGTATAAAAATGAAAGCATTCGATATACATTTTACATAAAATAAACTAGATTACAGCATAAAACAAGTAACCAGGCAATGGCATTAAAGTCTCTCTTCTAAAACTGGGTAACTGTAAACATTAAAAAAAAGACTGCAGGACTATTCAAGTAATAGAACAATCACAGGTGTCTTCTGGTATGCAGGCTATTAGGTTATCTGCCATTCAAGATTATCAAAAAAGACATTTCATTATTCACAGATGCTCATTATCTCCATTTAAAATCTATACATTATATACAACACAGTTTTTGTGGTACTAGAATCCCCATGCCTTCCAAAGGTATATTTTTCACAATACACAATTACAATGAAACAGTGAATACAGTAACATTTTACACTGATGCATCTTAATAGGAGCCACCAAATAGACGTCTACATTGTACCAAAGTGTCATCACAGTTAGCCTCTCTGAGAGCTTGTGGGAAATATCAGAAGGGTATGCAAGGTTCAGGCACACTGATACATAACATTATTTATTTACAATTGGAAGGGAAAAAAAAAGAGGAAAAAACGGGAAGAAGAAGAGAAAAGAAACAAACAGCCTTTTGCGGTTAACGCTTTCTAAACATGACAAATACATATCTCCTTTTACTGTGTGGTTCGCAACTTAGCAGCAGACCCTGTGTGCGAGCCTTGGTACTGATACAAAAAAAGTAAAGAATATATATATATTTTTATATATATATGTATATATATATATACGCATATATATATATATAAAAACAGAAGTCTAATTACAGCAACATTTGTTACTCTGTGATAAAATCTGCAATTTACAAAAATGAAATGACTGGTTTTTGCCTGCCATTAAGGCATTTCAAATTAACACCATGGAACTGATGTCTGTAATAAAGCGCTTCCTCATGTGATCCAGTCACATGACAGTGTATATCTCCAAACTCATCATTCTCTGAAAAGAGAAAGAAAAATGTTTTAGTATGCAGCGTTTCCTCCTAGTTTTTTCTGCACCTCAGATACACCACGAAATTAAATCTGCACAGTACTCTCAATCCCAAGAAAGAAAGACAGCAAGGCATGTCTTCGTCCCTCCCCTGGTAGGAACAACGTACTAATAAATAACCTGTGCTGGTATTTATCTTCTGGATCCTGACAGCCTAGCATCCCATTAGCTCTTTCAGGGCTACAAACCTTTCTCACCCAAGTAAATCCAGCTAAGAGCCTTACATGGTCACTTGTTTTCAGAGTAAGCTTTCAGAAAGACACCCATAACCACGGAACATTACACTATTATTTAACACATTAAATTCTGAGGTTTAACATGGCAGTGATGAAAGACACCTTAATGTTAAGGATGCTTTGGGTTTTTCACTTGAGATGGGATCATTATACTACTGAAGAGTCTCTTTCCTCTTCACAAATAATGGTGATGGTTGAAGAGTAAATTCTACTGAAAACCTAGTAAATAACCGAGAGGCAAATGTGTGGAAGAGGTAAGTAACTTAAGCACAATACCACCTCTAATGGAATCCCAAGCAAACCTCTCTGAAAGCAGCATCAGCAAACCAGGCAGACTTGCAGAACAGATAAAAACCTAAGTTTTCCTGGTAGTACATGGATCTAACTGAATATGAAATTTAAATCCCTTTTACAAAAAATCTGGATCTTAAATTGTATTTCATAATCACTTGTTTTATCTTAATACCAATCCTTAAAACACAGTCTAGGGAAAATCTCAGAAGACAGACTACTTGCTCTTTCTTAATGATCTATGTTACAGTTAAAGGACACAACTAAGGACAAAATGTCACCTTAAAGAGAATAAAACTACAATTAACCTGAAGTCCCAAGTTTTTCTTCATCCTTAAAAACTGTGTCATACAAGGAACTGCAGACCATTAGGCTATAAAATCTATGATTTGCTTTCTCCTCTCTATGTTAAGACACATAATTTAAGATTTACTGGCTATTTACCTTCTTTGTGCAGGAAACATACCAGATGCAGATGCCTGCGCAGCCACCTGCTGAGTGGCAACAAGGGCAGCAGAGGTCAATCCTGAGGGAAAGACGAAAAGAAGGAATGTTGATGTACTTATGGTTTGAATGTTTTTTGTGCTCAGAGAAATGTTAGGAAGCATCTCTAAGGCAAACAGACAAAAAACTCCACCATCAGAAAATGCTGGGGTTTCAACACTACATAAATGGCAAATATTTCAGTCAACAGCGTTAAGACAGTCTGCCCAGTATGACCAACATGCATTCATATAGTAAACAGAATTGTCCTTGATAGATATTTTAGAAGAAAATATAGTATTCCCACTTATTGTATTCCTTCCCAAGTACTGCACTGCATGATGCTAAGTGGTTTGCAAGAGTTCCTGAATAGAAATAATAGGTACCAGGAAACAACAAGAATCAAAAGTCACAGTGAATTACAGAAACGACATGCCAGCTGCTCGGAATACAATACTTTCATAATAACTTATCATTTTTACAGTTTTCCTACTGAACAAGCATAATGCATCCCAAAAGGCATATGGAATCACGGAATCAAACTGAGAAATGTCAAGACTTTTACACAGGAAAAATAACTGCTGAGGCACCAAGTGAATGTAATAAATTAACGTCATTTAGCCACCAATTGTGATAGCATGTACTTTGCTGCATAGGAGGAAATCTCCTTTTAATTCAGCTAGAGTCCAGGGTTAGAGAAAAACAGTCAAAGGCTGGTATAAAACCTAGGGAGAATGAATCGTATCTTACTGTGCTGCTTCTTCCCTGACTGCAACTTTGTGCACTGCATTGGCGAAAATACAAAGAGTCCTCTTTCAGACGGTCAAATTATAACAAGCTCAAACCCTTGTGACTGCAATGCCTTGTACATAAAATATGTTCAGTATAAAAAGCTTTTGTCTTTGCTACACTTCTTCCATTGCTTACACAACCCTAATTATACAAAAAGGAGGTTGTTTGGTTTGGGTTTTTTTACTGCCATTCAGCCAGTTAATGTCAGTTTGCAGTAGGGATCGAAACATTCACGTGAATGACTGCCTAACTGGTACATCTTTAATAACGGTCTTAACACCCAGTTTTGGAAACATAACTTTGTATTTCTCAGGCATGAAGGTACTCATTTGCTGTTAGTCTATGCTGTGAATTTTCAAGCCTTCTTCCTAAATTTAAAGCACTTCAGATTTAACAATGGGATCTCTATTCAAAACGCTTCACATAGGCGTGATTTCCAGTGTTAAGGTAACGAAACCAAGATGCAAGCTAATATCACCACTGAAAATCTTCTGCTCACCTTGAAATGGGTCATACTGTCCAGGTATAAGGGGGTAACCCATTCCAACGTGTGTGTGATGGTGTGTATGGAGATGCCGCTGGCTAAAAGGAGAATGACGGTCTCGTTCCCTTTCTGCTTCCCGTTCACGCTCAGCTGCTGATTTTTCCACAGGCTAGTAATAGAAAGTAAAGGAAAACGGATGTGAGAATTTTAAAAGGGATGAAATTGCAACAAACCATACTTGCCATTACCTGACAACAACTTTTTGAATTCAAATGATGAAGCTGATTTCTTCTGAAGAAGTAGTATTTCTACTGGATTGTTTGCACTTGATTCTAACCTAAAGCTGGTGTATCTGGCTAACAGAAGATTTTCCAAGGCACAGAGATTTTGAGGGAACATGTTGTAGCTTGAAGCCACCAAGACGACTTCTGGTTTTGGGCTCCCTTAAGCTTGGCTGGCTTGCCAATGCCTGAACAACTAGATGAGTTGCTGAAAGCTGATGTAAATGGATCCCGAGCCCTCTTTAACGACGTATTCTGGGGATCAAGCCTGCCTGAATAGCAACAAAGACCTTTTAAAAATAGAATCAGAGTGAGTGACTTGCTCAGAATTAAAACTAGCAATAACTTATCTGAAAGTAAAATAACAGTATTTGCTCCAATGTGGAAATCTTCAGAAAAAGGGGTGGTAATGTCGTATTTCAAAGACGTGGCTTCTTAGCAGATACAGGGAGGGGATACTTCCAAATCCTGGAGCCCAACCTCTCATTTCATTATCTGTTTCCAAACAGGAGCTTCCTGTTTAACTGCAATAACCTGCGCACAAGGAGGTATCTCTGAATCTGTGTTTCTATATGAATCCTTTCATTTAAGATAGGAAGACTCTGAGCAGAGAGTTGTGTTATGTGTGTCACTTCCAGTTTATGCCACGGCAGTATCCTGACTACAAACTGCTTTTATTTTAAGTAGTACTATAAAGAAGAATCATGCACTTAGAGCTTGATGCCAGATTGTGTGCTTCTTAAAATTATGTTCTCTACCCCTCCCCATATGTACCACTCTTTAGTAACAACAGATGAAGCCTTACAACAGGGGACTTGCTGCGATACTGGTTGGCATGCTGCTGGAGCAAATCCAGTGCTTTGGACTCAGTGGTTGATTTTGCATTGATGCTCGGGCTGGTATTGACTTTCTCCGCCTCCTCTCTCCCTGACATCTTCCCATAAACTGGATAATGAAATCCTGGAGAGAGATAGGCCCCTGTAGGTAAACAATAAATACCACATCAAGTTACTGGTTTTACATTTTGGTTCTATCAAGGTGGGAGGAGAGCATGCCAGGACAGAGGATAATATCAAATATGGATCACATGACCATCAAACGGCATCTTTGCTCTTCAATTTCTTCACCTAATTTACCCTGATGAATGGAGGTTATAAAGAGGGTTGAGCTGATAGCCATTTCAGACATTTATGGGTCCTCTTTAAATGAAAGGAACAGTAACTATAATGGTTCTGACAGTAAGCGCTTAGAATATTTTTATAGGCAATAAACTGTCAGTCTAACAGCAACAGCAAACTGTCAAGGGTTGAGAAAACTGTAGCTGAGAACTGTGACAGTTCATAAAACGAACATCTTGTATTAAATCAGTTTCATCTACAGAACTTTCCTTAGTGGAAGCACAAGCAAAACAAATGCCACCCATGGAGCTTCTAGTTTACTCTAGCTACCAACAGAAACATTAAAATGCAGGCTTTACTGCACTTTGAGAGTGTAAATCTTAACTAGCGTGCAACACAGATTTCAGAATACATACCAGGATAGCTGTGCATTAGGACAGGAGAGACTGCGCGATAGGCTGGATGGTTGGGATCGTACATCTGTGGATAAGGATAAGCATGCAAGTACTGGATATATGACTGATGCTGACTCATTGGTGAGGAAACTGCTACTCTAGCACCCCGAGAATCCTTCCAGTTTACAGGAGTCTTTCGATCATCGTTTTTTATCTTGCTCTCATCCACTGATTGAGAATCAGAACGCTTGACCTCCTTAGGTTCCTCTTTAATGCTTGTTAGTGAGACAGGAAGGTTGGGCAGGGAACTTTCCTTGTTAGGTGTTTTTCTAGGACTGTCTTCTTTTAACTTTTTCTCACGATCAAGTTCTTCTGATTTTTGCTGATCGAGGTATTTGGGCTGATACACATAATGATGCCATGTTCGTGAATCTGGATCCTAATACGGAGGAGAAAAAAAATTTTGTTCTGAACTTAGATGTTGAAATAAGATCGTTACTGATATTTCCCATACTTCAGTTAATGTATTTTTAATAGCTGTTTTAATAACATATCCCTATTACATAGAGGAGAGGTTTGCTTGCTACAGAGTGCCTTGAGCTCAAAGTCAAACCAGTATTCCCAAGAAGGAGCAAGAGACTATTATCAAAATTTAATTCAACTGCTTCATCTTATATCCTTCTTCATGCCTTTAACTAGTTTAATCATGAAATACATATGCATTGTATCAAAGTTCTGAGACCACGCTATTCATAAAACATTTTAATTAAAGCCCACAGAGAGATTTTCCCACTAGAGAGCAAAAAGTATCTGTGAACCACAAAATTAAAGCTGGCTAATGATATGCCAGAGCACTTAAGATTACCTGGAACAATGAACCTGAAAAACTGATACAGCTGGAAAGATGCTAATGCTGCCTCTGATATTACAAACATTCAGGAATCAGAGGAAGTCAGACATTAAGGCAGACTTCTTCAGCTGACAGTCTCCTTTCAAGTTTGTAAAATTACGCATGGGTATGATCTAGAGGATCAGGAACACTTTTTTTACCTAATGCAGGATATGCAAGGGCTAATTGTGAACACTGTCTCCAATTGATACACATTTATAGCACATGCAACAGAAACACAGGCACACAACTAGATGCTTGGACAGTCTGGTTCAAATACTCATCTGAATCAGCAGAAATATTCTCCTGCTCTGGGCTGTACCATCCCACTTCCTTTAGAGCTCCCTAACTCCCACCCACCTGACCCCACTGTAACTTGAAAGACAGCCCGTAAGGGTGAAGTTTGGGATGCACACCAGAACATGAAAGCATCAAGCACTGAGGCTCCTGTTCAGAGCACAGAGACAGTGGCATTGCCTCGAGTGAAGGCAATGTGACATCTAGGAAGGTCAGCACGAAGCCACTGGATCAAACTCTGGTTCCACTGAAGTCAATGGCAAAACTATCACTGACTTCAATGGAGAGAGGATTTCATCCATTGTGTAGGTCTGTAGGGGCTTGAGGTTGGTTGAGGAGAGAAGGGGAACTTAACTGCTTCAAAAAGGTCACCTTGGGTTAAGATAAAGAGCTCAGCTTCAAGCCAACTCTTCAAAGAACCAGCTCACCCATCTTCAGTAAATGCTAACCATCATTTAACAAAAAAAAGAAACACTTCAAACCATGTTTCAAATCTACTTTAAGTCCTCTCACAACAAAAGCTGCTTGTTTTGCTTGAATTTTCTCATTTCTGAACTAAGCAAATTGTTTAGAATTTACATCTAAAAGAGAATTCTAATTCTATTTTATTCATGCACGTAATTTAAAATAGTCTATTCAGGTCTTGAGCCTGGGTTCTGTCACCACCTTGCTAGATGTTTCTTTTTTTTCTTTTCAAATAGCTCAACTGAAAGTTCTATTGGTCTGTTCACAGACTACAGTACTATCCAGCATGAAACAAGGTAGAACAGAGCAGAACCAGGGACAAAATCTCCCATGACTTAAGAATAAACCAAGACACTCTTGTTCCATTTCCTGTGATCTCACCTGCTTAAATCTCGTGGTTGGATCTACTCCCGTTTGCTTCATGGAGTCCATAACAGATTTCATCTCCACAGCCTCCTTTATGAGCTGGTGGTTTTCCATTTGTTTGGCTTTGAAACTGTCAGACTGAAGCTGCTGCTGGTGATTGGAAAGGATCTGTGATTTGCTTGTCTCCTCACCTTTGTTAGGGACCGATGACCCTATTTTAGTGTTAGTTTTGCTGGACTCTGGAGTTGAAGGGGCCTTTGAAATAGTGGCAGATGGAATATTCTTCTGCTTGTTGTCATCCTTCCCAATCTCCTTCAAGGGGGGTTCATTCTTCCTTTCACAGTCCCTCCCAGTTTGTGCCATTTTCTGTTCTGCTAGTCTCTGGTCCTCATAGTATTTTTCATACTGCTGCCTGTATGCAGGGTTAGAGGCCATTAAGGATTTTTGATCCATATAGAGCCCATAGGCATACTGTCCATAATAAAGTGACTGAGCAAGTGCAGGATGTCTTTGCGTTATTACTGACTGATGTTGTGGCTGCAAATTAGAGGAAGTGCTTTCACTTTTCTTGGTATCTGATGGTTCTGCCTTCTCTTTCTTTTCAGCCTCTTCCTCGGCCTCTTTTTTGATCTTCAGCCCCTGTGGGGTACTGCTGTTCCCAGCTGCTGGGGCACTGACCTGTCCAGAGTGCATGTAACTTGGGGAATAATAAGGATCGTAGCCATGGTAATAGGGAGAATGGGACTCTTTTGCTTGAGCCGATTGTGCTGTGGTTGAAGAATGTCCTTTTACAACACCATCCTTATTAGAAATAATATCCGACGGAGAGCTGGCCTTTGACCTCACACCCTCTGACCTGCTGTCAGAGCCACCATCATCAGCCGCATCAGAAATATCCGAGTAAGCTGGGCTGTTGGTTTTAGCGGCCGTGCTATCCGCACCATTTTGTGTCAACACGTGCAGTGGCACCATGGCAGATTGTCCATTCACCAAAGTGCTGCAGTCCATCCGGGAGGCACTCCCTATGGAAGGGCTGGGCGCATTGTCTGTGAACGTGTAAACCTTATCAGCTTCAGCCTTAATACTAGCCATCCTGCTCTCTTGAGATTCTGACAGTCCGTTAGCTAGCACTTCATTCTTGTTTAGATGGTCCTTTAAAAAATGTCCAGGTAAGTCTTTCCCAGACCCTTTCGAATCCTCCAGCTTTCCCAGCTTAGAATCCATCTTGGGGCTCCCCGTCTCTTTGCTTTCTTTGTCCTTCAGCTTTCGCTTCTCCTTTTTCTTTTTGTCTTTGAGCGATGCGAGAGCTGGATTTACAGTGCTTGGCTCTCCCATAATTGTGGGCTTTGGTTGAATAGGTTTTAGCGGAGGACTCTTTGGTGTAGCCTGAACAATAGTAGTTGTTAGAGAGGGCAGTCCCGGTATTGTCCCTGTAGTGGTGGTTGTAAAGGCTGTAGTAGGTATAGCTATTAATTGGGGAGGAGTCGGTGCTGGCGCTGGGGCAATGGGCCTGGCTGTTTTCAGTTTGGAGAGGTTTTTATCCACTTTGCAATTGTTCGCTTTCTTGCCTTTATCACCCAAACTCTTCTTGTCGATTAACCCTTCAGCCTCCAATTTCGGCATTTCGGTTTGCAAATTGCCATCTGCTACTGAGCAATTATCCAGTGTGGCTGCCATATTAGAAATTACCGGAAGGCTGTTCAATTCACTGTTCATACCCTTCTTTTTGCCAGAATTCTTGCCAGTTTTGGAACTGATAACTGAACCGGGGCCATTGCTGGTCAGTTCCCTTTTTCCCTTGGGGGTCCCTGGGGTAGTGATGGAGGAAGGAGATGTTGGTGCTTTTAGCGGATCAAAGCCTGGCAAATTTGTGCTTGGCTCACTGCATTCAAGTGCTACATTACTCAATGCTTCCTCACAGTCTGAAACTTTGTCTTCACTGTCAGGCTCAAACTCCAGTTTGTTTTCTGGGTCTAAATGTGCATGAGCCTGGTGGTATCGTAGACCATTAATGTGCTTGTACTTTTTGTTGCAGTTGGGGTGAGGACAGTCAATCAGCACCGGAGAAGAGCAGCCTTGGTCCAAAAAAGTAGTCTCGGGTTTCCCCTGTGGGGTGGTGGGAGTGCTTCTAGAGTTAGTACGAACACGTTTTCCAGATTTATTGTCCTCAGAACTGGAGTTCAAATCTAGCTCCATCGGAGGCTTAGTTTTCCTCTTGTTTGTGGATGAGGGGCTGGCTTTGACCTCATCCATGGCGCAGTTTGGAGGTGTCCTGCGCCCGCTTGAGTTAAGGCTGCCCCTCCTCCCCTTCCCATTGGCACCACCTCGGTTCTTATTCTGAAGTCCTCTGGACTCTGCAAAACTTGCATCATTCCCAGGTACAGCTGCAGCTGCAGCGGACCTTGCCCGCTTTCCCCTGCCCCGTCCTCCACGCATTTCCAAGTCACTTGTTGGCGATTCACAAAACCTGTATAAACACAAGCAGATTTCATCAGCAGGAGCTGTGAACTGAATAAATTCCAGAACACCACCACTTCCCGTAAGAGAACCTTCGTGCACGTTAATGGAAAGACGTCCTTCTTCCAAATGAGAATGTTACAGTCTCAAGGGGAAAGTCATTAAAGGACAAGAACAAGGGTAAGAACAAGACCATCTAATTAGAACAATGGAGAGAAAATATTTCCAGACTTACAGAAATACATTTTTTAATTAATCGCCCTCTGATTGAATCCCATGTATTTCCCCTTCCCTCTCAAAAACAGAAACCAAAACGAAATAAAAACTCTCACCCCACATTTCAGTGTGGAACAGAGAATTAGTTGTTTCACTGGTGCATGTTTTCAATCATAACCAGTTGCTTTTTATTAATCTCTGTACAGTCTCTTGACAGAGATTGGGGGGTGAAAATACAGCAGAGAAAAAACAGACTCAGAGTGATTGCCTACCTAGGAGGGGCCCAGTCATGCTTTGTGCAGTCCAGCAGCGTTCCCACGTAAGTCTTGTTCCTCCACGTAACATTTACCACTAGGACACCTGCCAGTGCGAGGGGGGGAAGAAAAGTATTATCACAGTCAGAACAATAATTGGGCTAGGCTTTCTGTCTTGCTCTCTTTTCATTTTTTTCTCCCCTTCCCCACAAAGTGAGAGCTTTCTTCTCATTCGTTTTCAAACGCTGTGGTCTATACTCTTCCTCTTTTCTGGTTTCAGTGACCTCAAGTTAAAACCCACAGGAAAGACAGTAAACGACAAAGAACAAGAGTGTGTGTGCGCATGTGTATGTGTGTAAGAGAGACTGTGTGCCTGTGTGACTCTGTGTGTAATCAAGATACAGCTGACAGAAGGAAATGGGTTTTGCCATGTCCTGCTGTAAAACAGCAACACTCACCTCTTAATTTTGCTATTATTGCACATAATTGCTTTCGCTTGGCAGCCAGCCAGCATAAACTAAGCACCAGTTACAGTGTTTAAACCAGTAGGTGACTGAGAAGAATCTGCTTCACTTTGAACAATACAATAATGATGCTTCTATTTATTTGCAATTACATATAGCCAAACACAAAAACACACACACACGTATGCACTGCAAGTTTTGTTCAGCAGATACAGATGGAAACGTGTATTATTTGCCTTGCTTTTTCTTCTCTGGAAAACAAGGGACTAGCCATGAAATTGCAACCATACAGTAAAGCTAACAGGAATTGCAACACAGACACACAGAAAGAGGAATCTTTAAAAAATGTACTTTAATTTAATTGCTTTTCCACTTACGACTTCTATTAAATGTAAATTTGTCTGCCCACCTAAAGCAGACATCTAATTTTGCTTTATTCGAATTATCCTGTAAAACCCGTGCACAGCAAGGACAACTTAGTAACAGTACAATAAATGTGGGGGATGTCATTCAACTGTTTTCAGGTTGCCATCAAACACTTCTTCACATAATTTACAGTCATGCTTATGTACTAGCCAGCATAATAACCCCTTTAATCCATTAACTTCCAGAGATAAACACACGGCAGTATTATTGAACCAGCCATCTCTTCTCATTAGGGCATATGCTGAAATAAAAAATGTATTCTACCTAGCAAAGAAAGGCATGATGCAAAACGTTTCCGATTTATGAGAGGCGTGAAGACAATAACTCGCAGCTGCCAGCCTCGCGACTTGTTTTTCCTCCGCGCTTCCCCTGTTCTAGCTGTAGCGTTTCTGTAACGGATATAACGACGGCACTGTGCCAGAATGCTTCCAGCAGATCTTTCTGCTTTGTCTTACCAGTGCGATTTCTAATTTTGCACTGAAACAATCCCCCTCCGCTGCACCAAGGTAAAAGTAAACATGCAACCAGCCGCTTATTTCCTCAGGGGCCTTTTAACAGCAGGGAAGTGTTTGAAGTGTTGTTAGCGGAGGTACCAGGGAAGAAGGGATTTCCTCGAAAATTCTCTCTAGCAGATTTGAAAATTATTCCCCATATGGTTTTAAGTTGCCGTTACGATAAGGCGACTAGAATTTCCTACGCTGGGGCGAACTGGTCTGAAGGATGAAAGATAAACGGCTCTTCCAGCCAGGGTCAGGGCCAGGCTTTGAATACCTGCAGGGATTACGGTTAAATCGCTACGCCGTGTTTTTATGACCTACGCAAACTGGGCAGCCCCGAAAAAAAACCACACACGTTTTACCCTCCCCACCCCCGTCGGACGAGAACCACCGGCGCGAAGAGCGGCGCCCGGACCCCGCCGCCCGCCCCAGCGCCGCCGAGCGCCGTTCGTCGCCGTCGTCCCGCCCCCGCCGCCAGCTCCGGCTCCTGATTGGCCACGCCCAGCTCTGCGGCACCCGCCGCCGCCAGCCCATTGGCGGCAGAGGCCGGACGGCGGCGCGGGGCTGTGGCTCCTCGCCGACGGCGCCCGCGCCCTGCGGCGCAGAACCGCCCTCAGCCGCCTCCCGGGCCGGGACGGCGCCTGTGAGGCGTTCGGCGGGCAAAGGCGAGGAGAGGGAGGAGTCCGATCGCCGGGAAACGGCTCCTGCGGCCGATGGCGGGCCCCGCCGGAACCGGCCCCGGTCCGAGAGGGAGCCGCCGCTGCCACAGCGCCTCTGCCGCTGGCGCCAAGGCGGAGCGGGGCGCGTGGGCCCTGGGACAGCAGGTGCCGTGGCGCCTTGCTCGCGCCGTGTCTCGAAACCTCTGCGCCTGCTCACGCGCGTGGGCAAAAAAACCCCACAAACCACCAACCCAACCGCGACGAGGGGAACCCCTCAGCGGATCCACAGAGGAAATACTTGTCAGCGGAAACCGTGTTTCTCACAACAACCAACTCCAAGCTACGTTCCCATCTGCCACCCGCACACTAGAGAGATCAGAATGTTTTTTCTGTGGTAGCCGTGGCACATCCCTTCCACCGTAGTAGCTTGTCAGCTGTGACTCCGTGATGCTCCCAAATGAGAATCACACGTATTTTCCATCTCTAAATTCTGTCACGTTGTGCAGCCCACCTCCCTGTGGCAGTGCAAGTGCTGTCCGTTCACCCGCTTGGTTTTTGTCCCGTCTCCTCCTAAACATACAAAGCAAGGTGGACTTTCTGACTTCCCATGGAGTTATTAGGGGAGAACTAACCGTGCCGTTCATTTTTTCCCACCTTTATCCTTTTGTTAAAAAGTGCTAGGTTTTCTGGGGTTGTGCTTACTTGTTTTTTAAATCAAGGTGTATTCCTAAATAAGTATCCATCTTCCTCAATATTTGTAGTCTTCTCTGTCTGTTCGTGCACTTTATTAATTTAACAGACCAAAGGGCAGTCTATTACCTATTAACAGAAGGCATGGAGTAGGTATAATAATAAAAGCCCCTGAAATCAATACACATTTCAGTAATTCTTAGAAGACATTCAAATGACCTTCCAGTGTAAGAAAGTCAATACTTCAAAAGCAAACACAAGTTAAGTTCCTCCCTTTAAGTCAGTTACGTTTAGCATCTCATTAAGTTTGTTAGTCTTTTGAAGGCCCCAGTATGTAAGTAGGACAGAAGATTAATCTCCATGCTGTGTTAGAATAACTGTGGCAATGAATAAATTTCCTTTCCCTAATGAACAGTACATTCCTCAGCTACGGTTAAGATTCCACAGAACCAGCAGTGAAGGCAGCTAATTTAATCTTCTAAGATTATCACAGAACTGGGTCAAGAGAATGTAAGCAACGTGGGAGATAGGACTGACTCCTAAGGAAACACACAACTGGAGGCTTGTTAGACCAAAGCACTGGAAAATGAAAACCGAGATGAGAAAGGTCCACACTATAAACTAAATGCACCACTGAAGAGAAAGGATTGTTCTTGCTGTGCCTAGCCAGGGTGTACTGTTACAGGTTTCTTTGATCCAGAATTCTTGTCCTGGCACAGAGTTCAAGCTCAAAACAAGAACCTCTGCTGGCCCTTCCCTGCACTGTCTCAGAGGCAGTACACAAACAGTACTACAGCAGTCTTCAGTTCACCTCAGAGTATGGCATCTGAGTATACTGGGCATGCGCTCATCGATGCACTAACACTTCTCTGAGTTATTCCAGCAGCTCTTTTGAGCACGTGTGTGCTGGGGCATACGCTCCACATACTCCCTCCATCTTACGAAGTAAGTAACATACCACATAACAAGACCAAACCTCACTGGGGCTATGTGAAGTCGTAAGAAGCCACTGCAATGAGACTTCCTATTACACTAGGCTACGTATCATGTAAGTCACTTATTTAGCATTGCCTGAACAACACTTAAAATGCGAAGACAGTCTGAGGAACCGACAGGTTTCATACTGTCTGAATACAGAGATGTATTTTCACCTCAAAAAAAAGCCCAAGAGGCTTAACTATTTAAAGTAACCATTACTGGAAGATGGGAGAAAAATTCAGATGCTTTTAATGCAGTGTAACTGAGGGCATCGGACTCTTTAAAAAGATTCCAATTCAGGAAACCTGGTCAAATGCCGAATTCTGTTCTTGTGAGGTTGGATCAAACAACAGTGAATATATTTAGACTATATGCAAATGTTTCTTCCACCAAGTAAGGGTGTAAACTCAAGAGTTTCTCCAATTACCAGAGCACAGTTCACAGAATTTGGATGTAATAGGGAAAAACTTAGCCCAAAATGACGGTGTAAATTTCTTGATTTAATTTGGTTTATCATTCCATTTGCAAACTATGTAATTATTCACACTTGAAGTATATCTGAAATTACCAATATCCTCCAAGTCTTCAGTGTCAAATATCCTAAATCAAAGCAGTCGAGAATAAGGAAACAAAAATTTCAGAAGTTACTACCCACGCTGCTCTTTATCATTAATGAGTAGACACAGTGAGTGGTGAATGTGGTGTGTGTAGGAATTACGAAATCATGTCTAACACCAGAAAATGGGGTCATGTTGCCTAGAAGTTTTACAGTTCACCTACACTAGTCAGTACCTTTTCGGTCAAACTCCTTTATTAGCCGAGGCAGGATCATACACAAAAGCCTTGATGTACAGCAAAGGTGCACATAGGAGGTTACCTAGTACCCACCACTGTCATCCTTTAACATGCTCATGGTAGGGGGGGGTGGACTACATGGCCTTTAAAGGTTCCTTCCAACCCAAACAGTTCTATGACTCAATAACATCAAGGGGAATTTCTGTAGCCTGTCAGGAGCAAGAAAAGATTCTGCATTTTGGTGTTTTCCTTCACAGGGCGTATACTACTATGAGCTTTTTTCTTTACTTGTCACATTCGTAACAACAATGTTTATGGCAAAAAATTACCCAGCAACAGCCAGGAAAAACTAACACATGCCTAGAGGAGCACAAAGCCACTTTACATAAGCAGTTCTGATAGAAGTAGTGCAATAATCTGTACAAAATAACTGTGACAATTTGTACTTTATTATGGAATGAAAGGTCACATGTAACAAAAGTGATTTGTAATAAAATCATTTTCGGAAATCTACAGAAAGAAGCGCTTTCTATAAGTTCTATGGACATGATGTATCTGTTCTCTTTCCCCTACCTTCCTTCTTTTCAGTGACTGCATAACAAAGACCAGAACTAAAACTGGCTATTAACTAAAGAATTAAATATGTCATCACGTATTGGAAATGAACTACCTAAATTTGTTGTTCGCTATCTGAAAAAGGAGCCGTGCTCTTTTAAAGTCAGCCTAATAAATGCAGATACGTTATTTTGATCTAAAAACATCACAGTCACAAGGCACCTTCAGTACCAAGCCAGGGCGTACCATTCATGCTGACTACCTTGACACTGCACTGCTAGCAGCCACATCAAGCTTGTAAGGATCTACTCAAATCTAACAGGATACACTCTTGCAGATGTTCTTTCATCGAAAGAACAAAAGACTGAAGGATCTAGTCTAAATCAGATACTAATTCTTTTGCTTTCTTGACTCTGTTTTCTGCAATGAAAATAAGCCAAGAATTTTTATGCTCTGTATTCTGAACTTTGAAAATGAGATCATGTGGTTAGGAATCAAATCATCAATTAATATCTTAAATGCAGGCCCTAGGTTTTGAAAGTACTGGCTTTATAAAATGAACGTACTCAAATTCCAATGTAAGTAGACATGCCTCAATCAATCAGACTGGGAAGCCTGAACTGATGTTTACCGCATAGGCTGCTTTTGTGTTCAGATCACAGGAAGTGCTACTAAAGTTTTTACTGTTTTACTTCAAAGTTCATTCAGAAAACTCAAAAGACCACTTACCTAAATGCGTGAATGAGTACGCCTTAAAAAGTTTAGTTTGACAAATTCTTGTAGCAATATTCCTGTAGCATAGCAGCTTTTAAAGGTGGAGATTAAATTCTCAGTATTGAGAAGGCATCACATCATCATTTGACGTAACATTACAGCAAAATCAATTCCTTGTATCTTTACGATCAATGAATCCAAAAATTTGTTTGCAAACCGAAGTCCATTTGCCTTTTGTCTCAGCCTTGCCAAGTACAAATAACACAGACGTGCCTGGGGATAGCCAAACCATGGCGTATCTGTCATCAGTGAGTACACTGCCACCATGGATGAAACACATTTTATTCTGCATCTGGCACTGCAGATTTTTTAATCCCACA
>VZSC01010127.1:397553-419425 GCA_013398225.1 Steatornis caripensis
CCTTGTGTTTCAGTACATCAATCTAACCTTTAACTTCCTCCTTTCTTACACTGTCTCACAGACTATTTTTATTGCATAACAGCGTGATCAACACCTGCTGCAAATGAAGCTCCCTGTCTGTTCAAATAAAGCAGAAGAAATCAGTATTACAAGTATTCCACTTCTCATGTGTTATATTATGTAGTTACTTGCACCTTCTATTCTCTGCTTGCCCTAACTGTACATATCCTGTCTATTCTATCCACTGCATGATGAGCTTATAACAAAGACAAACAAACAAAAAGAAGCGTTTTTGTATGCTTGGTAGAAATCCAACTATTTTGCTCAACTGAAATAAAAAATAAACTTAATCTAATCTGTCATAAAATCATGAAATGACTCCGGCAGTTCTATCAACCCATATAGACATGTACAGATCCTTTGAAGACATGAAACGGCAGTTTATCAAGTGTGATTTATAAGCAACACTGATTTAGCTGGGAGATAATACTGCTGTCTAATCATTAGTAGTCAGACAACAGCCATGTGAACACATCAATTATGGGTCCACTGCCAAAAGCCCTTGAGATCCCAGAGATTAACAGCCAATCCTCTGTTTTACAAGCTCACATCAAAAAGAATATTAATAAGAGGAGGGGCAATGTGAAAGCTTGTCAGGATAATTCATGCACTAAAACAAGGCATTTTTTGCTCTGCCTTGAACTGGTCCATGAAAAAAGCTGGCATCAGCTACAAAGCATGAAGCTGCCAATTTCTCAGAAAATGTTTTTCATTAACATATGGGAAGCTGTGAAAGGCTGCAAAAGCTCTATTTGGTGGATAAAGGCGACAACTTCTATGCGTTCCTTTCTGAATGTATCAATTATACAACCTCAGTCATTATTCCGATATTTGGAAATGAACATGTATGCACAGAAGTGTTTGATGGCTTTTCTCTCCCTCAAAACCAGAGCTGTTTACCATTATAAACAAATTAGCCATCCTTCAAGGCATCCATTTACTCTGTCTCGCTAATGACTTAGAAAAACTAAAGTAGGAATACTACTAACTCATCTTCAGGTTCATTTAGGTCTTCAAATGCGTGGAAAAAAACCCCACAATTGTGCCTGTCTTACTGACTTCTATGTAGGGCGAGTGACGAGAGATTTATTCTTCTTACACATAAATGAATGGAAACAAGAATACACCTCCAAAGGACGCAGTTATTCCTCTGTACATGCCTATTGAGACGGACCTCAAACAACCTGTTGCTGGCATTTTAGATGCAGCAATATTAACTAGATAGTCTTTAAACTTGGTCCAATCACTGTCCAGTCATCAATTACCCTGTCTGGATTGTACTCAAAGGTCTAAAAACAGGCAGATGTATTACAGCTTGGCTGCACTGAATTCTACCAATACTGTACTTAAGGATACGCATCTGGAAGAGAGAAGTTCGTTTGTGGGGACTTTCCAGAGCTACTTTTTATATAAGCTATCTCAGCAATTAACCTCTGAGCAAAGAAGGGGCAAGAAGCAGGAACCTCTTAGACAGTCTCTGCTGCCCCAGAGACAGTAATGTGAAAATTGCACCTTTAGGCACAGCTCCAGAATACACAGTCTTTGTCAGAAGAGCCAGTTCTAAAAGTTCCCAGTTTGCTGTGGTCTTCCACACACTCAGTACCTTCACTTGTTTTTACCTGGAGTATTACACATACATATCCTGCTGGAAGATGGCATATTGATAGTCAAATTGACACAGCTAAGAGGGTCATAATCACACATGGAAGGACAAACAAGCAGGAAGCATTTCAAGCAGCAAATTCATATTGTAGAACTGCCCCTTTGGTAAACAGCTGGAGCAAAGAGATGTCAGTCCCGGATTGTTTGCTCAGGTAACCATGGCAGCGTCAGCTTCCACAGCTTTACTGCTTTGGGGAAGCCTGCAATGGCAATTTTAACTAAGGGTACAGTCTTGTATCAGTCCTCATGTTCCTACAGCTGAACACGTGGACAACTCCTACCTGGCCAAAAAAAATAAAATCCCCCAACTTATCTCACGCTTCTGGTGGGATTCATCTTGACAAGCCAATTAGTTGTCCAGGGTCCATGGGAAAGTGCAACAGACAGTGACAGCTCAGTTTGAAATCGGTTTCTGCAGAAGTGGAACCACAGGCTAATTTGCACCAAAGAGGACAGACAACTCTCACACAATCATTCTGCCAGCACAGCCACGGAGATGGCAACTGCTGGCAGAAACACGCAACATCCTAAACTCACACCGATGCTTGATAGCTTAATACTGTGTGTGAGAGTTCTTTGCACGCTTAGGTTTGCACTTTATTTTCCCATACTGAAAGCAATGCCTGGAAGGTCCTTAAAGACCTATCACCTGCAGCTTAACAGCTGACACAATATTAGAAACACTTTTTGTCTTATCCTAGACATGTTTTGGGAATACATCTATTGTTTTAAAATAAAAGATTGTCTCTGATATATATCCAATAACATATGATATGATTCTCTTACATGTCCAAAAAGAACGCCATGCTACGAAACACACTCTAAAACAACTCAAGTTTAAGTTCAGTGTATTCTCTCCTTCCATCATTCTATGAAGACTAGTCATTTTGCAATCCAGTTGCTTAAAAGCTAACCTAGGAAAACGTTTATCAGGCAGATGTATTCCAAAGCAGTAACTTCATAAGCGCATCACAGAACAAGGAAGTGATTCAACCATTGTGCAGCTGATAATGAAAAAAAAAAAAAAGAATTTTGGACTGAAAAGAAGTTAAATTCATTAAAAGGCCATGTTTTTGTTCAGCTGGCTGAGGCTGGAAATTTGTCTTCCAAATGTTCTCTAACATTGTTTTCAAATTTGAATGAACTAATACAAACTAATACCAAATGTTGGACTTAATGCGCCAAGTGACATGAGTTAAGTTTGACAGGAGTGGCCTCTCAGTATCTAACAAATTAAAAAGAGAGACTGTTTATCTTTTAGACTGTACTCAAAGCAGGGTCAAGATTTTCTGAATTTCCAAGTTAAAGACAACATTTTCAGAAAGCAGTGAGCGGTCTGTGTATAAAAATCTCGGACTTTAGAGATGTCTCATACTAGGCAATTAGAGATCTCGTAAACCATAACTGAAAATTTTTATTTAAGAGCATAAACAACTAGCATAGTGCCTGGATCAATGGGATCCTATTAGAAAAGCGGAGACTTTAACTGACTCTAACGACTCNGTGTATAAAAATCTTGGACTTTAGAGATGTCTCATACTAGGCAATTAGAGATCTCGTAAACCATAACTGAAAATTTTTATTTAAGAGCATAAACAACTAGCATAGTGCCTGGATCAATGGGATCCTATTAGAAAAGCGGAGACTTTAACTGACTCTAACGACTCTTAGATTGGTTCTTACTACGCCTCCTAACTCACTACCTGTAAGTGCAGGATAAAATAGTAAATGTAAAGAAACCTTTCATGAAGTGGAGGGTAGGACTTAAACCAATTAACACATTTTTGGTGGCGATCCTGTACAAATGCTCCGCAGGTTCTACATGGCATAGTTCTCAAGGAAGTGCCAAAATGATATAGATATGAATGCTGCAAAACAGGGAATGCATTAGAATATAATAATTGGATGATAGCCCTAATACAGAGCTCCTGATGATGCGCAGCAGCAGAATCTTTATTCCAAACAACATCAGTTACTTCATAAATTCACTATTAGAAAGGTTTTCAGCGCTAAGTGTGTCAGGCTCTGAACACCTATTTGCTTTAAGACAGTGTTAATGACTTAGCTAATCACACAATTTTATAGTTCTATAATGTACTGTGCTGTAAAAATCAATCCAGTGTTTATTACACCTCTGCTACCTCTCCTCTCCTTCTTATTGGGCTGACTCTTAAATGAGTTAAAGCAAATACTCTCCTACAATAAAACATAAAAAGCACACCGGTTGACAACAGTTCTCGATATGTAACACAGTATTTTAGTTCAAAGCCTACTCACAAAGTAGTTCAAAATACTACTCTCAGATACTGAAATTAACGGCATGCTTGTTTTTTAATTTTGAGGGAGCTACTCCATCTGAAAACACAGAAAATTGTATCAATGCTGAATTACATTAAAGGGATACTGACAGATTAAAAATGAAGCTACCTTGCTTGTATTATTACTAGCATTTTAGGTAACTGAAAAAGGAAGATGATAAATTTTCTTGTCACTGTTTTTATTTGCTTCTGGAATTTCACTCCTTTTGGACATTAAAACCAACCTAGTCAGTTTTTCTTTTTGTATCCAAAATACAAAAGGTGAATTACAACTCTGTATTTTTGCAAAATTATGCATTTTTGCAAAGTCTCTTTGATGCCCACAACGTTTATGTGACGGGTCCTGGTACTGTGCTGTTAAAACTGCACTGAGAACAAAGCTTCCTTTATCACTGAGGATCAATATGACTAACGGCCAAGCAGAAAAGACTGGATCAAAGATACCTGAAGATGCACTTATTTTGTATGCAGGACAGAGAAAGAAGAAAAAGCGCACACACACAAAAACATTGGCAAAAGCATACACAGACATCCAAGATAAAGAGACAGAGTTGGTGGATCTTTGAATACAAGCAAAGAAGTTCATACACATTCCTACATTGCACCCTGGCTTTTCTATAGAGAAAAAATGGCCAAAAAAAATCAGACAAACACAAGCTGGTTTGATCTCAACAGGCACGATACAGAAAATTCCGCTCTCTTACACAGCAAAGAAACAGGTATTTAACCAATCCCAGACTGGATTAGCTTGAGTATTTACTGAAAACTGACCACTTACTTTCAAATTAAAGGGGAATCACCATGTGTTTTATTAACATTAGTGTCACGGCACTTGAATTCTGAGGAGTACTTGCTTACTGCTTCATAGAAAGAATGAGGTATCTGTTGTTCTGCTCTCAGACAAGCAGGTAGTATTTCAAATTCCCGAATCACATTAAGGAGTCTGATGATAATGTAGGAATGGATACAGCCAGTGCTTATGGCATAGTATGGCTAATTCTCATGCTGTAATGCAAACGATCTGCTTTGTGGTTCCAAAACCTAGGAATGCTGAGGTCACAGATGCATTTCTTTTGGTCTGAATTTAGGCTCTAAAAGCCACTTTTGATGGAGCTACTCACTATGGAAATACATTAGCAATTTTCAATAACTCCAAGATATCGCCATTTCAATTTCACTGACTATAAAACAGGGATAGCTTTATTTCTTTTTCCCCTTCCTTCCCTCTGAGTATTGCGAAGCTTATGGCCAGACTGTGTACTATATTTAATTAGAACTTAAAACCCAGAACTGATGCCAGATTTTCAAAATAGCTCACAAATCAAAACAAGAGGCCAGATGTTCAAAAGAACAAAGCACACTGGGTGCGTGGATTTCCCTCAGCTTCTCATAATGGCAAAAGTAGGTGCTAGGCTGTTCAAAAATCTGACCATAGTTGTAGGTGTTAACCACATTAAAAATCTGCCCTTCAGAAATAAACTCCTAATGCGTCCAAGTGCTTCGAGATCCTTGGAAGAAGAATGAAATAATCATGCATTGAAATATTTAGACTTAATTCCTCTTTTCATTCACATAAAAGGAATCTGGAATTTGGTCTTCCATCTGTTTGGGGTCAAGGAAGAGACTGTTTCTTGGCTCGCTTTTCCCTTAGTATCACACAGAAAGCTTTCTGCTTTTCTTGCACGTGTTTGTTCGAAGCGAAATTAAGAAAGATGACTAAAACTGGAGTAGGATAGGATGCCAGTGGATAACTGACAAATTAAGCTATGTTTCCTTCTCCCACACACAAGCCTTCAGCTTAGTCCAATACATCACACCAGCACAACTGAGGAGGATGTATTGGCTTTTTCTGCTACACTCACATTTGCATGAAAAGGAGCAGTCAAATGAAAATTAAGCACTTAAACAGCTTAAAAAAGCACTGGTTCAGAATACTGTACTTCAATAAAACATTCATTGTTATTCAATGCTTGGCAAATGACATTGCCATCACATACTAGTAGAAGAACCGTGAAGTATAAATGCTATCTGAAAAAGAGGCTTGTACTTATGCAGCACTAATGACCATCTAAAAGAGCGATTCTGCATGGTTTCATCCTCTTTGAGATTCACAGCTGCAGCTTCACAAGAGCAGCCATACATCATAATCTGCAGCCATTTTAGGCTACCCTTGTGCTTTGGAGAGCAATATGGGCAGTTAGGAACTGCTAATCTGTAAAGTTACAATCAAAAACAAGTTTATTTAGCGGTGATAACCGAGGAGGAGGTATTCAAATTTTAATATTGACAACACCTTTATAACAGCAGTGACACAAGGGGAAGAGATCTCCACATTTAGTTTCATTAGAGAGAAAACATACTCACTATTAAGATTTTGTTTTCTAATCCATTGTAACAGGGGCACAGAGTAGCATACAAGCCATTCCTTTAAAAGGTCAGATAACTGTATTTTAAGTTTATAATGCTCCCTTTTTTATTAACGTGAGGGATTTGCTTATTGAACAACATGCTGATCCTGTGAACATCACTAACTAACTGATAAACAGAGACTTTTCAGAAAGTTAACAGCTTGGGAAGAAACATTATTTCACTGTGCTTCAAAACTGTTTGATAATCAAAGGCAACGTTAATATCCACTATAATTAGTCACAGATTTTCTACGCAAACCAAAGATAGCCTCCACTTTCTAGAGGCACAAGATTTACAGCCACACTCATCAAACCAAAATGGTTTCTCCAATTACTCACACTTCTTCAAGCTCAGTTATATGGAAGCAACTATAGGTCTCTACACACTATGTATCTGTGGCTTATTAATACAACTCTTTGGATCTTTAATTAGGTTACGCAAAGTAAAACAGCCTGGAGACTCTTGCCACTACTGTGCTTGTGTCCTTCATACATTATATGTCTTTGTCTCTTTCTACAACTACCTGAAGCACATTTCTCAGGCCAGGTCATTCAAGCCAGCCCTCCACTGCCCTGTAAATGGCATCAGTCACAGTATCTGTATGCACAAATTTGGGAGAGGAAGGCCAGAAGAGAGAAATGGGCTGGTGCCAGTTTAAGCGGTCAGGAGTTCAACCAGGGTTTAACTGTAACCAGGAAAGATGGGGGTTTGCTTTCATCCCCCAGCACCGTAACAGCCAATATACGTCTCTTGTGCTTCTTAGGTATCTCTTGAGGAGACGGAAGTAGCTTGAAATGCAAGTTACTACAAGCATAAGCATCTAAAGGAAAATTCTGGCATACTGAAGAAAAACTAATCCTTCGGTAATTAGTTACTGCCACAGGCTCCTCCGCACTGTGAAAACACATCAAAGAGGAACAAGTTCATCCAAGTGTTCATTGACTTCTATATTGGTCACTGAGAAGCTACACTCCAGCATTAAACATAGCACTCGCAATATGTGGCTAGGGCCACAGAAGGACAACACAGCCAAGATTCACGAGTCACTGCGTCACAACCTCACGTGGGCAACACAGACACTCAGCGAAGAAACTGCCCTTCCCTCACTAAGGGCTTACACTCTCCCGCTCCCTCTACCTTTCCAAATAGGTGCTTTTTTATTTCCTCACCATGGGATAGCTTATGGAAAGGTACCCAATGTGCATTAAATGCCGAACAACATCATGCCATTTCCGCAGTCACATCATTACCTGTCCCTCTGAAACAGCACAGATTTGCACATAACCTGTCAAATTACGTCACTTGCACAAGGAATCATATGGTTACCTATTTCCATAAGTTACCATCAACTATTTCACCCGGTACGTAGGGCAATCAGGGGACCAATGAAAGATCCCCAACAGACTGTTTAGCACTCAAGAGTGCCATAAAGACAAGGCTGTTTCTGTCTTTTGCCAGGTCCAAAAAATGTGTTTTCCAGAGTCTAGCAGCAAATGTGGAAACAGAGGGGGGAAAAAGAAAATCCCTCCTCATGACCAGAAGACAGATGTTGTTCAACCTCCTCCCCACCCCCACCCTCCACCCCGGGGCCCCAAAACAGCTTCCTCCGAATAACTGAAGGGTGAATTTTCATCTTATCCTGAGTTTCATTCACATGAAGTGACTCAGTTTCGGCTCCAACTATTACGCCTGAAAACCCTGCCCTTCTTGCTATCTGTGATATTTTTCATAACCACTTCCAGAACACGTGGCCACCAGAGAGCCAGATGAGGAGTTTCAGATGTTGCTTAAGAGGAGGTCTAGATGGAGACTTCCAAGAGAGGACAGCAAAGGAGACAAGAATGTCAGCAATCAGGTTTCTAGAGGCAACATCCCTTCAGGTTAATGAAACCTTTTTAAAAAAGGAAAGCCCTGACAGAGTTGTTCCAGATACACAGCTTACCCTGGAGACTTCTGTACATTTTTGTGGTTTCATGACACATTTTCCTATTAATTTGCGAATACTTTTCTCTCCACGGTAACCAGTTGATAAGTCCACAGAAACAACAGGGGAAACTGACAGAGTGCACCAGGGAACCAGAGATTTGACTAAGTATACAATCTGTCAAACAAACAGAGGAGTGTCTTGAGGAAAATTTTCCCCCTATATTCCACCTCTTCTGCTAACATTGAACACGGCATAAAATGGGAGAAAATTAAAAAGGCATTACAATGCGAGATTAAAATGCAAGGAATTAGTACCACACAAATGCAAGCAAAAGCAAGAATAATCACTCATCTTGTGGAAATGAGGAGAAAGAATTATGCATAAAGTAGTGATGTCCTTCATGAAGAAAGCAGGCAATGTGATATAATATAGTAAAAGGACTTTCATTGCTCATTTCTCTTGACTTTTTTTTTTTAATAAATTGCTGCAGTTAACACTGCAAATGTCAACCTAAACACCCAAATAATACATTTTGGCTGGAGTCACACATCTGGCTACAGCTGCAACTGAGCTAACTTCAAACAAGAGTATCAAATCCAGCTACTCATCACCAGCCCCACCTCACCTATTCTGGAGATGGCTGCCTTTCCCTTCAGATTGCCCGTGTAACCCCACCTTTCATCCCAGCCAAATTAGACTCTGGGTTAGAAAAAGCAAAGTATTGTGATCACCTGGACTTCTTTTTCTCTCTTTTTTTTTTCCGCCAGAAGCAGGCTAGGGAATGGCCCACCTTGTAGAAAATGAGGAGGGGAAAGACAAAAGTACTCATCGGTGATTAGTATTGATAGTATTCTGGGTAGATGCTGCTAGAACCCCACACAGGATTACAGGTCAAACAAGGCAAAGACTGTGAAGGTTGTGCCCTGTACTTCAGTAAAGCCTTTGACACCATTTCCCACACCATTCTCCTGGAGAAACTGGCTGCTCATGGACAGGTGTATGCTTCACTGGGTACAAAACTGGCTGGATGGCTGGGCCCAAATTCTTGTGGGGAATAGAGTTAAACCCAGTTGCCAGATGGTCACAAGTGGTGCTCCCCAGGGCTCAGTACTGGGGCCAGTTCTCTCCAATATTATCAATGATCTGGATGAGGCGATAGAGTGCATCCTCAGTCGGTTTGCAGATGACACCAAGTTGGGCGGGAGTGCTGATCTGCTTGAGGGTAGGAAGGCTCTACAGAGGGATCTGGACAGGCTGGATCGATACGCTGAGGCCAACTGTACGAGGTTCAACACGGCCAGGTGCTGGGTCCCGCGCTTGGGTCACAACAGCCCATGCAATGCTACAGGGTTGGGGAAGAGTGGCTGGAAACCTGCCCTGCGGAAAATGACCTGCGGGTGTTGGTCGACAGCCGGCTGAATGTGAGCTGGCAGTGTGCCCAGGTGGCCAAGAAGGCCAACAGTGACCTGGCTTGTATCAGAAACAGCGTGGCCAGGATTAGGGCAGCGATCATCCCCCTATACTGGGCACTGGTGAGGCCGCACCTCCAATACTGTGCTCGGTTTTGGGCCCCTCACTACAAGAAAGACATTGAGGTGCTGGAGCGTGTCCAAAGAACGGCAAGGAANTGACCTGGCTTGTATCAGAAACAGCGTGGCCAGGATTAGGGCAGCGATCATCCCCCTATACTGGGCACTGGTGAGGCCGCACCTCCAATACTGTGCTCGGTTTTGGGCCCCTCACTACAAGAAAGACATTGAGGTGCTGGAGCGTGTCCAAAGAACGGCAAGGAAGCTGGTGAAGGTTCTAGAGCACAAGTCCTTTGAGGAGCGGCTGAGGGAACTGGGGTTGTTTAGCCTGCAGAAAAGGAGGCTGAGGGGAGACCTTACCGCTCTCTACAGCTACCTGAAAGGAGGCTGTAGCAAGACGGGAGTCGATCTCTTCTCCCAAGTAACAAGCAATAGAACGAGAGAAAACGGCCTCAGGTTGCTCTAGGGGAGGTTTAGATTGGGTGTCAGGAAAAATGTCTTCACGGAATGGGTCATCAATCACTGGAACAGGGTCACCATCCCCACAGGTATTTAAGAGTAGTGGTGTTTTGGGACATGGTTTAGTGGTGGACCAGGCAGCCCTAGGTTAACGGTTGGACTTTATGTTCTTAAGGATCTTCTCCAACCAAAACGATTCTATGATTCTATAAAACTGTTCCACCAATACCTGCAGGCTGAGGGACGCTCTGGCGGTCAGCTACCAGTTTTGTCCTGGCAGTGCTCCATTCACACCTGTTTCACAGACACTGCTTCACTACACCTCCAGATGCAAAGATACAGTTCAGCCAAGACATTTGCAGACACTCTTTTGTAAGAGTGCTGTGCAAAACCTTCTGTGAGAGAACTGAGCAAAAATGTGACCTTTTGCGTCTGGAAATCAAGAAAACAGGATTTACCACGGCCCACTTCTACACTGCCAAAACCAGAAAGATGCCAAAGAATTTCTGTAGTGGTCTAAGAGGTCTTGGAGGTATGGGTTCCTCTAAGTGCAGCCTGACTTAAACCAAACCAAAGAAATTATGTTTCTCTACTCAAAGGACTTGTAATGATGCTTTGCTCTCATACCCCAAACCAATGAATGCAGTAATTCAGCTCTGAAGTGGGCTATGAGTTTATTTTTAAATTAAGTTGTAATTTAAAAGGAGAGTCAATTAATCTCAAAGTAACTCATATTTCCTCCCTGCTCATAGCCTGGTCTCTCAGCGAATGCTTTACAAATTCAGTAATGACTAAAACAAATTAGCCTAATTACCTGGAAAACCTAGAATACTGACTTTCCAGATCAGATGACCTTCTCTAAGTCAAAACACTGAAAATACTGAATGCATGAGAATGAACAACAAAGGTGTCACACTCCTCATCCGTGAAGCTGCTTTTTATTCGCAAAAGTAAGTAAACACATTGACTGCTTTGTGCAACAGAGACAAGATCAGATCAAAAAACACCCATGGGCCAGCCGTACAAATGCAGGCCAAATAGGACAGAGAAAAATGTACTCTGACCTCTGTATTTAAACTTACCAAAGGTTTGTCCCCTGCAACATACTGATAATTTGTTAGTGCTGGTTAAATCACTCACGCCCCACTCAGTTCTGAAAGTAATATTATATTTGCACGGCTTTTCTTGAAAGAATTTGAAGTTGATAAACATAAGAAAGAGGAGCTCTCAGGCCACCATAAATATTATTCAGAGCTATTTTTTTCTTAATGAGTTAAAATCACGTCAGCAACTTCCTTTTTTTCATAATTTTACCAGGTCCTCGGTTTTCAGTACCACCACAACAACAAAAATCAAACTAAGCCTGTATTAAATTTCCAAAAATCCTGAGATTAAATAATTTATCGGTTTTAAATTGCTGACTTACAATGCAAATTTTCTTTGAATTTACTAAAACCTACATTCAGGGCAATTCCTTAATCAATGGTTTTCATTCTACCAAGGAGACGGAGAGGTTCATTAAGTCCATCAAGCATTCGGCTATGGTACTACTGATAAAGAAAATCCTTAAGTTTCTATTACTACATTGTTCACTACGTTGATCAAAAATGGAAGACTGAGCCTGAAGTGGATTTGTCTACTGATAGTTAAGCCTCACATATTCGCAAAAAAAGAGTAATTTTGTCTCGAGAATTTATGAAACTTCACCCATTATTTCAACACTATCATTTTTAACCTGCAGTGTGAAGACCACCCATGTATCTGTTAGAAGCAGCAACAACAAAATTATATACTTGTAAGTATAAAATGCAAAAAATTTTTACCACACAGAGGCTATGCCTTAAAATTTCCTATTGCAAATTTCCTATTACAGACTCTGCCAGTAACATTACACAAGTTCTAAAGAACAACGTGAGCAAAATCACAATACCAGAACATCACGTAAAGTGAAGTTCTTTAAGGGTCACTTAGAACACTGCTTTCAGTCACTTAAAATATGATGTCAATGCTAATTTTACCAAACAGATATCAGATAACAGATTGGTTTAATATTCCAAGGGAAATAGCCTAAAACTGCCTAGGGAGAAAACAAAGGGACATAAACGTACACAAATATGCATGTAATTAGACTGCATGTAAGAGACCAAATTCTTACACAGCGTTCAAGCAGCACTCTCCTTGCAGAGATGTCAGTGCTAATGTTGCTACTCATTTCAAAGCAACCAGATTCTGGGAATACCGCTACAGGCACTTCACCATGTACTCTCTCTCATTCTCTGGATAAGGACATACAGCAGAAACTAAAAATAAAGGAAAAACCACTCTATTAAGAAGAATACTGTTGTTAGGGTTACTACTTGGTAGACTACAGTTTGATAGTAGTATTTTTAATAGCACAAGCTACTGCCAACGCTCTTTATGTTTGTTTATACATAAGCAGAGAGCAATATTTTATACACTGCCAGTAAATTTCAATCAAGCAACATGAAAAGAAACAACACATAGTGTTGTTAAGCACTCAAAAGGCCACACCTGAAGCTCATTAACTTTTTTCCTGTCCCCTTATGGAAACTATACAATATAAGGCACACTAAAAACTTCCCTATTCCCGTACTAGATTTCAAATACGAACAACTAAGTTCTTTTTTGCCTGCATCTTTTGATTTTTCTTTACATAAACTTGCCACTAGTCAAAGGGATAAAAACCTCAATGTCCATTTTATTGCAATTTAAAGGGATCAAACTGAAAGGATATTTATAATTACAGATGACCAGACACAACTTGCCAAACTTAGCTCTGCCTACTCCTTCTCTCATGCAAAGTTTCTACAGCCACTGAAGACGGAAAATTGAATATTTATAGGCAGTTTTACAGAGGCCAAACATATTCTCCAGAGGGTTCATAATCTGATCAAATCAAAGCCAATTTTCACACAAACAATCATGACACATTTTCCAAGAAGGCTTTGCCTACCAAGCTGCTGGCAGCAGGGATGTTGTGTACAAATGAAACGTTTTCTTTTCCATGGCAATTTTTTCCCCTATACACATTTTCCCTATTCAGACTTCGCAAACTCATTTTCACAGCAGTGATGGTGGGGAAATTACAGTAGTCACAGAAAATGCAAGTCAAAAAGTTTTCAAGGGCTATAAATTACTGAAAAAGAGGAGGTTCAAATGAAGATGCTTAAACAACCTTTACAGTAGCGGTTACTCCACTTCTGCTATAACGCTTTTCTTGACTTTGATCTTTAAACCAATGACTCATGAAAACGATATCTTCAAATTTACAGGCCACCAGTAAGTGGGTCTTTAGAAAAATGTTGTACAACAATAAAGCAGGAACCACGAGCACTTCTTAACCATTTGAACTGTCAACTAATTAATTATGATACTGAAACAAAGGCCCACTTAAAAAACTTGCTCTTAAAGAGGGGAGAGAAGAAAAAAAGAGAGGGGGAAAAAGAGAGGGAAAAAGGTCTTGTGAGCAAGCCAAACTGCATTTCAGCGAGAGAGGTTCAAGAAACCGCATTATGTTTGCTCACATTAACAGAGGCATTTCTCCCCTACCCCATTCAGACGGAAAACAAAATAGGGCAGCTCTTCTTGCCACTGACTGGTGCCCCTTAGCTGGAATCAGCTCCAGTTGTCAGGTTCCTGTCAGAGTGTAAAGCGCACCAACACTTCCCTTCTCCCACCCTTTTGTTCCTACTTAATACGTGCACTTTGCTCAGCAGTCTCTGCTGTTAAACAATTCATTTTTCCTTGCCTCCTCCGCTTCACGAGGAAGCAAAAATAGAACGACTTAGTCACGAAATATAAAGCCCGTTTCCTGTGCCTCATTCTTTCACCTCCTTGTCCATAGGATTTGGCTACCAAATAGGTCTTAATCTGTAAACAAATGATTTGCTCTACAATTAAACCATTCAGTTCGGGGTTTGGTTTTTTTCCTTTCTTTCTTTGGCTGCTTGGCTGCTGTCCAGTGTGGAGGCTCATAGGTTCTTCTATTATTTAGTGCTGGTTAAAAGGCAATAAGCTCATTTAGAGTTTATAAAACTATAAGCTATCAACAAAAGCATTTAATGCTTCTCTGAAGCACTATGGCTTTTGCCTGAAATATTAATAATGTGCGGCTGCATGCATGTGTGTACACATACATGTGGATGTGTGGGGCTGCTTCTTTATGTGCTGGCTTGGTTAAACACTCTGGATGTCTTTAAGTCAGTTATCATAAGCTACAAATACACGCATTTCACTCCAATTTTAATTGTCTGGGCACTTTTTTCTCAACAACTGACAATCACAGGAACTGCAATTCACGGTGGCTACAGAGCTGAACCTCAAAGACTTTGATGTTGCATGAGAAAAAAAAAATGTCATGGTGTTGCAGCATTTCACAATGTTTGCAAATACTGTTTCCATAGAAAACAATGTTGTGAATCACAGGAGTCTACTAG
This sequence comes from Steatornis caripensis, assembly GCA_013398225.1. Taxonomy (NCBI): domain Eukaryota; kingdom Metazoa; phylum Chordata; class Aves; order Caprimulgiformes; family Steatornithidae; genus Steatornis; species Steatornis caripensis. Next base: position 412,375 of record VZSC01010127.1, read on the forward strand.
AGTAAGCAAAACCTTTAGAGAAATAAATAACGTGTTAGGTTTCTCCTCTCTGCAGCTAAAAAGTCTCTCACATCCCAAGAGAAAACAATATAACATCAAGGTCATTTTCCTTTACCTCTTATTTTTGCATTTTTATTCTTGACGGAAAATGAGTTTTCAGGGACTATGAACCGAAACACAGTGTGCGTGTGTCTTCACCTTCATTCAGATGTTTATACATACAACATGGGCCTAGCAGGCTGCCACCTCAATGTGGAACATTAGAGACAATGAAATATTTTTTAAAATGTGTCTATAAATAAGTGAATTATTGTAAATTAAAAGCTACATTTACAGGTGTAAATCTCACTTAGAAATGATGGGTGCTTAACAATATCAACTTCAGCAACACACTTTCAATGAAATTCTGCAGGCCTATTTAAAGTCTATTACGGCTGCTGACATCAATCTGCCAAGCTGGGGAGTGCTAAGCTCCACTAAAGATTTGCACCTATAAATTTAGCTACTGGTATATTTGAATTAAATATACCGTGTTTCTCCATATAGGCAACTACAGACATAAGGCATTGAGGTGGATGGGCAATAAAGCAGAATTGTCATGGAGCCTCTGATGCCAGTTTTGCCTGAACAAGGACTGAAGCTCAGAGCCCCACTTGGTTTTAGATTCCAGTCCTCTCCATGGTGTTTTAGTCTAGATTTCCACACTTCCCGCTCAAAATTTCACTTCTTCCCAAATTAATACAACAGTAAAGGTCACATTCCTACTGCAAATGCTTATAGGAATATGAACACTACAGGAGAATCCTGAAAATTCAATTTATATAAAATATTTCAAAGGTACACTCACGTACTCTGGTATATGCATATATGATACGCATGCACACACAAGTGCAGACACATACAAAGGGGGACACACAGATTTTAACTAGCCGTACTTACTAAGACTCACTAAAGACCAAACGTGTCTCGGTATAACTCCCTCCAGCCAAATGACAGCTTCTGGAGTTGCAGATAATAGGTGTCAGGCAGACAGGTGGCAGATAAGCATGCTTGCCCTAAAAAAACTACTTAAAGGTTGGGGAAAAAAAAAAAAAAAGTTGTGCTAGTCCTGCAGAAAAAAAATGCCTCGTATCCTGAACTCGCACAGGAATCACAAACAAATTTTAACCTGTAAGTACTGTTCATTTTTTTAATTTATCCATATACAATGTATCTTCAATAATGACTGACCAGCTGAAAAGGTTTTCTAAAAATTAAGCAGCAAGAGGCATTTTAAGCCTACAATAAATACTACAGTTAGAGGAAAAATGTAAGGCTTGGAAGTAGTTTGAAAATAGTTGGCAACTCTTCCTCCCAGAGTATATCTGAAGGCTCAAAAATAAATATTCAAGAGCATTAATTTGTTTCTAGATTTGTGCGTGCAAGTAAAACAGCAGTCATAATGTGGAAATTTGAGTCACATTTTGCAACTAATTGGAAGCAGATTAGAATTCTGCCTCGGGGGAACATTGTCAAACTAGAAGCTGGAGCAAATGAAGAAAGAGGTGAAAGCATCGTGAAGAGCTGACAGATTTACAGCGCTCAAGGCAATAAACGGGTACTAGATGAAAATGAATGTGCTTCACTGTACTGTATGCAGTTTTCAGTCATATCTCAGCAATAACAGCATACAGCCATGAAACTATTATTTTCAGAGAGATGGTGAAGGGGAAGAGTGAGAATGAAAAAGACACTATTCAGGTGGTGTGCAAGAAAATATAAATCATACAGTGGGTCAAGTTGTTAGAAGAACAATCAAATTGGTCATACTGGGCCCTGTTTTGCAACCTGGACTCATCTCAAGCAGGGCTTACACAGATGTAATGCAATGAACTACTTGAGTTGAGAAAGGGCTGTAAGCCCTTGCTCACTATGACCAAGAGTCAAAGCATTAAGCTCTTCAGAGAAAAAAAAAAAAAATCACACAGATTTTATATTTTTAAAGCTAAGAATAACACAGAACCCTGCAGACAGATAAATCAGAGGCAGGAGAAAAAAAATCCTTTTTAGAGGGTGATTAGGAAAGGTTGGAGGGGAATATAAAAATGAAAATAAAGTGTAGAGGCTAATGTACCAATGCTGTAAAGGAAACAGCTGCTAGCTTTCTCCTTCAATGTTTGGCATCTGGTGCAGCATCACAGGAAAGATTGTTAAAGGATCTGGACATAAAATGTAAATATAGACTATTAGCCAAAACTCAGTTGCTGTATTTATAAAACAGTAGCAGCTCTTTTTTTTGTGTGTGTGTGTGTGTGTGTGTGTGTGTATAGATATATATATATATCTCTCACATCTCTCACACATATGAGTAAATATATATAGATATACATACACAAATACACTCCTGTCCTTAAACAGCAACTAGCAACACCATCACAAGACACTGCACCTTACTGCTGGCTGAAGTGGGTAAGAACGTGAATTTATTTTTTAGTAACACTGGGTACAGAACAATCACTTTCATTGCTCTGAAACTGCAGTAGTATTTTCCCTTCAACATCCAGAACTCCAGTGCAATTCAACATACACTGACTAACGTTAAACCCAGGGCAAAAATTAACCAGTAAAACTTTATGTCAAATATGCTCAATAAATCCAGAAAAAAACTGCTGGAGTATTAGATCCTTATCGTCAGTGCAAGGTAACTAAACAACTCCCTGAGCATTTACTAAATCAGATTTAAAACTCCTAGCAGCAAAACAACGTTCAACTGAGTAATGAGGTCCATTTCTAATCGTATTTGCTTCTAACTATTACCTTTTGTCGCAGAGACACAGATCTAGTTTCATTTCCCTCCTTCAAAAAGGAACGACTGGCAAGAACATGAATGCAACTACTGCCATTACTCCACTGCTATAAGGCTATAATAAAGCACAGATTTGATAGTACTATCCATGTAGTGTGGCCAACCACACACAAATAAACAGTTCTCCATGAAGAATGAAAACCCAAAGACCAAACCCTTCCAATTCAAACATTATTGTTGCTTTTAACATAAGCCATCCACAGGAATCAGCCAAGGAGGTGACAGGAAATCCAAAAATAATTTGGTCTGGCCCTGCACACTATGAGAAAGGAGACTACAAGTTGCTCCTCACTCTTCTTACTGGTTGAGGGAAGCAGTGAAAACTACAAAATCTGTGTTTACGTAACAGACACCTATGGTACTACTCCTGTGACACACGTATTTCTACTGTACTTCAGCATAGCACCACTGAAATTCATCAGAAAAAGGGGGCATGCGAGTAGTGTCAATTCATGGTTGGGGGAGGGGTGCGTGGACTTAACAAAACCCCTGAATTAATCCAATGGCTAATGCAAATGATTAAACTTGTGCAAAATCAAACTGTCCTGTGCGCAAAGTTAAAGAGGGCAGATGTGCCTCAAAATTTCTTGGGAAATTAAGCCTAAAACTGGCGCTTTCTTTTATTGGAATAAAGAAAGCGAGCTCTAGGAGTTTACAGAAGTGTGACCAATTGAAGCTTAGTCTTCTGTAGCTAATTCAAGCATGAAAAAAAGGGCCAGTTTCTGAGGGCAAACTGCAAACATACACTTTTTATATTCCACTGCCACATGATAAAAAACAGAATCAAGCTGACTCCTAGAAACTTGACTGGCAACCAAAGACCAAGCTATTATTTCAAACTGTTATGGGAAAGCAATAAAATTGCTACCAGGTCTCCTCATGTTACTCTTCAATAAAAAGAAGCCATCAGGGAAATAAGAGGAAAAGAAAACACATCAAAACCTCTGAAGTTCCTTTAAGTAAAAATACACTTCTGTGGAATAATGCCATCTGCTTCCTGGTTAACATGACAAGACAATTCAACAACTAGAATACCAGTGTTTTGAAAACACCAAGTAACCACAATCAATAGATTTTAGCTTGCTCTTTTGACTGCAAAAACTACATTCACATGCCACTCTTGGCACATGCTTCAAACATCCCCACGAGGACATTTTTCTTACATTACTGTTTGGTGGAGATTCTCAGGAGACAGAAATACCTCAGCCAAGCTGGGTTTGTGCTCAGGAATAAGATTTAGGCTGGGAAGACTCAAAAACTGGAAGACGAAGATGGGAGAACATAAGGGAACCACGTGTCCAGTATTTATTTTCTCTGAAGATCGGCAAGTCAAAATGGTCGAGTAAGATGTATCATAAAGGACATACAATTCAACATAGCACATCTTCAAAATTACTGAAACGAAGAGCATCACATTTAATTTCCAATAGCTTTGATCTGAATAGTCTCAGCGGAAGTTACAGGTAGATGCTGGAAAAGTCATTCCCTTCATTTTGAGATTTAGCAGTATTTGCCAACTTACAGGAAAAGCAGACATATTATAAACTTCTGTCACTAAAATGCAACTGTTATACTTGCAGTGTTGGCTTAAGATTTCAGAAATTTTGATGAACACCATAGCTACCCTAGAGCTTGAAAACCTAAATATACTGTCACCAATCCTGTTTCATTGCATGCAACATACCCTACGCGCTCACTTGAGTTGCATAATCAAGTAGTCATATATAAGCATTTATATTATGTACGTGTACACGTGCATGCAAACAGAGGCATCAGAGGGAACTACCTACCTATTACCACCTCCTTGAAAAAAAGGAAAAAAAATTACAAAGAACTTGCTTGTCAGTCAAGTCACTCTTAATAGTTTTACTACCTTTCATTCAAATGTAAAGGCTTTGTTCCAATTGCCGAGACTATTTAGTCAGAATTAAAAGAGAAAATGTAATAGAGAGTGCTTACTGAATGAAATCCTGGCTACAGCACAACCAAAAGTCACAGTCTGATCTTTACATTTGCCCAAATGGCTACTCACAGCCCTCAGTAAATTGTGGGTTTAATTCAAGAATGTAATGATAATAAAAAAAAAAAAACACACTTGTGATTTAAAATCTCATTTTAAGAAAACCCCTCCAGTCCTGCTATGAAAACTGGTAATTATCTTTATTCAAATTATCTCATTTCAAACATATTTTTAAGCAAATTAAAAAATGATAGCTTGCATTATTATTCACTTTGGTGAAACACTGCACCACAAAAGAGCTCCACTGGGCAGAAAAGCTTTGGTGCAAAAAAGGGAAAAATAAAACAATTAATCAAATTGAAAAGAAAAAAAGAGAAGAAATATAAATGTACTTTTCTAAATTTTAAAAAGCTATTTGCATTTTGTAATTATGTCACCACCAGACATTTTCATGGAACGTCATTTTGCTGTCTTTCACCGAACAGGGTGTTACATACAGACCAAAATTTTTTAAAAGATCAATTATTTTCTGTTATTGAGAAATAAAAATAACTCCTTGATACGTAAACACACTAAAACAAAAGCTGGGTTTTAGTAAAACTACAGCCAGCCCTTCAACTCAAGTCACTGCATCATCCACAGATCCACAAATGTGACCCTGAGAATTCATGGGAAGATGTATTTCTGTTATAAGGAATAAAGCACAATCAAGAAGTCAGATAATCTCTCTCCAGCCTTTCAGGAAACACAGTGACCTACCACTATGTACATCAGCACATTATGTAAGTACAACATAAATCTGGCATTGTGCTAAAGCGTATTACGTAAAGAATAACCTGGTTGTTGGATCATCTGTACAAAGTATCTTAGCTCAGGGCAAGGCAGACTCTAAAACTTGATTATACTCAGCGATCCCAATTGTATACCATGGAACAAATCTGGAACATGTAGCTGACGTGCCATTCAAAAAGCGAGTACTGTATCCGAGAAATACAGAACACGTGGCAATGACACAAAGCTGCCTAAGCAGATGTGGAAGTAATCTAACCTTTCTTCAAAGCTGCGTGATGGAAATCCACAACACGCATGTCCTTATCCAAAACAGAAGTAAAGGTGGTGTTTCTGATAGCAGACATGTGTTTCTGAGACTATACTCCTGATGATGCTTGTAAAATGTGCTCACATACCACATGGACCAGTAACACCATGTAAGAGGTGGAGAAACACAGAATTTTTACTCTTTTATTCTAAATAAGTAAAAAGAATCCTTCAAAAAAAGCACTGCAACCAAGACCACGGCTCCAGGGGTAAACAAGCATGCATGGGCTGTCAATATACTGAGGACACATCAGGCATTCTGAATGAAATTCTAATTCTAAGCACATTTGCCCTACGTCCCCCAACTCAATTTCTTTATACCCTTTGTTCTGGAAAGACTACTCATCCACTGTTTCACCGACTACGTTTGTTGACCTGTAATCCCATGTGTGGTTCCTAGACACCTGCATAACCCCAGTGGCTTCGGAGGGGAGAAAAAGGTGCCAGGACATAATCTCACGCTCATCGCTGACTTCACACCTGACACCTTCTGGGGGATCTCTCAGACACCTGCCTGTCCCAATGGATTTTAACAAGTGGATGTATGCAAATCTAGCTCTCAACTAGAACAGTCTTTAAGACAGCCTGGGAAGTCAGCAGCGCACGCACAACTGTTCTGAGATCCAGTTACCGATCACAGAGACCACAGCAAATTTAGAACGCACGCAGGAGGCACTGGGACCGTCCATCAGGCCAGCATGCACAGAACGTGCCAGTGGATTTTCTGGCAAAGCGGCAGGAGGGAGAAACAGAATCACATCTGCGTAGCCCTGTACAATGTGAAATGTTCAATCTGCAGTGAGTACCATAACGTTCCACCCTGCCACCTACTCTCAACAGTCTTTTATCTAAGGGAGCATCATTTTCACTGTTGTGGATTGTTGGGGTTATTTGAATACACCTGCTTTACAAAGCAAGCACAGGACAAGGCCCGCTCTCGCTGAAGTAAAAGCATTTAGCCTACTTTAACAAATGCAAATCGCATGGATAACACAGAGCAAATAAAGGGGAACCTGCACTCGACATGCAAAGGATGTGCCCCATTAAAAGAAAGCTGGCCACAGCGTCACCTGCCAGCGCCAGTAATACGGAGCCTACAGATGACACTTTTAAAAACGAGATCATTCATTTCTTATGGGGGGGGGGGG
>VZSC01010127.1:434209-453311 GCA_013398225.1 Steatornis caripensis
CCCGCGGCGTGGGCTGGCGGGGGGGCGGGGTGTGCCGGGGCAGCCCCGTGTTCCCCGACAGCCCGGGGCAGCGATGTCCTGGGGGAGGGTGGGGTGGGGTGGGAAAATAAAGACTGCAGCAAAACCCCCTTCACCGGCAGCTTCGGGAAGGGCTTCTTTCAGTCCCTGCCGATGCCCTGGTCCCGCTTACAGGTCGAACGTTTAAGATCATTGCTGGTAAACGTAATAATGTCCGACAAGGGCGCGCGGTCCTACCGTCGTTTGCAGCTGAGCCTTAATTACCTTGCCTCGGACGACCTCTTCCAACCGCACCCGTTGTTCCTGCGTTTCGCGTTGCAGGAGCGCGGAGAGGGGCGCGTAGGTGCGGGCGGCGTTACGCACAGCACGTCCGCGAGGATTAAACCGTCCCTCCCGTTTCTTCAGCTTTGCCCTAGAGAGAGGACAAAAATCTATTTCTCTTGAGGACTCATTTGCCAGATTAATTAGGTAAACAATGAGTGGCAGCTCTCTCGCCTACAACATCGCGCATGTAAAGAGTTCGTCACGGCGGATTTGAAAGCAGCACATTGGAAATTATCGTACTGATCCAAAATTTTTGGATTAGCGTATCCTTGCAACCCTCAGAATTTATCCCAGCCTATCCCGCGGTCTTATGAACACGCTTTTAATTGATGCGCACAAACTACTGGCTCTGCAGGTTAGCTGTGGATAATTCATTGCAGCACTGCGGACTGCCATTGATCCGTAGATCGGAGTGTGGGAACTGGCGATGCAAACATTACAGAGGAGTCATTATACACTTGGCGCAGCTACTTACCTTAGATACTACTTTTTTTTTTTTCAAAGAGGCAATGCTAGCAATGTTTCCTTCTTTAGAGCAGTCCCTAGGCTCTTACATTTGTCTGCATATTCACAAGCAGTCTCAGTTTGATATCTCATCTAAAGGTCAGTGTCTCTGATGTTTCAGCACACAAAGTAACGCTGTGGTGTTTATAGAAGAGCATCAAAAATGGCCTGGCAACTAGAGGGAATGATTTATGAAAGACTCTGTTTGTATTTATTTGGGGGGTAGGGAGAAACTGTCTTTCTGAGAGCACGGGGGATTAAAAAAAAAGAAAAACAGCAGTTGAAAATTTAAAAAAAATCCACAGTGAAAAAAAAAAATCCACAGTGAAACGTGCTAATCAGTGAAACAGATAATGTCCCAAAGGAAGTTCTTAAGTCCCATTGCACAGGACTTGAAAATTAGGCTGGAAAAAACACTAAAAATAAATACTATGAGGAGTGACTCCGTTTTGGCATTACAATGAACTGAATGACCTAGTAAGCCTTTTCCATTTTGTAACTTAATAGTTCTGTGAAGTTCTGCTGTAGAATTTGAACTACAAACCAGACATGAATATAGCTTTCGGTTCACCGTATAGATACTCAATTTCTGCTCACGTAATTTAAACAACAGCTTATTAATTTATGTAGTGTGTTGTATAAACGTTCAGGTTATATTAAAAACACGTATTTCTTGCTTAATAGACTATGTGCGATGAGAAACGGGCAATACACGTTAAAATCTGTTACAGCCTTTTGTCGTAGCCTCAGTACTCTGTTTACACTGTGTATTTTTTACAGCTACTTTCACACAAAATAGCTTAATGTTTCACAGTAGATTATAACCGGCACTAGAAATGACGAACGCAGATTCAGTGTTTCAGTCAGGCAACATGCACATTATTGTAGTGCTAAGGTGAAAAGTGTACAAAAGGCCAGTGGCCTGGTGCCATGCTTGAGATTTTCAGAGAGAACAAATAAGCATGGGGAAATGTAACCGAGGCTTTGGGAATAGGATTGCGTTGTTTTATTAGAGAGAAGGCTAGGAGTCATAGGCCGGGAAGAGGGAAGATGGGTCTTGAAACTGAATTTGCGGAGAAGTAGCCAGCTAGAGGTAAAGAGTCTGCAGCAGAAGTGGGAGTGCGAGGAATATGTTGTCCAATGTAAAAGGCGAGCGAGAAGCATGATGCTGGATGAGCAGAAGGAATAGGCCAGAGATAAGATCAGATAGTACGTACTAAGAGTAAGATAAAAATGACTAAGAGGCAGAGTGCGTACCGGCTGGTGAAGTGAGGAATGAACTTGTGAAAGTTTTCGAAGCCAAGGTTAGGTGTATCATCCTTAAGGGAGGAATGAGGAAACGTGCTGCTACATTTTTGACAGGAAGGAGCTTGAAGAGGAATGACCCTGAAAACTCACCAAAGAAGTTATCAGAGTGTGTTTGGGAGCTGACATGTCTGGAAGATTTTAAAACTGCAGAGATGTGGAAGGAGAAAATAAATGGTCTGAGACAAGATGGATGCCTGGGATCTTGATAATCAGGCTGAGAAGTGTTGTAAGAAATGAAGTATGTGGGCCACTGGAGCTACAAGCGAAGAGAGTATCCCCAAGAGCTCCTCTGTGCGTACCAGAGAAGGCAACTGTGGCCTCTTGCTTTCCTGACTGTCCTTGTTGTTCTCTTATTACTTCCTCTGCTGTACTGGGGCAGGAAGAGAGGAAGACAAAGAGCTTCGTGCCCTCAACTGCACTAGAAGGGACCTGCTGGAAAAGAAGCGTGAGGTGACAGAGATCAAGACAGTAGGTGAGAAGGAGAGAGGAGTTTGAGACCGAGAGAGAGACAGGAAAGAAAACAGTGTAAATACAAAAGAGGAAGAAGGATCTCATTAGTGCAGAGGATGGGGAATTGGGATGGAGTGGGAGGGGGGTGCGGGAGTGGTGTCTAGTCTCAGCTCTTTCACAATTACGGTGGGACCTTGGGAAGTTCATGGTACTTCTGTCTGTGACTTGGCCATCTTGCCTAGAAATGGTAACTAAAACAATGCGTGGGTGTGAAAACGTCCTTAATTCCTCAGCCAAAAATAATGCAGCTGTGTTTCTTTAGTGGTAGGGGAGCCTGGATCAGATGAGACATCACTCACTTTCAAGGCTTACGTTCTCTGTGGAGCTACCTGAAACACTGCAGAACTGTGTTCTTGATGTTTGAGAAGACTCATCCAGCCTTTAGATATTCTCTGCATATATATGTTTGCAAAAGTTCAATTTAAAAAAAGAATAAGCCTGATAAGTACGTAATGAAATGGCAAGAAAAAAACTCTGAGGAATGCATAGATTTAAAAGTCTGGTGGCAAGGAATATCAAGTAACGAAAAATTTAATGTTGTGAGGATTTCCCACAAAAGGCAATAAACTACCTGAGAATCCAGAAAATTTTATTCAAAAATTCAAAACTATTTTTATGATGTCTTACTCTGTCAACATGTGGTGTGTGTACAACACTCCAATAGTCTTGTTATGTTCCTTGGTTCAACGTCTAGGAGTTGTACCACAGCAGGGGCCATGAAACTTAGCTGGTGTTACACACCAGAGCTGTGGTGATACAAGAAAATAACAAGCATCGTCTTCACTGGTTGATCAACCTTCTTATTAGGGAAGAACGTTATGATTGTAGCTAAACTGAGTGCATCACTTATGTCTCTTCTGAAGCAGTGGCAGGCACTCAAGCTGACACTGTGTCAGACATGAGGCAGATGTGATCTGTTTAGTTGGTCACCCTCTGCACAATCTGGACTTTGAAACCTGTGGTCTTCTCCTCACAATGCTTCTGCTTCCTCACTCGCAGTTTCGGGTGACAGTGATTACTTGCCTTACAGGGTGCCTGAGGACTGTGTTTGTTAACCATATTGAGATCTAGTGTAATGTGATTAAGAACATCTGCATTGAATTTAGACATGTGTATTGCAAATAACAGACTATTAAAGCAGACTTTCCAGTGACTGAAACTTCTCGCCTCTTTGGGAGCAGGAAAAAGAAAGGCAATCCAAAAGTCACGCACAGGTCTCAACTTTATCTGCTTTATATAAAGATACTCTGTGCTTTCAAATTCTTTAAGCAGGGACGGCAGCAGACTTTTTGTCTTATTCCCTGAACAGCCGTGGGGATGTGAAAAAAGAGCCGGTGCACGTTCTGCTTAAACAAGTCTTGAGTCCTTAGGAGATGCTCAGGCCTCCTTCTGGAGCCTAAGGTTTTCTGTGGTGTCCTGGAGCCAGAAGTGCTATTTCTGTCAACCATCTTCTCGCGGAGTTGCTATAATAGAACACTGAAGAAATGGTGTCAGGATCACTGCTTCTGTAACTCATATTCATCAAGAACGCCCAACAGAAGGTTTCCAAATTGTACTTAAAAAACAAGGATACTTGTGAATTACTCTATGTTCTGGACCACAGAATAGTGTTGTGTGGAGTACATACTCCTCATTCCCTTTCTCTCCAGATCTGAAATTTAGGAATAAATTACAGAATTTTGATTATAAAATGTTGCTTCTTCATTTTGCCCTTGTAAGGGTAAGTAGACAAATGTAATGCCCTCATCTCAGAATTAAACCACTTGTGTTAATATTTTGCCCAAAGCAAAGTTTTATAGCTTTTAAACAGTGGTGTTGTGTTTTGATTTTAATGGTGAGATTAAAAGATATCTGTAAGTACATTGATATTACTAAGAAGTATTAAAATGCAGTGTTTTTATTTTGAGAAATGAATTTGTGAGAACTATTTCTACCTGTAAATCTTTTTATCTACCACTCTGTATTTTGCTGGTTAAAAGCATTCCTCTGAGGTCAAATAAAAAATTGTAATCAAGTGCAGACCAACTTTCTCTTGTACTGCTGTTCAAAACGGTGAACTGGTTCTGAAATATAATCCGTTAGCGTATTATTAATGAAAACATTTAGCATCGAGGTCAAGGCTTTGAAAAAAAAAAAANGTAATCAAGTGCAGACCAACTTTCTCTTGTACTGCTGTTCAAAACGGTGAACTGGTTCTGAAATATAATCCGTTAGCGTATTATTAATGAAAACATTTAGCATCGAGGTCAAGGCTTTAAAAAAAAAAAAAGTGCACTTTTTCAGGAGATATTTGCTATCTACTCTTCTTATTTATTCTTTGTAAAAAAAAGGGTCATATTTTGTCTTTTAGGGGAAAAATATTATTGACAAGAATGTGTTGCAAGTGTGCAAAAGAAGTGGACAACGGCTTCTGCATGATTACTTTGCAAGAAGTAGTTATGAGAACTGTGCCTGTGTTGAACACTACCCTTACCACATCCCTAGTTCCACAGGCTTCAGGGTGAGGAAGAATGCCAGAGGGTGACCCTGAGCAGAAAATATGAAGCCCTAAGTCTTATCTACCCAACCTTTTAACATGTTCACATACTTCAGAATGATCAGAAACTTCCAAGGATACGTTGCTGTATTCACACACAGTGTCACAACAACTCAGATTGCAGATAATTGTTCCTAAGTTCAGTTCTCCAGAAGGTATTTATAGAAGGAGCTTTGAGGAAAATGTGATTGTGTTCCTTTTATTTCTCTCTATTTTAGCCTTATTAAAAGGAGAAACTATGCATCTGAAAAGAAAAACATGAAGAGGAGACCCCATTGCCATTACTTTGGAGAGCTGAGAGGTGGAGAATGAAAAAGCCATTGGTCTCAGTTTTACTACCACAATGGCCTTTTATGAGAGGGATTAGATACGCCTAGAGCTGGTGCAGCATTCACTGCTGCCCTGGACAACAATCTGGAAAGAAAGACGATAAAAATCAGTTTGTCATAAGGTTAAATCACCACAGACTAGCTAGATTGGCTTTTCAGATTGTTTTTCATTTGGGGAAACGAGGAAAAACAGAAAGAAAGAGACAAATATGGCTTAAAAGCTGTTTGGGGTTTTTTTTCCTTCTCTCCTTTTTTTTTTTTTTTTTCCTTTTTGCTTTCCTGCAAGATGTAGCATTCAGAAAACATGTTGAGCGAGTTGAGGCATTAAAAAGATCAGTCTTTGGTTGCTGAATGAAAGACTGTTGTGTGTGTGACTCACATACTAAACAGAAATCTGCCTTCAAAGCCTATTTTACTGCCTAATTATATATACACAAAATGTAGCTGTCTGTTTCAATCAAATCCTAGGAAAAAAAATAAAACTCCTCTTAAGACGCAATTTTCATGGTTTTTCGTAACCTTAGAGCACACACTGCTAATGCAAAAGGGGGAAGTACAGCTGCAAGGTCCAGATAAGGCACCAGTAATTGTTTTTCTTTTAATTACTGCTTTATAAAGACATTATACCTCCTACTCAGAATGAGGAAAATTAGTGTCCTCTCATTTTTTTTTCTTTTTAAGCTTCGCTTTCCCCACCCTCCCCACTCCCCCCACCCCTAAAGAAGCTGCTTGTTATGCATTTCAGGAGCAGCCAGCAGCATGGAAAGTACTTTTAAGCAGCCTCTGTTAATAACAAGCTTTCAGGAGGGAACCTAGGGATTCCAACCCTCTACAAGCCTTTGTATTGAACGGAGCACTCCATATGAATAAACCCAATACAGAGTGAAACAATGCATCATAAAATATGAAATAATTGCTCGCAATCAGCTCTCTTGGAAACTTTCAAGCTGGACCACATGTGTGAGCCATTTCTTTTATGAGAGACAAAAAACCCCAAACTGATTTTAGCTCTTCCTGCAGTAATGTGAGCATGTGTGCGAGTATACGCATATACATACATATCTATGTATTTAATCACCTACTATTCGGAGGTCTTTTTTAATAACGTCAACTGTAAAATTTGATAAGCCATTACTAATTTACATCCTCTTGCAGATAAAATCGTTAAATGAAATGATATTTTAATGGCTTATCCAATATATATCTAGTTGCTCCTTAAAAGTTTCTTACTCTGAAGACATCACTGGACATTTCCCTGGGACCCTGGAGTGGTAGAGATAGTGTTTACTCTGCAAATCGATGTGCCAGTGGAAGAGGCACTGCTGATCATCTGCCCAGGGTTTGTACATAGTGTTGTCCAAGACCTCAACACTCCTTAGACCATTCCACCAACCCAAATGAGACAAATTAGCAAAGCTGTTTTCCCCACTGTTTAAGCAGTTGAACTTATTTAGGCAGAAGTGAGTTAAGGGAGGCTCTTACTGGAAGAGGTGAAGTTTAGTAACTTCAGGGAAGAGGCATGGGAGTACAGTGATAAACAAGTCACAATAGGCTTAGAAAATAACTCTTATTTCATCTGCAATGGTTGTTTACAGCCTAACAGTCATATCCTGAAGCTGCCTCTATTGTTGTTAAGCCATTGATTCCAGTAGAATGTTCTTGCTAATTACTAGGTGGAATAAGGCCAAAACTGGTCACTGAAAATTTAATTCAAAACCACATTTTCTGTCCCAGCCACTGGCATTACTTGTGTTCACAAAAAGGCTGATCTCTCCAAAACTGGGCAATGTCTGTTAATTACAGAATTAATTAGATAAGGGGCTCGACGTGTTCTGCTGTGCAATGTATGTGTGTTCAGCCAGAAGTTTTCTGGCAAACCTTTCTCCCGCCTAATCAACGTCTAGTAATTTGAAGTCTGACGTAATACAGCCATGGAGTGAATGGGTAAGGTTTAGGAGTTCTGGTTGGTACGGTGAGCTTGCAGGTTTGCTGTACTTACGAATACCCTGGCAAATGGATATCCAACTCGCATGGATTGTGTCTTCTCTCTCCCAGACTGGTTACAATGGAGGCTTGTTGAACATAATGACTGTACTTCAGCCAGACAATAGGTATGCTAAGGAGATTAGTTGAAGCTACTTCCCTTACCTGCCTGCAGGGAGGGAATTTGGAGAACAAACACGGGACAAAAGACTTATGGATCAAGTGAAGTTAACTGCAAAGTACGCAGGGGTGTGACTACTGCGCTCTTTCTCGTATGGGCATCCTTTGTGCGTGGTAAGGGCGCAGCTCAGCCAGACACTTCAGCTGCTCTAACAGCTTGCTGCTGCCAAAAGGGGCAGTCCCATTCTTCAGGCCCTGTTTTCCCACTTTTTCTCCAGCCCTTCTAGCTGTGTGGTCTCATCCTCTCGATTGCACGGCTCTGGCACTCATTTGACCCCTAAGCGAGTCAGTGGAGTTTGTTAAGCCAACAAAAAACTGTTGACTGTTTTGTGGGGTTGGTTTGCTGCTGGCTCAGTGAGCTGAATCAGCCCACTCTGCAGGCATGGGGGCAGCCGGTGTCACCTCTAAGCGGGTCACTGGCAGTGTGTAGGTTAGGTGGGAGTGAGGGAGAGGCAACCGAGGGCTGAACAGAGCAGGACCACCCCTTTTAGTTGCAGTAAACCATGAAACTGCGTTATGCCATTTCATCTAACCATGCCATGAGGACAGAGACCTGCGGTCTTATCAGGCTGCTGTCCCAGCTGCGGTCGCCACATCTGCAGGCTGAATTGCCGAAACATTCATCTTAAACACAAACCAATCCAGTTCGTTTTGCCAGGAGCAGACTAAGACGTACTCATGAAAGCACCTCATTCAGAGGAACAGCTAAAAACTTTTGGTGTCTAGGGATAGAAACCACATCCTCTGGCATGGCTGCAGTAAAAAGAAATGATCTGCCTCTGTCCTTAGAGCATCCACAGCGTGAGAGATTTAGTGCAATAGACTGACTACACTATAAATTCACAACAGTATACTTTGCAGTAACTTCCTCACTGAAAAAAAAAAAAAACCCAACAGCAAAGAAAGCAAAGAAATCAAGGTGTTGGAACAGAGACTCACAGAGATGCATGGGAAACCCTGGGCAAATGAAGGGAAGAAATAAACCTGCTTTCACAGCAGAGCAGAGAGGTTTGCCTGCTAGATCAACATACGTAGCAGATGATGAGCTAAGCTGAAGGCAGTAAATGGTTTGGAAGACTAACGGTTTGGAAAAGTCACACACAATATTCTGGGCCAGGCCATTGACTACAGAAGAATGTTCCAAAATCATAAGAAATAAGGAGTAAGGAAATAATTGCAAGAGTTACTGTTTCTTGCCTTGGTTTGTGTACTTTGTGTTGAGTGAAATTCATCGAGCGATTTTAGATTTAGAAACCCGAAGTAAATCTCTGTGTGACTTCTTTCAGGTACAAGGAACCCGATACAAACTGACATAATTCCTTGCAACGTTGCCCACTGGCTGCTTCTTCCCTGTCTTCTGGGCAGGCTACTTGTTTGTTGAAGCATTACGTGCCTGTCTCAGACTCACCCGTGAGGACTGCTTTGTGCTATATCTTCCTTGGCCTTAAGTGCATCTGTCTGGGGTGCATTCACTGGCACACACGGAGACACAGATTCATATTTTTTCACAGAAGATTTCAACAGTCTTATTCTTCACTGTGAATTTGACAAAACCAGAACTTTTTATTGACATTCTTGACACATTCACTTTGTATCTTCAGCTCTAAAGTTGACCATGGAGAAATACCTCTAAGAGGCATCCCTACTCCTAGGACTGGCATAGACTCACTATTCATTCCAAATCTGTAATGGGATGTCCGTCATCCAATAAATCAATCAATCAATTAAAATTAAAGGACTCAGAAAAACATCGTCAGGTTGTTACGGTGGTGGAACTTTAACTGTAGCAGTGCTACCAACCCAGCATAATCCTATGGCATCGCCTAAAGCCAGTGGGACAGGTAGTGGTGCGCTTTAGTCTCAGACAAAGCCAGCAGTAAACTCTGATTTCTGGGGGCGGTGTCGCGTGTGCAGTTTGATATAGTGCAGGCATGCAAAGCCCTGTCAGTTGACTTTAAACTTGCATTAATGAAGTTTCTGGAAGCAAGTACTCAAAGACAGAAAAGAGAGACTGAAACTTTCTTTTTTTTTTTAGCTTTCTTACCTCTTATTTTCCACAAAGATTTACCAAAAATACGAGGAAGTGTGGTTTATTTCTCAAACAGGTATTCACAAATATCCCTTACGAATACGTGGCAGAAGCCCAAATATGACAGAGATACCAAGTAGACAAACTTCTAGATAGACAGGTAGTATGGATGAGGGCAAGTTCAAGTGTCATGCATGAAGTCTGTGGCAGAACTAGGAGCACAGCCAAAATCATTGGACTCCTAGCCATTTTGTAAGAGAACACCAGAGTACAGGTTTGGAAAGGACACTATATAAGAAGTCCAAATCCCTGCCATTGCAGAAAACCGTGCAGTAAGTGTTTTAGGAGGTGCACAGGACATGTATTCTGTACTACCGAAACTAGGCCACAGAATTAATTCCCAAGACCTACGGCAAATACAAGGCCTATAGCCAAATAATGAGAGCCTCAACCATACTATGTCCCAGGAAGGCAGCAGTCTTTTTTTTTTGTTTCCAATGTTGTAAGCCTCTGCAGCAGAGGGGAACTTATTAGAGAAACCTCCCAGACAACCACTGGAAAAAGACTAATTCTATAGAGAAACATCAAGAGTACATGCCAGTCAGATCTGAATAAAGATTGTTTCCAGACATCATTTTGGCATAAAGTTGTGGAAAACACACGTGAAACAGATGTTTCACAATTTTCATTACTACTAGAAGCATCTCCTGCCTTCATCTGTGACCAGTGTCTGTGATGATGCGTCAGAGGAACATTCTTGTCTAAGTGCAGGGAAGCATTAGACATTCTCACTGCTTTCTGCGTTGATGTTCTACAAAAAGCCCACTCTTGCTCAGTGAAATTTCATAGGGAAGGAGATAAAAAACTTAACAGCGTCTGAACCTTTTCAGAAACGTCATGATTCTCCTAAAGCTTGCGGAGTTTGGTGCTAGACATCCTTCTCAGGATGAGGGTCTTTACCAAGATGAGACACCACTTACGTTTTTTATAGAGAACAGCCTTTCCTGTCCAGGGCCCTGAGGTGATGATATCCCTCCTGCAAATCGCAGCAGTCAGGTAGGAAGTATGGAACTTTCCAAGGAGGAACGGATTGCCTTCAATGTTCAGTCTGTCGAGCCCTAGTCAGAAGCCTTTTTTGTGCTCTGATGAGACAACTGTGTGAGAACATGTTTGTTGACTTCTGTGACTCTGTAGAGCTTTATACAGCCTTATACAGCCATAATTAGGGCAAGCCCAGATTTCGGATGTTGGCTGTATGAAAAAACTTTCTGTTTTCAAAAAGAGAGCATTTGAAGTTGCAGTCCATTTCTAGGCCATTGCAGAATGGCAAAATAATGCTAATCTGCTTGCTTTACTTTTATAGCTCAGCAGGTTGTTTTCCGTTCCTGTTACTGAATTGCCTAGTTTTCTCATTTTTTAAAAATACAAAGCTAGTGTTTTTGTCACTTCAGTGTATTCTCAGGACAGAGATAACTGACTGTAAACCTCATATCATCATAGGTTTTTCTCCTTGGGTTTCTCAGTGGGAATTATTTGTGCTTCAATTATCCTTTATAACAGTGTAACATAATAAAAACAAACAAACATTTAATGGAATGTTGTAAGAATGGACGAAGTCTACCATCTAGAACATAAACATATGGTGTAAAATGCGTCTTTTATACTTGCAGTGACATCAGCATGAAATACAAAGCATTATGGTACTAATCTATGCGCATGTACGGAAAGAAGAGAAAGTATGGAAGGATAACTGATGTTAAATACTCCTGGGTTATTAACTTTGCTGTCTTAAAATATTGCAGGATTCTATTACCTGGTTTTTAAAGATCCCATAAACCTAATTTTCGTTACACAAGAATACATTAACACATTTAAAGAATATATGAATAAGTAAAAAAGTGGAAAAAGTAATCACTCCTGCAATCCAGAAACGATTTGAGTGGCTTTATTTAAAAATTCTAAAAAATGGGTTAAATGAAGACAGCAACAGAGCCTTAAATATAGATGAGCTGACAACAACATAGTAGGAAAAAGCTCATATCGTTCTGAGAGCTTGCTACAGCACTGCTAACATATTTTGTTACACTGCTCTCTTAGTCCTTCACCAAATGTCTAATTTCAGATCCGCTTCACATGCTTTCCTTGCAGGGTTTAATGTATGTGATTAATCTTGACTCGGCTTAATACTGCTAGGAATGTGGCAATGACCTCAGCTGAACACTGGCAAAGTGATTAATGTTACATGAACTGGGATATTTTTTACTCGGGATCCTGAATAAACACAGACATGCCGTATTCCGTTACAGACCTTTGCTCAATTGAAAATGTACTGTGATTTCAAAGAGTAATGTTTCAGATGCAATAAACAACGTTAGAGGAAACATGGCTCTTGTTAAAGAAAGTGCTGTTTCAGGCTAAAGTCCCAGTGATCATAAAAGATATATGATGCAATAAACAAAATGAACCACAGGCAAGACAGGTCCATTCGATGACTAACCACTGATTGAATTTTCCAACACTCCTAGACATTCTGTGAGATAAACTATTCACAAAAGGTCCCTATTAAATATAAGGTTGTCATTTCTTTTTTTATTTTTATGGTGAGGTCCAAGAACTGTATGAATGTCCCCTATTGGTTGTTTGTATTTTTGAATTTTTTATGATATGGGAAGACAGGCAAACAGTTGCTGTGATTGTCAAATGTCTTAAATCAAGTAGAGAAAATGCAATAAAACACAGTTTCCATGGCAACACATTGTAACCTAGTACCTCTGGATTATGAACCAGCTCACATCTATGATCATTATTTGTTGACAAGCATAAATTGAGCCTAAAAGCATTAATTTCAGAAATAAAACTAGAATGTTGAGCTAAGCAATAATGATGTTTAAATATTTCCAAGGTAGTGGCAGCAAATCAAGGCTAGTTAATACTGCCATTTACATAATGTTAATAAGCTAAATGAAAATGCTTTTATTTTCAAGCCTTTCAGGAAAGATGTAACAAATATGTACACCTCCAAACCTGCAAATAGTAATTGTCATGTATTCTGTGCTACTAAAGGAATACAATAGGACCAATTATATGGGATGATATGCAAGACATTGTAATCAAATAATGAGATTTTTATTTGCAGTTGTTTGACAAAAACCTGGAGAAAAAGAGAACAAATATTTGAACACCTGTTTACTAAGACCATCTCCGTCTTCTGCACGTTATTTTCCCTACTCCCCATTGGACTTTTTTTATAGATCGCTATGAAGCACTAAAGCAGAAAAAGGGAAATGAACTTTGTTGGCAAAATTTATGTATGCCTGTCATCACCACATACGTTTCAAGAGCATAAAGGTGATCGCTTTGTCTGTTTTTTGCAACTCAGTAAGAATTGACCAAAACAATCAACAAGGATAATGACTCTGTTTCTGAGTGCTTCTCACTCTTACTCCTAGTACTGATGATCTTCTCAGAGCAGGAGCCCCTGGAGCTGCAGGTCTCCATTCACAGAGGCTCCAACGACTGTTGCAGGAAGCTCAACTTCAGGCGTGTTGGACCTACCGCACACATTGCCTACAAAGCTGCTCTGCAACCGCACAGGTGTCCCTGGAGCTGCCTGGGCAGCAATGACCAGCTGCCTTCACAAAACAATGGAGAGCAGCCCATGTACTGGAAGTCTGACCCTTCCATCTTACTGTGCATGTGCAGAAACCATATCCCACACTTTTCCATTATTTGATGTCACCCTGTTTCTAGAGAGGGTCCAGTTTGTCAGTCTGTGGCTTTTCTCCATGGAAGTTAAGGTCTGTAAAGCTTTTCAGAAATCTTCTGGTGCCTTATCAACAGGCAGGAATGGCTATTCATCTTTGTTGGTGGTGAATCAAAATCCCTGCCACTCAAAGACTTTGTTGTAACTTTCTTAAGGCTGGGTGCCTCGAATTTACGTTTTTGCTGGAGTTTAGAGAAGAGGCTTGATAAGATAGATCCTAATCATAGATTTGTACTCCCAGGAACTCAGGACCATAGGTCAGGGGACTATTTAAAGAAAATTAATTGTTCCTGTAGTAAAAAAAAGGCAGATCTGACCAGCACTATCCACTGGAAAGGGCCAATTCGATAAACATATGCAGCAGCTTTGGGAACAATGGAAGCATACAGCACAGCACAGCCATTTACGGCTTTAGAGTCTAGTTATGTGAATAAATAAATCCTTCTTAATATGCAGGCTCTTTTTTTTCTTTCCTGTCTAGATGGCAACAACTTTGTAGACATTCCTATAACATTTTGTAGAAAGCGCTTGCCGGTTGCAGAAACAAGTGACTGACTTACAGAGGTTTGCCTAGCAGAGCACACCACTCCGTTATAATGTAAATATCCACCTGAAGACTAAATATACTAGCTTCTTGGGCTTCTTTATGTAGGACAATTGCTGGACATATCTTAGTGTCTATAAATAATGCAGTAAGGGCTCTAATTCTGACCATCATTGCGCTTTACACATTTTGACATTTTCTATGGCTTAGGGAAAAATACAGAGTTGGCTTTCATACAAATACAGCAAAGCTGGAATTTTGTGTTTTAAAGATCACAGACATTCCCAGACATTGTCTGAGTACCTGAAGGGCAACACCAGTCCCTTAAGGGACTGGGGGAAAGTTGAAGTAAGAAAGCTAGTTGCACCTATCCTTGGAAAATTTTTTGCTGGTCTGAGAATCTTTTAAGTTCAGTGATTCACTGAAGGATGTATTGTGTTTGAAAAGAATCTTCAGTACAGAGGGAACAGAATGATATCTAAAAATCAGAGGCATGTCGTTCTTTTCACTTTGCCAGTTGTCTACCATAAATAAACTCCACGAGGGGATGAAGAATTAGCAATTAATCATTGTCATTCTAGTGTGGGCACAGTCAGACCATGTCTTTTTTTTTTTTCCCTGTGAGGTGCAATGGCATCAGTAGAAACCAATGGAAAAGCAGAACCTCTGCAGCAGGTTACTACTGAACCTTTTTCTCCTGATCTTTCTGTGCTCTAAACATGCTGTCCATAGCTCGAACATCTCTGTTTTGGACAGAATAAGCATCCTACTTGGATTGTTCCTCCTGTATGAGTATCTACCTTAGCTTGGCACCTACCTTAGCTTTCATCAAACAATGCTGACATTCCACAGGAGGAGTTTCCTCCAGTTTCCACAGCAGGAGCTCTCTTGCTCTGTGTTCATCTGCTATGTTGGATCTCAATATCTTCACCTTTCTTGCATATTGCATCTTCTCTGTTGTTTGCTAATTATAAGGTGACATTGGAGGTAATCGAAGCCAGAATTTTTGGATAGAATCTGAATTATGAGGGTGATTTCAGAATTCAGATTTCAGAAGCATGTTCCTATCTAAACGAGGAATCACATAATCCAGTACATAGATAGATAACACTACAGTTCTCAAGACAGTACTAAGTGTTCAACCTCTACAGTGATGGAGAAAGTATAAAAACCTATTCAGATTGGATAGCTATATATTATTCTCGACTATGTTACTAAGAAAAGAGAGTTTAGAAGAAAGGGAACTATAAAGGCTGAACTTGGTAGCATCAAGCATAGGCTTTCTTCGGGAAGGACTAGCCTGTTGCAATCTTTAGAGTGACACTTGGGCTGTCTCTCTTGAAGGAGATGCTTGTGATTTCAATGATACTCTTCAATGCTCTTTAACAGCGTTCGCGGTCACAAAGTTTAGTTTCAGTTACAGCAGTTGAAACATCTGTCGAGGATCTGGTGCTTCTTTTGGGGAGCCTATTTCAGGGGACACCGTAGTTACTTGCCTTGTTTTACAGCTTGATCTGCTCGCTCCGTGGTGGTGCAAGTTCTGCTGATTTTCAGCAGTGAAGTTGCTGTGAGCCTGGTGCACTGCTACTTTTTTTTTTTCCCTCCAAAAATGTGCCTTCCTCAAAGTCAGTAGAGTTATCTGGAAGAGAAAGAAGAAGAACATAATTGTGGATTGGAAAAAAACAGGAAAATACCTTTCGCCTGTTAAATTCCCAATAAAACACATAATTGGTCGAAGTCATTTGCAAAGGTGCAAGGTCATGGAGTTTATATTACTTAGCCAGAATAGTTTATAGTTGCTGTATCTGTCCTGCTGAGCAGATGATATGCAAACAAGCATGTATATGTACATTTTTAAGGTGCCAAAGCAAAATCTACAGGAAAGCTTTAGGCTGCAGGAACAGTTTAAGGTTTACAACATAGTAAGTGTTTAGAGATTTAAAGACTGAAAGACTGTAACAGATCTATTGAGCTACTGTGCTAAGCTTCCTTTTCTTTGAAACTGTACATATACTGCTATGTATATTCCTAGCTCTGTGTTCACTTTCAATATACCGTGGCATATACGCCCACAGTTTTATGCTAAAGATCACCATGAAATTTGTTAAACAGAATTAATAAATATATGAAATATTACTTTCTATATTAGCTATCATGTTTAAAGGGTGTTGCTTACTAAGTTCAGTGAGAATTTGCTCAGATAAAAAACCAAATTAGGAGCAGAATGAGGCCAAATGAAATGATATCATACATGAGTTGAAAACTGGGCCTCCTGCATCTTGGCCATTAACACCTGTCTCTTTGATTCAAATGTAGCTTCCTCTACATTACAAAGTATTTCAGCTGAAAGGGATAAGCTATGTCGAGTTACAAAAGCTTAGAAGTAATAATACAACATAAAACTCCAGGGTGTTTGTACTGCTGCCTTGTCCAAAAGACACTAGAAGGGATGAATTTACTAGTGGTAAATGCACGGGGTTTTGTGCGATACTTTAAAATGCTGCAGCTTCGTGTTGCAGGCTTTTGCTGGTCCCTGTGCCCCTTACCGAATGTTAAAGAAGGACTCACAAGTGCATTGCTGAGCAGCCTGAAGCTTTGTCCTTGGTTGCGGCACAAGCCCCTGCAGTGCAGCCATAACCTCAAGGATGAGGCCAAGGCTCCACCTCTCGAAGACCAAGAAGTCTGGCAGAGCAGCCCATGCGTTACTGCTCACAACCCGCTATCTGAGCCCCAGAGACCCAATACCAGCTGACAAAGCTGTTTGGAACTCCTCCCTCCTTTACTATGCAGGCCTGCCTCATGAACAGCACATTACAACCCTAAAGGCTTATGACATTTGCATTTACTCTAATGCAATTACGACTATTGACTTGCACACCTTAAGAGTATGTTGCATTGGGAGCAAAATTTTTCCTTTTTTTTTTTTTTCCTTCTTGCTTCACAGAGAATTTTTTTTACTCTGCTTTAATTAATTGGCTCTTGGATTGGATTGAGAAGGTAAGTGACGTGTTTGCCTAGCTGCAAGCGAGAGTGCTTTATTCTTAAACTCCAGCTTCACAGAATGAAGTAGTAGCTGTCATAGCCAATCCACAGCACTTAATTTTCTAAACTCAGTTTTGAGAGAAAAAAAATACCTCTACTCCTACCTTGGGAAAAGAAATAAGACCAAACCAAACCTGAGATAGTTGAAGTTATGTCTGTTCAGATTAGGTGGGCGAAGGAAAGGCTGCCCTACTGGCATGCCCTTGTTCCACCTCCTCTTATCATTAGTAATTCTATTCCATTCTTATCTGATTATGCAGGGACACATTAACTCACTGGCAAATGAATACACTATGGAAAAAACTCCCTCAAATGCAAATTAAACAGGAGTTGCTGATACTGAACACAAGGAAGCTTCTTGTACTCCTACCCTTCTGCTGATAAGGAGCTGCCAGCCACCCTGACAAAATCTACCCTTCCTACAAAAGTAAAAGCCCTAATCTAGAAAATATTGCAGAAATTATGCCTTTCTCATCTCCTTGGATGGAATCTGATATTCAGTAAAACCTTAACATTCAGACTTATTACTTACGTGACATTATATTTTTGAAATACCACATTTCAACCTTTAAAATAAAGCAAAGAGCAAATGTAGATTGCACGTATGCGTCAAGCCCAGTTATTGAACCCATAGACGCACTTGAGCCCACTCCTCAGGTGTGCATGATTTTTCCAGAGGCTTATCATCTCTCCCGGGTCAGTTCAATGACAACAGTAAAATTCCAGAACTTGCGGGGTTGGGCAGATAGAAAAAGAACGACCATTATATTGTGTTTTTTAGGGTTTCCGTTCTAGTCGTCTTTCTAAGGTTGACTAACATCCCTTCTCCGCAAGCTTTAAGAGTAGAAAGAGTCATCTGTGTGGGAACAATGCCAATCAAAACAAACAAAACACAAATAAGGATTAAATGTAACTCCAAATAGAGGTATATATACCAAAATGCACACACACACCGGAAAACTACACGTGTCTTTTCAATTTTGCTAGTACTCAGTTTTCATTTTGGACCGGGACAAAGTCCTCATAAAGTTGCTTTAGGAGCTATACTGGGTGATTTCTAAACATTTTGCTTTATCCGCCAGTGATTTCACAGTGAACATACCACCCACTTTAGAAAAATGACATTTATTATTACTTTTTTAATAGAGTGAAGGTATAGGTGGACAGGAGAGCATGTTATGTGATACATATTTCTGTGCTCTTTGAATATATACCAGGCCTGATTTGCAGGCAAAACAAGGATCTGTGCCACAAGCAAATGCATGTAAAGTGCGTTCAACATCCAGGAATATTTAGTTTTGAAAGTACATGCGGTCGTATGCGTTCATAAACCATTTGTGTTAAGTGGGTACTTGTATTGTGGAGAACCGCACACATCGAGACTGCCAAAAAACCCTGGATAAATTGTCAGATTCACAGTCAAAACTCCTATTTTGTTTCTACAACACAAAGCATTTAGGAAGCAAGCATGGAAGATGGAAAGCGCGGAGGGATGCAAAAAACACAGGGTACAAATGGCAGCTCGAGTTCTTTGAACTGCTTTCAGGAAAAATATGCTGATTTGCTGAGGTTCTATGTGAGCAGATTGAGTGAAAACAATTATTTTCTATTTTATATATGTCATGTCACGTTACTCATACCTTTTTGTTTTGTTTTTGTTTTATCTGACAGTTTTATTTTACTTCATCCTTCAGATTAAGGCAATGAAAACTAAGAACTGGCACAGTACGAACTTACAATTTATTTAATACTTTGACTTTCCAGAGCTGAAATACCTCTGATCCATTTGTTTCATGGTGTTAGTTGGCTTAACCTTTTTAGATTTCTCCAAACAAAATAACTTGAGCTGCAGCAAGCTGTTTGCCAGTGGTTTGAACTCTGGAAAGAATGAGGAAAAAAACCACTTAGCTCCTGCAGTGTCTTGGAAAAAATATATTTACTCTTTTGTGTGTTAGGCTCCTGCTCACCTGACTTCATTCTTATTACTATGCCAATTCTGCCTGTACAATATGCTCCCTTTTCCAACATTAAT
>VZSC01010127.1:466620-503256 GCA_013398225.1 Steatornis caripensis
TGCTTTTTTGAAGGAAGTCTCATGTGCTGTTTTGTTAGAAAATGAAGCTCAGTTCATGGCCATATGATTAAAACAGCCTCTTTACTCTTCCCTGGGAAAAATAAAATCACATGAGCTCGCTTACAAAAGCAACAGTCAAATCCTGGGGTTTGCTGTAGTGTATAAAAACACTCAACACCATTAACCATTTCCTGGGATAATCAGCTCGTGCAGCAGCAGGGTAAGTAAACGAATGAAAGGCCTCAAAGGATTTTTTATTTCTTTTATCCAAAGCCTGCTCTAGAAGCGTGTAAAGAACAGTTGCAGGAACAGTGCAGCAATCACAAAACCAGAAGAAACCAGGAGAAGGGGGAGGCCAGTCAGACAAGAAAGAGGTCAGAGAAACATCAAACACACAAAACATTGTCAGCTTCCCATGAAGTTTTGCCTTCAGGCTATGCAACAGCAGTTATATTATTATTATTATTAATTATTATTATTATTATTATTGACCTTGAAACTTTTTCCAAATTCCATGCTCAGGGCAAAATGTTACTATTTTGAGAAATTTTGTGAAATGTGCAAGAAAGGGCTTCGCCCCATCCCCTCGCTTCTGAGGATGCGGTTGCTAATGGCCTGATTCTGTGTGGTGCTGTGTGACCTCCACTCCCATTGAGGCAGTGACGCACACAGCAGCATTCACAACGGGCCTTTTTTTCCCAAAAGGTATGAAAAAAATACTCAGTAAATTGAATAGCTGTTAAACGGAAAAGACAGGAGAAGAAAGCAGAGAAATCTCTCATAGCTACGATGTGTAGGCCTGCCATAATGCCCAATGCTTTATCTTAGAGTAGCCTTGGCTTAACTTTTATGTGAGGACTGACTCTGAACTGTGCTCAGACAGCTCTGCCCACCAGTGCACAGGCTGCTTCAGAGAAGGAGGAGCCGTTCTTTCACCCCAGCTTCATCTTTTACCATGCTGTGCCATTGCACAACATCAAGAGGTGCCGATTCCAATAAAGGTCATGTTGGTAATGGGGGGGAAAAGAAAAAGAAAAGCGCTTTCTCTGCAACAGCTACGTATTAAACCTGTGATGTTTCATCTGATTCTGCTGAAATTTGGCTGGCATAGGTAGTCCCAGACTCCATACAGTGAGGGATTTAATGCTACTAGGACATAAATAATAACAATCCAATCTCCACCCCAACATATCTGTGAAGAGTGAGAGCCAGGGCATAACTGGCTGGAGCGCCAGCTCCCTGCCGTGCAGAACCTGCTGAGCCAACGTGTTATAATATGAAAAATGGGTGCTGAAATCTGTATGACAAGTAAGGAGGTGTAGGAGTAGTTCTAGCTGAAATAAAACAAAACCGAAAAAGGCCTTTGAAAAGACACACAGCTACATGGGAGCATCCCTCACTAACTGTTCAGATCCCCTTTCTTGCTGAAGGAAAGGGCAGCCGGGTGCCTGGGCAGCCTCTCAGCTGGAGGAGGTGTAGGTGTGGTATGGCACGCTGAAAATCTCCAGTGCCACGCTGATTTGCACTCGCCGAGGGTTCAGCATGTCCTTTGAACAGCTGACCAGTATACACAAGCTCCATTTGAAATTTGCCTAGGTCTCACAAATTGTGATATTTAAGTAATTAAAAAATTACGCTTCGGCCAGCTGAATTCCCTAACTTGCCTACGGAGGTTATAACCATAGCAAACCTGTGGAGGTATTCTCAGCACGCTGGTTAGACTAAACCTACTCCCTGTAAACGTGAAGTAGCAGATATTTTTGTTGTGCAAGTAACAAGGTCACTGACTGCTCAGCTGTAGGAGCAAACTCGATTAAGACCGGTGATAATCTTTTGAAAGATAGTAATTTATCTCCATTTGAAGGAGTATTATCTTTGTTCTACAGCTATCACAGAGAACAAGGTTAACAAATATTCCGTGATGAATTTTTGAAAGCTTTAGTCAGATCTTATACATTTAAGCCTTTCTAAACGGCTGTCAAAGGCAAGGAAACAAAGTGTCAGATTTGTACACAGACTTACCTAATGGCCTTTATCTGAGAAAGTGGTTTATGATTTATACAGTCGCTACCTTTACTTAAGCAATTTCTCTTTTGCTCTGTAGTGAAGGCAATCTTCTAGCATTACTCACGTGGGAGAGATTAGCCCCAAAGGCTGATCTTACTGAAAGAAGTTAGGAGATTCATAACATGAGGAGACACGGTGCAAACCGTGTGATAATCAACATTTACTACTAATTGCTTGTGAATTGTCACTTGACAGTGTTTGTATATAAAAGTTGTACGTGCATTCTGTATTGAAAGGGATTGTTCTTATAAAATGTTTTCTATTCTCCTTAACTTTCAAGTAAATTGTAATTTTCAATGACATCATTGCATAAATGTGAATAAAAGTGCATATTTTCTATTCTTGATATAATATTAGCAGCATAGGTAGATAAGAATAAGAGCTCCACATCATATACAAATTCATAGCACTCTTATGCTCAAGAAAAGAGGGAAGAAATGATTCCTGGATTTTTGTGAAAAATAATCAATATTGCATGCTATGTGCATTTTTTTTTTCAGAGAACTGATTCTGGTAGTATCTTTCTGGAGGCCTTTAGTTACATACAGGACAGTTACCTGGATAACAGAAAGAAGCTACTTATCTATTTACACACACATAAATTTATAGACATATAAATTACATACATGTGTATGAGTATGCACATGTATACGTATATAAACATACACGATATATATGTTTATGCATTCATATCCATATCCACAGACATGGAGTTTGTTTAGTCATGAGGCCTTGAATTTCAGGAATATATCAGAATGGAACAGTAGAACAAATGCCTCAAGACTATCTGTTTCTTTGCATATGTTCACACTGGTGAAATTCCTATGCAATAGTTTTGTGATCAAATACTCCCAACTGGTTAGGTCATACAGTAGATCTCGTTGACATCAATGAAAAATATTTTGAGCCTACTTAGGCATAAAGACATAATTTTAAACATACATTCTGAATCGAGAGTTTGCACTTGAAATTTAAACAAGATCCTTGGTATGTTAGTGCCACTTGATCCAAGAAGTTACAACTCTTCTGTTTTTCTCAGGACCTAGCTGTGAGACTGTAGATAACACATTTTAGTGATGGCAGCAGACTTCCTGTTGCCAGCTGTTCCAGCAGCTTTGCTGTTGCCATTTGGTCTGAGAATTAGCACTGTTGAAACTATGCCAAGGCTACCTTGTACTTTGAGACTGTGTTTTCCTCTGGCTCCTTTTTGATTGACAGTCTTATTATAAATATTTTGTGGAATTGCTAGAAAAAATTATGGACATGGGGAAAAACATAGTACCTGTGGTAAAGGTACACCCACATATGAAGGATCAAGCCTGTAAAATGAAAGGTACATGCAATAAGACTGGTTGTATTTAATTTACAGTCCCAGAAAAGTCAAGGATCCATATCCCACAGAGGAAATGAGAATAATGTGTGTGTCCTGTCAAAAATGACGCCACAGTTGTCCAGCCTATGGTTTACAAACTATGTGTTATGGCAAATCAGTTAAGTATGGTTCCTAGGCAAATGTAGCTACAAATCTAAATCAGGAGATCAAAATGGGACTGAGCTAGCCAGGACTGTAGCAGGTGATATCGAACACTGCCTAGAACTTGTGGATTGCAGGAATGCATACACATGTGGTTTGGAGGATATTCACAGTCAGCCTGCTGTAATAGGATGTACCAGACCTACAAGGCAATGACTGAAAAAAATAATCCTGCCAAGGCAAGCATAATGAGGCACTCGCCATGCATACAGAGGAGCTCTAACCTATTAGACAAACGTCCTAACCAGATGAATACTGGACGACAAGAGAGAGTTTTGGCCAAGTGAAACACTGCAACAGCTTTGCAAATCTGATTCTCATGGCAACTCAAGTTAAAAAAGCATATAATCTATATGTCAGGACATTAAATGGGTACACAGTTCATCACCTTAAGTGCTCATACCCCCACACACCTTGGACATGGAGTGATACACTAGTGAGTGTCTAGAAAGGGAAAGAGAAATTTTTAGACCATCATTTTCCATTTCCATACTAATTTTTTTTTGTCTGTTACTGCTATAGTATTTGGCAGTGAGAATGCAATAATTTTCAGATACTTTGGCCCATACTGTAGTAACAGTTAACAAATGAGACAAGAACAAAGAATTGCTACAGTAACATTGGGCTTGACCTTATCTCCACCCCATTAGACCTCCAAAATCTTGTTAGCTTTCAATACAAGAAAAGTCTGAAAATTACAGCAGCCTTAACTGTCTCAGGCATTTTGGCCTCCATGCAGGGTAGAATTTTTTTCTTTAAAAGTACATAAAAAAGCTCTAAAGCTGACTTCTAGTGTCATAAAACACACACAAGAGAAGGAAAAACCAACGAGAGATGAGTGTTTCTCCATAAGGGAAGATCTCTGGTTCGAAGCTACATGAGAGTGACAATGACCAGGAGTTGCTGCCATGAGCTGTGATGGAGCAGAGTGCCAGGGTACCTCAGTACCTGTGCAGAAACAGATCTTGAGCCACAGAAAGCACATGTTATGGTTCAATCTGGCTGTGCCCTTACTGTCTTTACCGTCCTGTTCTGAACCAGATCAGCGGCAGCCTGTCTGATGAAGGAACAGAAGACTTGAACAAAGTCTCTTACAAGGACCCTCCATAAACCTAGATGTCCTGTGGCAGTCATGCGAAAGGAGGAGTTTCCTATTGGCTCAGACCCAGCAGGACGATGTTACCAAGCTGGTGGTCTGAGCTCACTCAGTGAGGACACATTTAATGATGTGCCTGCTCCTGCTGGCCCTCTCCTTTGCCCAGTGATTCCAGTTCTAGGAATAGATATTACTATTACGTCAAAGTTGGATTTAGACCCATGATGATGGTAATATGTATTCTGGAGTATTGATTGCAGGTAAGAAAGATAAACTGAAGGACATGTAAGCACATGAACAGTGGAGTATATGCTATTCACAAATATATTTATGCTGGAATTAAACAGATTGCTGTTTGTCAGAATAGTGAGATTTGGAAAGTCCATGGAAAAAGCAAGAGGAAAAAATCTAACCATTTTGAAGCAAGTCCTCCATTAATTTATGAAAATGATGATAGAAAATAGAACTGATGACACAGAAATCATCACATTCCCTCTGGTCTTGTCCCAGAATATTTAATGTTCCCAGAATATTAAAATTCAGTGAATGGCAACCTAGAAACCTTCACAAGCAATTGAGTAATTCACAGTGTATTTCATGAGATAGAGACATACAATAAACAACATCTGTGCAAAGGCAAACAGATGTGCCAATAAGACTCCTCATGGGTTAATCTGAAACTGGCGTATTTTTGCACACTCGTAAATTCTTGCTCCTTTGCACAACAATGGCTTGCACATGACAAGTAGTCCTCTCACACTGTATTGTACTCCTTGCACACTTGGCTTCTACATTGTGGTAGGTTGACTGTGTCTGGCAGGTTAGTCCTCACTCCGTTGCTCATTCACTTGCCCCCAGCTGGATGGGGAGAGAATCAGAAGGGCAAAACTGAGAAAAACTCATGGGTCAAGATAAAGGCAGTTAATAAATGAAGGCAAGAAAAGAAAAAAACCCCAAGTGATTCAAAGGCAATCACACACCACCTCCCATGAGAAGAATAATGCCCAGCCAGTCTCCAAGCAATGGGCACTTTGGGAACCACCTCCCCACCCCTCCACCCAGTTTTATTGCTGAGCATAGCATTGTATGTTATAGAATACCCCTTTGGCCTGTTGGGGACAGCTGTCCTGGCTGTGTCCCCTCCCAGCCTCTTGCCCACCCTCAACTTGCTCTTTGAGGGAGGACAGAGGGACAGAGAAGGCCTTAACACTATGCAAGCCCTGCTCAGCAATAGCCAAAATATTGGAGTTGTCAACATTTTTTTGTCACAAATCTAAAACACAGCACCACATGTGCTGTGATGAAGAAAGTTAACTCCATCCCAGCCAGACCCAGTACACACATCAACTTACATATTACTGTTGAGAAAACATAGCTCAGCCAATAACTTGCTCTTCTGAATAGCACTGGCAAGAGAATGATGGTAAAGAAGATGATACTTCCAAGTTGTTTCCAACTACCTTTTGAATACCAGGCAGTGTTCCAGGATATTGGAGTTTTGCTTGCACTGGTGAGAGAAGTTAGTAGCCCACACAATTAGCGTTTTTTAAAGTCTTGTAGAATACAGATAGAATATATTTTATAGCGGGACGGTATTCTCAAGTCAACAAACTCAACAGATTAAACATATTTATGCTGCAGGTTTGGGTTTTTTTTCTGGGTGCTTCAGGGTATTCTTGGATATACATTATGTTTTAGTGCATAAGGTCCACAGAAACATTAGGGAAGAGAAGACTAGCTACTGGACCAGACTGAAGTGAACTGAACGAAATTTCATGCAGTCTCTGAATTATTTGTTTATGGGGTTTACTCATATGGGTTTTACCTGTTGTTTGAACATCTTGTGACATGTAAGACACTTCCTCATCAATGAATGGATTTCCAACAGAATGAATGGTCAATCCTGAATGCTGAAGGAAAGTAGATTTTCTCAAGTGTTTGTTGTGCACACTCACAAAAGTGGCCTTTTGAGGCATCGAAAGCTAGAAAAGATCATCTGGAAACAATGAGGTCATTCATTAGTATAATATTGGCTTCAATTCTTCTTCTTTATCCAACATACCGTCCTCTGTACTGTCATCTACTAGTTCTGATGTTTATGTTATTGATTCTATAGTCTAGAGGTCTGAAACAGAAAGACACCCATTTTCTGTATATTTAGGGAAGCTTACAGCATCCCTTGTTGGTCTAGTTCCCATTAAACAAGACTGGTAGGAGAAATCTGGTCAGCGCTACCCCGAAGAAAAGCCATGCAAGTCCCTTATGAAAATAGGCCATAGCTGGTTCAAGGAATAGCGCTTTGTAACTCACCCTCTACACAGCCACTAGAACTTCGTTATAGTCCAATAAATAAGACCTCTTAAACACTGTTTGAGAGGCTATACTTTTTTAGCTTAACTAAAACATCTAGAAATAATGAAAAATGAAACTAGTATGTCAGTATTGACAAGAAATATTATCATTCCTGGCTAAAATCAATTCCTCCTTCCTCCTATTCTATTTTGTCCTATTTACAGGCCTTTCTGTTGCTCTCATCTCCAAATTACCTATGGCCTTTATAGACACGAATGAGGTTAGCATCAGACAGCACCTGGGAGACCAGAAAGATTAGTATATTCATTTTTCAGATGGGAAAATCGAGTCACATCTTGCGGAAATGGCCTCTTCCAGTTCACAGAGGACACAAGAAGCTGAACAGAAATTGATCACCATGAAAATATGAGTTGAATTTCAGGTGTTCTGCTTCTCAATTCAACACTCCTTTTACCATTCTCTTTTTTAGAGGTTGTTGACACATTCATGCAATACAAATTGGTTTGACCTAACTTACCTAACAGCTATTAAGAGTATTTGAGATCAATGAGGAAAAAAAAAATCTACTGATTGAAAGAGAGGAGAAACAGTAAAAGAAAGCGCTATAAAGCTGTATTTTAACATTTTTAAGAATGTAGTGTAAATATGAATATTTATATTCTTCTGTTCAGTGTTCTAAGCTAGAAGTTGTAGTTCCATCTTGCTCAAATATAAATTGAGTAGGCTCTTCATCTATATTTGCCTGTTTTCAAACATCTATTACGTTACACGTATCACGTTCTCACACCTGAACATGCTTACATGATTTTTCTCTATTTTTGTCGTAAATTTAAATCTTAATTATTCTCTGTTACTGTGAACTTTTTTGCTGTGGCCTATGCTTTTTTTCACATGATGAAGGGAAAATAATGACCTAAAATTTGAATTATGTGTATGTAAAACCTAATCAATAGCTCTAGTCAAACAAATTCCTTTGACCTTATAAAATGCTGTGGGTTCAGATGCCGCCTTTGAAAAAGAGAGAATTAAAAATGACCCAGGATTATTTAGATGAGGAGAAAGACAATTAAATGATAACTTAGTGTTAACAATTTTGCTTATGATATGCAAGCTTCATTTCATCTCATCCAGCAAATACAGTAATCCATGCAAATTATTCATTAGGAATGAATCAGTGCCATTGTTGGGAGGCATGATTTTAATGGCCAGTTCATTTAAAGAAAGATTCTCTGAAAGGAATTGGTCAACTGCCAGAAGCTGTTTGTGATGACAAATTGCTCACAGTGAATTGTTTAGAGAGAAAACACTACTTTTTGTTTATGAAACAAATCTGCATGCCAGTCAGTTGAGCTTGAGTTTGAAGGATGTTTGGTGTAAGGTCATGAATGCAACATCGGTTTGCTTTTCTTACTATGTGCTGTTTATTTCTCTGGAAGCCGTAACTGCTAAATAGCAGCAAAAAGTAGTTAGCAGCTCCAGAATTGGGTCCATTATTGTCACAGAGAAAGGCTGCCTGGCAGTCTTTTCATAACTATCTCTTTTCTTTGTTGCCAATCCTCCTGTATTCAAGGGGTAATCTGAAAATATCCATGTGCAATGACTTATGGAGGATTGTGCTGGATTTTTTAAATTCAGTAACATATCTTCCGCAGCTGCAAAGCCTCTCTGAGTGTTTCATTCAGACCACCTAGCTCCTGTGAAGAAACAATACGATTGTCAGTGCTCCCTCAGAGCTGCTAAGAAATAACCATTAAAACTTCCTTTTAAGAGTATTTCTTACAGCACAGTAATTTAATGAGATACATGTTTTTAGCAGATGTTGCAGACGTTGTTTGCACAATAGTCAGTAAGTACAATCAGATTAATGTTTTTGCCAGCAAATGTTATTGTAGATGTACTCAGAAGACTGCAATCAATTTTCTCCACAGCACAGAGCATAACCTATGTCCCGTTGCACCACACTGTGTGACATTCTCCTCTTGCCTACAATTTTGAACAGGCCATGCTGTATCTCCAGTGCATTTATCTTTGTCCTAGTCTGAATATAATGTGAACCCACTTATTCTTGAAAGACAATACTTTCACATATGGAATAACCTTTGTGCAAGAAATTTGCTATGGAAATGCATTATTACATTTTTCTTACTAAAAAAACCTTCCAGCAAAAAACAAAAAAAAAAAACGCCCAAAACTTTGTGTTTCATGCAGTAACTGCCTACAAATGTGTTAATACATATCAAATGGACAAAGGGGATGTCTTGCAGTAAAATAATCCATTACTTTGCAGAAGAGGGGAGAGGTACTTTCTGTGGTCAGTGACTGACCTTTCAACAAACAGAATCCTAAACTAGTGTACAAGACAGACAAGAGAAATGCAACTCCACTGTATTCAAGTGCTTTATGCTATATAAAAAAGAGAAAGACCATCCATTGCAGCGTTAATGGTTGGATTGTGAAACTGCGAGGACTCTCTCTGCAATTGACTTTACTGAGCATGAAGACAGAGTACTATAGTTTACTAAGTTGTCCTGCTCCCCACAGTCTGAACGGAGATGTGATGTGAATATTCCTGTATTTGCCAGACAGTAGATCTGCTCAAGCATAACAAAAATTCAGAAGCAGCAGGCAATAAGTATAATCAATCCAGCACAAAAGCAGGCCAGATCAGTCAGATATTAATCTGCCATATCAGTAAGCCAACTTGGGCTGATTTTTGCGGGGGTAGGGTTAATTTTCTTCGCAGTAGCTGGTATGGGGCTCTGTTTTGGATTTGTACTGAAAACAGTGCTGATGATAACACAGGGATGCTTTTGTTATTGCTGAGCAGGGCTTACACAGAGCCAAGGCCTTTCCTGCTCCTGCCACCGCCCCACCAGCGGGGAGGCTGGGGGTGCACAAGGAGTTGGGAGGGGACCCAGCCAGGACAGCTGAGCCCAGCTGACCAAAGGGGTGTTCCACACCGTATGGTGTCATGCTCAGCATATAAAACTGGGGAAAGAAGAAGGAAGGGGGGGACGTTCGGAGTGATGGCGTTGGTCTCCCCAAGTTATCGCTAGTCATGACAGAGCCCTGCTTTCCTGGAGGTGGCTGAACACCTGCCTGCCAATAGGAAGGAGTGAATGGATTCCTTGACTTGCTTTGCTCACATGCACGGCTTTTGCTTTACCTATTAAACTGTCTTTATCTCAACACATGAGTTTTCTCCGCTTTTACACTTCTGACTCTCTCCCACCCCACCTGAGGGTAGTGAGCGAGCAGCTGCGTGGGGCTGAGCCGCCGGCTGGGGTTGAACCACGACACAACTGCAGAGGTAACTACTGATCAGGCATTGAGTACTTCAGCAAAGGATCCACTGACATTCTGCTTGCAAAGTGTTCAGTCTGCTGTACTTCAGGGCAAAAATTATTATAATTGTTTTCTTGAAGTCTTTTATCTTCATATTTACATTTTTAAAAAACAGTATACAGAAAATGGAACGCGTGCAGGACACAAATCAGTGAAAATCACAAGCTGTCAGGTATCTCCAAGCTTGCAGTTCCTTAATGCACAAGTTTTGTCATCAGTGGGAGCACCAGGACAACAAACAGGTTTACATTTTGCAGTTTTTATGCTTCCACGTCAGTCACATGCGCTAGTTACCAGTATAGCTATGATTTTACGCTTGCAAAAAAAGCCGTGATGTAAAGGCAGATCAGATTTAAGAGGATGTCGTATCTCAGTCTTCATCACTGCTCGGCTCCTTGCTCCTACTGAAGATTACTACTCAAATGTGTGAGTTCAATTGTTTCTTCAACCATGTTTTAAAATATATCTGTCCAGTAAATATATTTTGATTAAGTGTGGTCATTTCATAGAACCAGCATAGGGCATGGTCAAAAAAATATTTCCTCAGTGCATTTCAGGAAGGGTAATGGGGTAGGTGTGCACTAATCTGGTCTAAAGATTAATAGATGAAAAACTAGAAACCCTAAATATTCATCTACATTTTTGCCATGAAACTCTTTGCTGATCTGATTTACACAGCTACTGCAGAGGCAGTGATGGAGGATGTAGGAGACATCCAACACTGAGTCTGTTCCTGGGTCCCTTGGGTCATGGAAAAACATTTGTAATTGAAGAAAACCCTCCAAAATTTCAAGACAACTCTCTAGTTTTGACCACAATGATAATCGGTTTTATAGTCTTTTAAAAACAAAACAGATCTCAAATCTGATGTCATTTTCTCTGTCACTGGAGAGAAGACACTTTTTTTTTAATTTGTCTGGTATCTTATTCCTGATAAAATGTACATCTTGTGCTGGGTTTGGTCCGAAAAGTACTTATTTGGTAGTGAGCTCTGACTATTCTGTAATTTTCTTTTCGTTAAAAGGCTCATAGATCATTTAAAAATAGTTGCAATGTGAACAAAAGAAACCGGAAGGCTTCTTTGTTGTCTGAACTGAAATATTTCCTGAGAGCTTTAGGATAGTTGTTCGTAATTATTCTGGATACACACATACACGCACGCGCGCATACACACACAGACACACACACACACGCAGGATAACAGCGAAGAAAAATAATGCGGTCATTTACACATGCGAAGTAACTCTACTGCAGTCAGCAAGTCCTTAAGATCATTGTACACATCACTTTTTTTAGCATTGGGACCCTCTTGCAAGCACAACTAGCACTGAAAGTTTGAAACCTCACTCAGCTTTTTTGTGATACATTAACAATATTTGCGTTGAATAAGAGCAAGTTCATGTAGAACGCAACTGTGGCCAAAAATGCAGTGCTATGAAAAGTCGCTGTTAATTATAATCATGATCATTACATCTGAAGAAGACTGCAGATACGAATACTTCTATTTCTATTTTTTGTTCTCTTTCCGTTCCTGCTTTCACAGGTTTTGTTTCTCAGCTTAAGAAAAAAAAAAAAAAGAGGTTTCCAAGTCCTGCAAGAGCGAACCTTGCTCATGAGTATGGGCAGGCATTTGGAAAAAACTCTGAATTTTGTGAAACATACTGTATTGCCTTGTCAGGTCGAAGTACAAAGCTTTAGGGAATGGCTTTCCATTCAACTGTCTAGGGATTACTAAGTGAGCTGCTTTTTTTTTCTTTCCCTTCCAAGCACTGATCTTCTTTTCTGCAGCTGAGTAATGTCACAGGAGGAACAGTAAAACAGAGGTCCCTGATCTATGTAAATATTATTCTTGTGCCTTTTTTAATACTGATTTTGACATACTCAGCTATAAACACTTTTCTGCAGGCTTTCTAATTTTGTCCATCGCAACTTCTCAGCAAGTCAAACAGGTCTCTGTGACTAGGGTAGATAAGCACCATAGAGAAAGGATGTCTATAAACAGAGGCAGAAAAAAAAGTAGAAGTTCACATCTGGGTCAGTGAACAATTGCTGGTGTCTGGGAAACAATGTCAGCGAACAGCAGCACTTAACATCGCTTTAAAAGATAAAGTGCTCCTGGTCTGATCTAACTCTCATTGAAATCAGAGGGAATCTTTACCCTGATTATAATGGGAGCTGGATAGAAATGTAATCCAAATGCCAAGCTGATTACATCCTTAATACAGTCCACAAATCTAGGTATTTATTAGAAACATGGAATACTACATAAATAATCGTCTGGAAATCAGAATGCTTTTGGACAAAACCAAAACAAACAAACAAAAAGAAATGGGAAAAAAGAGGAAAAGCAGTGTATCATTGGTAGAAGAGCTGAGTGAATTTACTTGTGTTCTGTTTATGAGCACTTGCAG
This sequence comes from Steatornis caripensis, assembly GCA_013398225.1. NCBI lineage: Eukaryota > Metazoa > Chordata > Aves > Caprimulgiformes > Steatornithidae > Steatornis > Steatornis caripensis. The sequence continues at coordinate 479,387 of VZSC01010127.1, forward strand.
AAATGTTCTAGGGTTTCATAGGTAAAGGTTTTAGAATAAAAGCGGGTAGATTCAGCCTAGGTATAAGGAAGACATTTTTTACAATGAGGAAGGTGAAACGCTGGAACAGGTTGCCCAGAGAGGTGGTAGATGCCTCATGCCTGGAAACGTTCAAGGTCAGGTTGGATGGGGCTCTGAGCAACCTGGTCTAGAGGAAGATGTCCCTGCTTACTGCCGAGGGGTTGGACTAGATGATCCCTTCCAACTCAAACTATTCTATGATTCTATGAGTCATCTGTTCCCAGCTTGCATTCAGAAAAATTGTATGCAAATAAAAAGAAAACCTTAAATATACACCAGCATTTTTGAACTCTGCATAAAGGGTAGTTTTGCATTGGCACATAGCTAAGAGCACTGAACTGGCGAATATTGGTAAACATTTGAAACTTGCTCATACAAGCTCTTGTTTGCACCTGGCGGGCATGTACAAGTGTGGGGCTTGGCAGATGCGCTGCATCTCCTGTTACAGCAAACTTTAAATATAAGCTCTTGTTTCCAGCTTCTGCCCCACCTTTAAAGGTGAAAGCAGATGAAAATGCTAATTTCACAGGACAAGGAAAGTAGTAGGCTGACATCACTGTTGGGTGGCAGGGGCTTTTCAAAATTTCTTTGCCAAAAAGCTTCAACTACAGTTAATACTGAAGAAATGTTCTAGGAGTGCCTAGAAATTACAATTTAATATACCTGCAAGTCCAATGACTAGATGGAAGAAAAACGGGACACTAGTGACAAGGGAAGTGCAGGAGTGGAGCTGCCATTCCCAGATGTGGGATGTTGACATCTTTCTGCCCACACTCAGCACATTCAGAGCTCCGGAGTATCACTGATTCATCTGTGATGGGGAGAATTGTTAGATGTGTAAGTCAGCAAGGAGTATTAGTCTCCACACAAAAATAGTCCCCTGGTGCTCCCTGTACACATGCGTTCCTTTGGACATTTAAAATGTCTAGTAGAGGTCAGGCCTTCTCTTGAAGGGCACAGCTTCACCTGTGGCATGAACTGTCCTCTTGAGTCTCCCATGAGCCGTTTGCACATTCAGCCAGTCCATTCTCCTCATTTACCCCCAGACTGATGAAAGCCACCTATTTCAGCTAACTGTACTGTCCTGATCATGTTACCTTTGGTTTTGTTTTCTTGATGGATCCCAAAATGACACCATCAATGAATGAGTTGCACCTACCACAGTGACGAGCCATGTTTCTGGCACATGAAGATTTCCGGCACTTACCTCATTGACTTATTTGATNGTTTTCTTGATGCATCCCAAAATGACACCATCAATGAATGAGTGGCACCTACCACAGTGACGAGCCATGTTTCTGGCACATGAAGATTTCCGGCACTTACCTCATTGACTTATTTGATGTTTTTTCCATTCTTCTGGTTTTTGCTGTCTGGTTTTAGTGTATTAATTATTTAGTGTATTTAGTGTAATTAATTTCGTGTATTAATTATGAAACTAGTCTTTGTGTTTCTCATCCTTCTGAAGTTTGATTACTTTGGATAGAAAATAAACAATTCTTACCCCCAAGAAAATAACCATGAGCAAATACATTGTGGCTGGAGAAACTGTGATAGGAACAGAAAAAAGGGAAGACCGAAGACTAGGAAGGAAAACACAAGGCCTTCAGGAAAGTAGCAGAGGAAAAGAAAGGGTAGATATATCTCATACATAGACTAATAGGTGGATATATAAAAATACCTATTAGTTTTCTGAGTGCTTATAAATTTTACCTCTTAGACTCCAGTTTCTGGATACTTACTCTGACACTGATACGTCGCTCTGTGACTTTGTGCTCTCATTTGTGTTGTCCAGAACTTTTTCTGAAAATTTAAAAATACGTGTTGCCATATAGAATCTTAAGATGATAATTTCTAAGGTTACTTGTTAGAATCTAGATGTGAAGTCAGATAATACTTGAAGATTTCGTATGTATTTCAGCCATTTAAATTACTTACTGCCTAGTACATTTTCCATTTCTCTCTGTGCAAGATAATATTGATAGCATAATTAAGATGCTTAAAACTTTTCATTAAAGCTTCTTGGTGCATTTAAAATGTAATTAGATCATTGTGAATTTGCAACCTTCATTAGATCTTTTTAAAGAAGTGGAAGAATATTGCCACATAAACAACATCTATTCCATGATAGCTGTTTTGTTCTACTGCTTAATGAAAAGGAGATAAAGCCTCATGGAGATGTTTTAACACAGTAATTGCAGTTTGTTTCAGAAATTTGTGAAAAAAGCACCATCATTTTATTGTGCATTGCTGATTATATTAGGGCTGAAAAATCAAAATAGTTATACTAATAATTTTTAAGATTAACTGTAAAGCTAAAACAGAATCATATAACTTCCAAAAAAATCAGGTACCATATGATCAGATGGCTCTGTATGTACATGTGTTCTTGCAAAAGTTATTCTCAATATAGTTAACTTTTAGCTCACCTTTCTTTCAATATTTTTCCCCCTTTCTATTAACCAGTTGAGTCTGATTTTCCAAAGTTGTAGGCTGTCCAGGTATCTGTAATTTGTTAGTGTCAATAACACTGATGAGAAATCCTGGCAGATTTGACAACATTTGACTTTCCTAGTACTTTCTAAGCAAAAGTTTAATACAACTCAGAGACTTTCTGTGGAAAACCCATCCTGCCCCATGCTGAGCTCAGTCAACTGACTGTAATGTCAAGAATAATTTACCTGGTGACAGCTCTGGCAAATCAGGAAGCATGAGAAAAAGAGAGAGAGAGATAAAAGCAGGAATATTATGGCAACCCAAATCATATAAATGTGGAGCTACATCAGAACTATTTATTTTTGAATTAGCTCTGTAATTCTGTTTTCTCAAATAAAGAGTAATGCATTTACTACCATCTTCTTTCGAGTAAGAACTTCCACCAAGATAAGGTCTCATTGTACCTGTCCCAAAGACCTTGCATTTTAAATTTACAACAGTTAATAGATTGATCAATCTTCTTATTTTCAGTAATGATTCGTAATTTTAATTTTTCTTTTCTGTTGAAAATTGAACGATGTAACTGTCTAACAGTGGATGCAGGTGTACACTCGCGCTGCTATTTTGTCTGGCTAGAAGAGTAGACATTGATATTTACAGCTAATCCAGTAACATCACAGAGGGAGAATGAAGAGTTTTCCAAAGGTCAAAGCAGGGTCATGAGAGGAACCTGGATTCCTGAGTCCCATGCACGTTCTAAGTGTAACACTATCAATTTATAAAAGATCTAAAATTAATTACTGTAACTCCAGCTTCTAACACCTGCAGAGCCATGAGCATCAGTTTCTGCGGCTTTGTTGCAAGTTATTGTATCTGACTCTTCAAGAGTTGACCCTGAACTATAAAAATGAAATAAGCAGACAGAAATATAGTGATCGCCAAATTCTCAGTGCAGTTTTTTACTTCATCTTTTTTCATCTGGAAACAGCACTATTCATCTTGCGAGGCACGTGAAACAATACTCTTGTAAACCTTCAGTCTTTCCCTTTCAGAATACTACTCTGACTTCCAAATTAAAAAGCTATTTTTCAACCAGGAAGTAATACCAGCAGGCTAAATGTTTCATGTTGGGGTTTCTGTTCTGCTAATTCTGTAGTTGCCAGTATCATCTCCTCCATGGCTGGCTCTTATTATGCAGCAATATTTCAAAAAAACCATTCAAGGAAACATCTCTGTGGTACATGGCCATATTCAGTTTCTATTATTGTTTGAAACATGCAATTCGAGTTCAAGTGGGGTTTTGCAACCAGACGGAAATCTTAGAGCTAGAAATGAACTCTCTCTAACCCGGGACCTTTCTGCCTCTCAGTTTCTCACTCTTTCTTGTTCTCTCCACCAAGCCCAAAGCCAGATAACACTTTTCCTGCTGTGAATTTTTTAAAGTCACCCAACAGCTCTGGCAAATGAGAGCTGTCATAGGTTTTGGATGAGAAAATCATCTGCAGCTCACACAGATCTGTAAGCTGATAGGAGTTAATTGACAGCTTGCAGTATTTGGTCTCCAGGCAGAGTCAGAGGGAATGGGAGCCCTGTGGGTTTCATTTGGGCAGAGATAAAGCAGGTTTTTATTCAGTGCTCATGGAGAGAGCATAATTAACCTTTTAGAAGTTTTAAGAATGATCAAATTGTTATTCATATTTGCAAATGAGAAAAGAGAGCTTCTTTCTCTGCCAGGAAAATGCCAGTGCAGATTTCAAGGTCACTTGATGATTTCCTTTCACTGAAAGGATGGAAATTTGAAAAAAAAAGAAGAGGAAAATACAAATGTTGAGAAACGTAATAATAAAATCATGCATCATTCAGGATGTGAAAAGAACAAATGTCCTTTTCTAACATAATATACTTTAGCTAACATTTACTGCAGGTTCATATTAGCCTGCCAGACTCTACAGGTGATGAAGGTTTCCATTGTTACTGTAAATAAGAAATCTGGTTCTAGCAGCTGTCTTTTATGTTGCTGCTATAATATTTTAAAAATTTATTCTTAAAGAAGAAAATGGACCATTATACAAGGTCATTAGCTTTGTTTTCAAGATGTGTAGGATAATATTTTCAAATGCTGTAAATTTCTGGAATGATTATGAGTTCAGAATAGGAGAATTAAACATCTATAAATTAAAAGTAAATATACCTTAAGTCGCTTTAAACAATAATATGGAAAAAAAGCTAATAACTCTGAGCCATGATGCCCTAAACACTCTTTGATGGAAAAACAGAACTCTCAGATTTTTGCTTATTGACTAGACAATATCTCTTATAAATCATAGACTAACATAGACATACTTCAGTTTCTGTCTGACTTTCACTTTTCTAGAGCAGCCGACACAGGGCACAAGATAACTTGCAAAATCATAACCTCTGTTCTCCTTATGTTATTTGTTGCTAGTTTCTAGGACAATAAGAACAGAAGAAGAATCCTCTACACAAGAATAGATCCAGAACCTTGTGTTGCAAAGAAGCAACATAGCAGTCAGCAATAAGAAACCGTGAACAAGAATATCAACAGACTCATTCTTCCAATCTAAGCTGTAGATTTTATGATAATGTCCTAATACCAGCCTTGTAGAACATAATTTTTTGTTCGTCCTGCATGGTGACACTCTCTACATGAGTGTTGACACACACTTTTTCTCCCCTCCCCCTTCTCTCCCTTACTTTCTCTGTTTCTTTCCCCTCACGTCCGTTATTCCCAGACTTTGCAGACCTGAGATCCACACGGTGTGATAAAAATCTTTGCAATGTGTCACACTCCCTTTTCTGATCTGGAGGTACTTAGCAACCTCTAAAAACTCAACCCACAAGAGTTTTTCTGCTACAATAAATGCATAGCTACTGGTTGTGAGAATCCCTCCTGACAGATGGGCTCCTGGCCCCTACGCTGTAGCTGATTGCTGCCGGATGCGTTCTCTGCCCCTGTTATTTTTTTCCCTGGATGGAGATGTGAGTGCCAAAATTGTGGAAACTTTTGAAGAACTCTTCTAATAAAACCTTCTAAATAAGTTTACTACTAAAAGAAATCAGCTTAGGGAATGAGGGATCACAGAGTTTGCAACGAGACTTTAAAAGTACTTACCTTCAGCTCACATAGATTATTTTACCTTGTTTTGCTTAAAGTAAATCCTCATTATTACAGTACATAAGGAAGATTTTTTTTAGCTTCCTAAAATCCAAGTGAGGAAAAGGCATTCTTGGCACGATTTCTGTTTATATTATCTGCTCTTTATAATGTGGGGTTTTTTGTTTGTTTGGTTGTTTTTTTCCCTTAAATGCTATTGTCCTTTTGATTTAGATATGCTGGCTAGTAAACTGATGCCTTCGGTAACTCTCAAAAAAGCTCTGAGACTGTGTCTGTCTTCAACTACCTCTTTATTCTTAAGATATATTTAAGTATGGTAGAATAAAGAAGCAATAAATACTCATTTTCCCTTTTTTGTGGCATGGTTGTTACTGTGGTATTGAGTCTATTAAAAAAGAATGTAGTGTTAGGCTACGAATACTGGGGTTTTTTCAAGTTTCAGTAATCTAAAATTCATGGCTCTATTCTTCACCCAAGTGAATGGAAAAGCTCGACACATTTTACCTTAAAATATCTGTGCTTTCCATTCCAGTTAGGCGCAACCTCTCTCCCCACAAAATATCATGAGTCTTCCTACAGACATACCAGAGCCTGCTGTTAGTAGGTGGAAATAATAATGCTCAACCAAGACAAGTGTGAGTAGCTTTTCAGTCTGAGTGCCAATGGGTCCATAAGAGTAGAATACTTCTGATGAAACTCTAGAAGTATTTCAAAATAAATCCTTTTATTGCTATGAATTATTCATACTCAGATCATGGGTACCAGTAAGTAGGAAGACTTTACAGTAACAACACTGCCAGACAGTTAAGTGTTCAACTACACTTTTTAGCTTAAAACTCACACAGTTTTACAAAATGTGTCTGTCATATCAATTTCAAAAAACCAATAATGAGCTAGCTTATATCTTCAAACTTGCAGCAGGCCTTTAGGTTTTTCATTCTGAAAAACTTATTTAGTTTTTACAATATGAAAATTATAGACATGGTGACATTTAAACCTTTGCTTTTCATAGCATTTCACACTAACACCATTTTAAAAGACAGCTATTAACATTTACAAAAATCTTTCAGAAACCAAATGTTCTAACATGCAGAATTCCAATTATACTGTGTAAGAGGGTTATCGACTATTCTTCTACAAGAATACTTTGAAGTGCTTGGTATTAAACCAAGAGCTAAAATGTCAGTTGCACATAGACAATAAATTAAGGTTTATAAAACCATGTAAGATTTATTTAATATTACAATTTTGACCTTTAGACTGCCTTAACCATAGCTTGCTTAAGTTTTCCTCTCTCTTGCCTTCCTTCTTTATCTGCCTAATCTTACCTTAATGTTAAACAAAGGTTGTGATGCAGTTATGCAAAGTAATATAAACCAGTCATAGTACTAGTACTTTCCTCCAGGTCTTCTAATACAGTCACATAAACCATGTTTCTTTCTTCAGCAGAGATGTTTTCCGAGTTTCTGCTCAGAGAGTTCAATGAGCAGCATTTCCAGAGCTGCCAAGACACAGCTGTTTTTCAGTTTTTCATTACAAACTTTACAAAACTTTCAATGAAATGCAAACCTAAAACTACAAATGCAGGTCAGCTCTCTAATCCTACCAACAGACAGAAGATCAGCAAAGTCAAAAGAGGAGTGGCAATAGCAGCAGGAGAAGAGGAACCCAGTACCGAAGGAAAAAACAATGCTTACAGAAGACAGGTCTAAGCAAATGCTGTTTTGAAACACATGCCAGCTCACAGTAAACAAAATGCTGCCCTGCAAAGGTAGGGGTTGAATTAACAACTTTTTGCTGGCTTCACGCTAAGGAGACTCCCTCTCCCCAGACAAAGAAGCTCCTATGTCAGAAGTTAAGTACCTAAACTATTTTTATCCTCTCTTATATCAGTGGTATTATTGATTAGTGATGACCAGAAAAGTCAAGGAAGCAATTAGGGAAGGAAATAAATGTTGAACAATCTACAAATAATCTTTGCAGCCACCTATAACTGAGGAAGCACATACTAAAGTGTGTAACAACATACACCAGCCAAGGCTGAGAAATGACCAGAGACTGCAGATGGAAAACAGAAACTCAGCTGAATGATGCTTATTTCTTTGTAAAGCAACATTGGTGGTGCCAAGGAAAGTTCATACAGCAAATATGCAAGGCTTTCACACGTCGTGTAGGAAACAGAGGAAGCAAATGTGGAAAACTGCATCAAATCTCTACTCTGGATAATATGCTACTATGAGCTGAGCTATGAGACCCGGATGACTGAGAGGGCGCACAAAGTGCCAAGGCAGAGTCACCACTTGGGAGCTTTCCCTAGACACTTTTCTTCAGATGTCTCAACTACAGAGATAAGGTTAAAATGCTGAGATCAGCTGGACAGAGATCAGAAATTAAATTCAAGTCCATGTTCATTTCATTTTTTCCAGACTGTAGTTTAAAGATCCAAAGAGGTCACAGTTATTTTCTGAAATGTGAAGAAAGTCCTCAGAGATCAAAATGTTCACTATGTCAAAGCATGCTTCCTTCTCCAAAGTTGAGAGGTGAGACATAGTAAATGGGAACACTACATTTTCTAACTCGTCCAGACAGCAGCTTAGCATTTCAGCTTCACCAAAGAAAGTCACAGCATTGTTTCTCCTAACTCACGTTGAGAGCGAGGATTTAGAACAACTTGTTTGGATTTCTTTTTGTTTTCACTGCAGCTAAGTATCAGGATAACTGTGTAGAACAAGTTAATGCTGTTACAACATACACTGTTTTTCCTCCAATGTGCATGACAAACTTGTAAAAAGGTTTTGGATTTTTTTTTCTGACAGCCAGCCTTGGGGAGGGCACACATGACTCATAGCTGCTTTGTTTCCTCAACATCAACACGCAACAAAAGTCAAATTCTCAGCTGTAATTTGATCTATATGATGAAATTCTTCTCACATGGAGTGATTTTGCAGCCCTGCAAACGACATACCGAGTCCTCCTTTTCTAACACTTCCCATCTTCTCAAATTCCTGGTCTCTTTTTTCATCTTATTTCTCTACTTTCGTGGTTATCCAAGGCATTTCTGGGCAGAGCTCAAACATCACAGGAAAGGGTTGTGTTGCCTCCTCCCATAAATCTTTCCTTGGCCCACACAAGTCTCTGTTTTAATTCTTCTTCTGACGTCCATTCTGCCTTTCAGCAGGCTGCAGCCTCCAGAAGGGCCCCTTTCCTTTCCTCTCCTCTGCAATCCACAACAACTGCATTGTTCTGCTATCAGACAAATAAATATACACCCTGGTAAGACAAGTCTCAAAGCACTGAAAAGGTTTAAGAATATTTCGTTACCACTGCAGATTTTTGTATAATGTTGTGTTCAGCAGCGTTCCCTCATCATTCCTGTCTGTCTCAGTGCCTCAGTATAAAACATAAAGCCCTGCTATGCAAGTTTGTAATAATTTCAGGTGCAGCATTCCTGATGTTATGTAAAGGAAAATTAAGAGTCAGATCACGAAAATAATTTGAGCGAAATGGGTTTCGTGAATTCCTTGAAGAGTAATTTCATTCAGTCTGGCACTAAAATCGGTAGCGATTATCTGCAGGATCAAGGTCCCAGAGAACAGTCATCTCAGAACAATACAGTGGGCAACTTTTCCCAGAACGGTGTAGCACCCAGCAGAGAGACAATATTAGGGAGCTGCAGGAGAGGCAAGAAAGTGAAAAGGTTTATTTTGTTGGCTGCAGAAAAGAGAAGCCTTCAGTCACGTATCAAATCAGTCAACCTACTCTATTTCAGTTTAGCGCACTATTCCTTCACGACATTTAGTAGTGGCTTTAATTGTTTGCAGTATGATGAGATTTACAGACTTCTTGAGAATTTCCACAAGATTAAATCTGGTGACCTAACAGTTGAGTCTTTATTATCTTAAGTTTTGGGGTTTTTTTTAAATGTTTCCTCTTTCCCTTCCTCCCCCACCCCACTCCCTGACCACTACTATATGAAGGGGTTGAGGGCACTCAATCAACTTTATTGAGCCACAGCAGTTTCCATACCTCTCAAGTGTCTGGATTTTATTGGAAAGTCCTCGGCTTACAGGATTTTGAATTATGGGCTATGCAGTGTTTTCATGCTTTGTTCCAACTTTTGCTCTGTGGCCACTGAAATTGCAAGCAGATATCTCTAAAGGCCTAAGAAATGCAGTGAAATTCCTGTGAGTTAAATTTATTGTGTTGACTCAAATACTGTGCGAATTTTTCCTGCCACCTAGAACCAATATTGATTTAAAAAAGAAGAAAAAAGAAGCAAAGAAAACAGTGAACTAATCCATCTAATTTATGTGTCCAGCATCACCACTTCCATGCCCAACTTTTCCTTATTTATATTGGGCTGGTGAAGACTCCGCAGTGCTCTCTGGAATGGTAGAAATATAAGGCCAAAAACATTAGAGCTGGGATTTAAATACACTGCAACAGTGAATTAAGGAATGATTAACGCTACTGACAGTTATGGGATAAAAGAACTTGAGGATCTTAGTATCATTTGACATGTGTGGTTATTATGTGCATTTTTTTAATATTTTTTTATATTCTCTCATACCCTGGTATGCTCAGCTGCATACTAAGCTAAATAAACAAGTGAAAGAAACTATTTTAATCTGGGACATAATACCTTCTCATTCACTATGTGGGCCATTTTTGAAAGTTAAAGGATAGCTCTGTATCCTGGATGCTAATGAGGGTCTTGTTTAATTTAAATGGCACTACAACCAGAGATCCTTACAGTTACCATATGCTTAAGACTTTCCTTATATGATTCCTAAGACTGCAAGTCACCAAAAACAGCCAGTATAACTCCCTATGTCTTTTCAAGCTGTATTTTTAACACCTGCATGTTACTGATTGCAACTGTAGGTTGTAAATCAGGTTGCGATTCAGAAACATAAAATTTTCGCAACATTTGATTGGATTTTCTTGCAGTAATATGGAGAGGAAGAGGTTAAGCAGATGGGACAAAGGTAGAATGAAGAAAGTTGCTTCAGCCAAACGCAATTTGTGCAGAAGTAAGGTTTTCTTTTTTAGTGTGACAAGTAAGGAGCAGGACACACTTAACTGGTGGTTTCTCGGTTTTGAGAGTCCTATTTTCTTATCCTGCACAAGTGAATTGCACCTGCTGTGTGGGTGCGATTGAGGTGGTTGTATATATGAATAAAATAAGCACTTGAGAGATTGTGCTCCCATTTTGAGCACAAACTTTGTCTTTGTGTCTTCGACCACCCACTGTCTGTATCAACTGCTCCTTCCATCACCTACTTTGATCAGATTAAATGTGAAATTGTGGCACGACAATTTGGAGCTAGTCTTGGGAACCCTAATGAACGCTCTCACTCTGTAGTATCAGGCTTTAGCCCCAGCACACAAAATGAAGAGCACTGCATTTGAAGAAACTGCAGGGTAAATGCAGTCAGAGCAAATGTAATTGCCCTCCAACCAGTCCTTTTGACCCCCTGTGAACCACACCCTGAGTGAACTTTATGTACGTGTTGCCCTGTATTTCATCATGTCTCTGGACCTGGACTGCTTTTAGGGGAGATGGCCATCTGCTACACCATGAGGTAAGTAATCTCTCCAGAAGAATCTGAAGAGAACCTGGTGTGAAAGGAACGCAAAGTCAAGTGCGCACTTGTAAGACTACTGTTGGGAAGACACGGAGGTGAACTCCAACATGAAATATGAAGAGGAGGAGGTGCAGAGGGTGTAGGGAACATGGAGAATGGGCAGGAAAGCGGAGAGCAGGAAGGAGTCAAGGACACGCAGGAGCAGAAGCAGTGGTGCCACCAAGGTCAAGGAACGGTGAGGGTAAAAGCATGAGGAAAATATAGAGGGGAGACATCATATGGCTGAGCAAGAGGATTTGAGAGAATTAACACAGAGAAACGTGGGAGTAAATGGAGAGGGCAAGAAAACAGTCACGGAATTAAAAAGCAATGGAGGAAGAAATTTTCCTCCAGGACACAGGACAGGAGGAGAATAATGCTGTTCCCAGCAGCCACTGCATGTGACCATACTCTTGTGTGGCGTTCGAATAATAAAAAGGCTTTCATATACAGCCTGTTAATGAAATGGGGACAAAAATAACCTGAAAATTAAAAAAAAAGAACAGTGAAACTTTCACTGAGCGAACACCTGCTATAGCAGCTGAGTTAGGACTAGGCTTTCTTACGGTGGTTACAAGGGTTTTCACTGTGCCTAACTTGGAATTATGCCAGGCACTGACCACACAGCCCCACGTTCATAGAATAACCAAGGGGATTTTAATGATTATGAATGACTGGAAGATCAGGTTTCTATCCAACACAAATGATACTGTAATAACAAGTATGAGAGGATGATAAAATCTGAACATCTTTTTTTTTTTTTTTTTTAAGAAGCTGTGTGGTTTCTTCAGGACTTCATGTCCTCTGCAATTATTTTATTTAAACAGATGTAAAAAAGTGGATGGAAAGTTAACTGCCAGTAATCGGAAAAAAACCCACAATGCAATCTCCTGCTTGTCTGTCTTCATTCTAACTTAATTTATCTAAAAATGCATTGCTTTGTACCGATGGGAAACTGGGATGAGTTCATTTGAGTGCTGTTCAAGTGCAATGTAATTGTACGTTCCTCTGCTGTAAAAGGCCAACAGAAAATTGGACACAGGGCACAACACAGATTTTTAAAAATTTTTTTTTTACTTCTGCATAACCACCCATTTTCAAGACTGGAAACTGCATAAACAAGATAGAGTTGAGTGAAAATCACTTAACATGAGATTTCTGCATTCTGCTTTGGAAGCAGCTTTTTCAGCTTATGTTTGTATTTATAGAACCACCACTGGGCCAGACTCTTTAGTGAGCTGTAACTAAGAGCAGATTCAAGAGGAACATCAAGTACTTCTAAAAATTCAACCCAGTAACCAAAATTGTTTGATCTTTTATTGGCAGAGTGTGGCTTTTGTAAAAAGAAATGAAATACAGTGACCAGTCAATGCCAAGTAACTGTAGATGAATCCAACCTAAACTGGGTGCAGATAATTCTTGGAGTATGCTCTGCATTACAATCAAGTCAGACAAACACATGTGCATATGCATGCATTCATGAGTTCATGATATTTTGCATTTTTCCTCTTTTTTTTTTCCCTCTTAAAAGGATCTTTTTCAATTTTTAACAGGCACACCAATGTTCTTGTGCTAATAGTCTTTTTCACAGACAAATTATTTCTGGAGGATTCTTCTATTTTACATGCAAGCAAATAAATAGTATGCAAATAACACACACATATGCTTCCTTTCTAACTGGAAGAAGATGTTTTCTTCTAAACCTGATTTAGTTTGATAAATGTGAGAATATACTGCAACAAGATACTTTAGGCTATGCAAAATTCTGGACTGGAGCTACATTTAGTCATGGCATGGCAAATCGCTTTATGAGTCCCCTGAGATAGTCTGGTGGGCTAGACTAACAGCTCCATTATTCAGAGTTTCATGTCTATCACCCTACTTATTAGCATAGTTTTGAGGTTAAACAATGGTGTTGGTTTTCTGTGTGCATCCTCCTACTTATTCATTATCAAATTACTTTTCAATGTTTATTTAGACTGTTACCTTCCAGACCAAGTGCACCAGGTCCTGAAAATGTAACTTTCCCAATAACAAGACAATTTTCAGTGAACTGGTTTAATATCTAACTTTAGCATGGAACTGGAATCACCTTTAAAACAGACGTTGAAAGTGTGTTTTCAATAAGGAAATACTGAGCTTGATGAACTGGGAACAGCTGAAATTCTTTCAATGGTTCCAGTGGGTTTTAGATCAAGACTAAGGTGTCGTTTTTGGGAAGTACTTAAATTTGTGCATACATTTGTCACTACTCAGCAAAAGCATTTAAGGACATAGGCCAGTGGACTTTGTTTCATGATTAGAGGTCAAGTAGGCTTATAAACGCTTTTTTGATCAAATATTCAATATTGACAAAAATACACAGCACTAAGTAAAAAAAAAATACAAACAATGAGGAACACGTCTAGGCTTTTGTCTATGCTAGAGTAAAACAAATAAATATTTTCCCCTGAGTTTAAGAGAACGTTTTGCTTATAAGCTACTGTTTACTCTCATTGCATGTATTCAGATCTTTGACATTTCACGGAAGTATTCCAGTGTGCTGCTTGCCACCCTTTAGCTCATGAGTAACACATGACACTCCTCGTCCATTTCATGGAACTCAGGATTTTCTTCTGTAATGCCTTATAGAGTGGGTCTATCTTGCCACTCACATGGTCATGTCTAAAAAAGTTGAAAAACCCCTACCCACTCACCCAGCCAAGAACTGTTGATCTTACCAGCCCCAATTTTTACGTAGCAGTTTCTTAAATCTTCCTACTACTCGCTTACTATATTTGAATGATGTGAGACCTGCCTAATTGGAGGGTATCATTGATAAACACAGACAGAAAGAAATTACTGTGATCTCAATTTATGAAATGGAGACAGTGCTCTTTTTCTGAATAAATGTTTATAAAGTACACGGATGTCTCTTTAGGACATGCATTATTTTGACCCTTTTTCATAAGCAGCTTGTAGCAACCAGGACTACTATCTGCTTCTCCAAAGCCTGGAATGGCAGAAGTTGGGGACAGGAAATTTTCTTGTTCAAGACATCACTGCTCTTTCTTTCTCCCCCATTTCTGTTTTTGCATATATTCACCAACAAATGGCTTCGAAAAAGTCTGAACTGAGCTAATATAATTCATTCCTGTGTTCAAACTGAACTACAGCTGAGCAGCATTTGATGGCGTTTCCATGGCTCGTGTGCAAAGCCACAAACAAGGGAAAATTGCAGATCAGAATGAAGCTCCTGTCAGCTGTCATTTCCCACTGATGTATTTTACTGTAATTATTACTTTTTGAAAACTGGCAAACATTGTAAATTACAAGGTTATTTGAGTTCTGAAGATGTACTACATTCCTGCGCTGAAGCTTTTGAAGAAATTATTTCTTTTTATGTGTTTACACTAAAGCTCAAGTCTGCCAGAGAGAAACTATACTACATTTTAAGGTGATGTGTGTGCAATGCATTTCAATTTCTCTCTTTGGCATCTCTGCACATTTTTTTAAGCTATACATATATAAAGAGGAACTCGTCAGCACCAATCTAACGTTTTTATAAAATGGATTGAATGACGCCCAGAATATACAATGATGCATCTGTTTAACATGAAGCCTTACCAGAAGAACAAATTTGATATGTTACACTTCTCTAACCTTATGTTTTCAGTACAACACTATGCCTTTTAAGCACTGACTAGGAAATCAGATTGAATATGTCTGGGAATACGGTTTCACATTGTGCATAATCCTGGTTCTGCTACTGAAGAAAATCAATGAGGGTGAAGCATTGATCTCCTTGCAGAGTGTAAATGCAGTTAGCTCTGAAACACACTGCTGGGGATTTTGTTATTCAAGTCATTCGATCACTCAATGTGTTTGCTAACCAAGCTCTTATCATGCAGTACCTCACTAGCCTAAGCTTAGCTTCAGTCATGTATACACTGAAAAAAGGTCCCTTTTAGAAGAAGAAAAAAGCTTTACATATGCACAGTTGTTCTACTATGTGTATGTTTGCTCAAGGCTAAACTGAAATGCCTTTTCTTCGATGACATATCACAATGTCACCAAATATATGAAAGTTTCACAGAAGGATGTGTGAATATGAATCACTCCAGCAAAATATTCTCTTTTCTTATGATGGATTTTATTTTAGTCTGTGCTGATTGGTCAATTTGTTTTCCATTTTTCTTGGAGAAGGAAATTTGATCAAGTATTTCTTGATGCCAAAATACATGTATTCTTGCACATAGATACCTACATCATTACAGGTATGACAAATACAAGCACACACACATACACATACTCCTTAAATGTACTTTTTTTTTTTTTATATATGAACTATATTTCATTCTTGTCAGCAAAAGTATTTTCCTAACTTACAGTCTTCCAGCTGCCAACAATAAATCAAGTATTTTAAAAGTGATTGCAGATGATTCCTTTAGTGCTGTCATAATGTAGTGTTTTCTTTAATAAAAATTTATATCATTTCCCCTGGAATAAAATTCAATTAAATACATTTGTGCTGAAAGACGCAAGAGAACTGATACATTCTGTTTTAAACACCGGTTGGTGCTTGGCAATAGGCAGGGCTCTGACCTGCTGAAATAGTCTGATGTTATTTAATGCATCTACTCTGAGTTAGGATTTTCCATGGTATTATCGTTATATAAATATATGTAGCTGAACCAGGTGGTATTTGTATTAACATGTAACTCTCGCAGATCAGCATTAAGCTGCAACTATGTAAAACGGTTCCTCAGAATATTAACAAGATTAAGATAATGAATTCTGCTTTAAAGCATACTAAGAGCAGACAGCAGCACTGGTAGTAGAAAGTGAAAAAAAATGTTCTCTGGTTTTATTGTTGTTTGAGTACACAATACTTAGAAAAATGAAATATTTACTGAAATATAGGAAGTATGGTAGATGAAAACAACGCACTACAAACAAGTGTTACCTAAGAGACCAACATATATTATTCTGTATTTATTATGACCACACGTTTGGCATAATTACAGTGAAAAAGTAAACAAAACAGGAGAGTTTCAAATGAAGCATTTTCTCTGGCCATTCAGTGTTACACCGGAGAAGCTGAAGTTCACAAGACAGCAAGACCTTCTATATTTAACCAAAGAGCTGCTTTATAACAGAAGCAATTACAATAAGTCAGCAAAAGCATCATGCAGAATTCAATTGGTGGTGCAACTTTCAATACCAATTGAGCAGCAGTATAAAATTAATAGCTGTTTTTTTTCATCTGTCTATCAGTGGATTAAATCCACTCTGTTTAAAATGTGAATACTTTGATAAATTTTAATATTGCATATATAGGTACTTTACAACAATGCTGTGTGAATATAATAAATATAATCTCATGCACATAGCGATGTCTTCAAAGCACATACCACGAAATATAAAGTTACAATAGAAATGAGTAAAGCACTCTCAGAGTGAAAAAGAAACTCTTAAAAGTCCTTACAAACAGCCATATTAAATAAACGTTTTCTTTTATGCTCGCTGACTTAATTGTCTGCTTCCAGTAGTTCATGACTTGACATCGCAAAACGCACAGTGGTGGGCCCTTCTGAAATAGAAAAGCAATAGATAGTAGAAACTCAAACACGGTCCAACCTCCTTTGGCCACATGATGCCCACGCTCATGCCGCTACCTGTTCACAATCTTGAACCTTCAGCTGTGACTTCGAGTAACAGGAAGGCTACAGACTGGGATAATCTTCACATGGCAAAGTGAAACACCTCATCATCTTCTCATCCATTTTCTTGTGTGTCTACTTTTCTTGTTTATACGCCAACAGAAAGAAATTACTTCCTGAACTCTGAGAAGTGGGCCACAACCATGCTCTTGTTTTCCCTTTCTTTTCCCACGTAGGCCCCTAGATAAAGCATGTTTCTTCCACAGACACGCGAAACACAGTTTGCTTCTAGAAATGTGTGAAACACTGACAATAAATATACATTAAAATGAGATTAAAATAGATTTATGCTTTCCCTCACTTTGTCTCATAATACCCTAAAAAAATTATCTCAAGCCAACGAACAACTTTCATGGAAATTCTGGCAATACCAAAATACCTTTTTTTATTTCACACTTATCAACTCTAAAACTGAGGTTCAAGTCAGGGCAAATGTATTTATCAGAATTGCTTTGCTCTTCTCTTCTCTATCTGTACCATTCTCAACTCACCTCAAAATTAAAAAGGACACTGTGTTGTTGTTGTTGTTATTATTATTATTACAACGAAACCACTGGAAAACATGCCATCTTGTTCTTCTCAGCATTCTTACAAGAGCTGGTTTAATTATCAATTGTGAATGAAATATCTGATGACTCCAGCTTTTTTCCTGTGTGTGAATCTTTTGTAAACTAATCCTGCTTTCCACAAAATATCTTTTATGCATCTGTGCTGAATAGTTTATGCAAACAAATATTATCCCATGGCTTGTTTGCAAACTGCTAGCTTAAAATGTTTGTTATTCATGGCAGATGACTTATCAGACAGTTAACACTTTATTGATTTAGTGTCCTGATAGTTTTTAAATTTTAAAGGAACCACAATAGAGTCTGAACTGTATGGGCAGTGAGTTTGGTGGATAGGAGGAGAAGAAGCATGGATAACTCAGATAAAAATGAAGCAAGGATAAAATTAAATGTATGAAAATAGACTATAGAATCATAATACACTTGACTTTGAGAATAAAGGTGAGCAAATATGGAAATAGATTTTAAATGCAGTATCTTTTTTTAAAAACAACTATTAATCCACAGCCCAGTGTGCCAGAATATACAGTTAATTATATTTACAATACAGAATTTCAAGTGAATTTCTTACATCCACTGAAATACTGAAAGTCTTTGGTTTTGAAATCACAAGCTTTCATTACAGAACTGGTGATTATTCAGTTCATCACAACCAATGATTAACACAAGTAATTTATACCAGTAAGTGAACATATACTATATAAATATAAGAACACAACTATCCCATAACATTCTGTAATAATATTCAGTCTCAGTATTAAGAAACCAATTCACTTTCAATGCAATGTAATGCTACAGAACTATTCACTTACACAAAAGTTTACTCTCTCGACATATTAATGAAACAAACGTAAATTTTAACTTGTATAAAGTTATGTGAGGCAACACTCAGAGCGTAATTAGCTTTCCAAATTATGAAAATACAAACAGAAACAAATCCAAGGTTTTCTAATTATTTTGTAACATAGAACACATTTTCACAAAATGTGGAGAAATATAAAGCCATTCCTTGACTAGCTCCCATCTACAAAGCGAATGAAATAGAGGCAACACGGAAACATTTGCCAACAAGGGAATGGTGCCCAAACCCAAAGACCTGACACTCACTGCCGCTTTTGGAAGCAGCCCGCTTCTCAAGGGTCAATTTCTCACCTTGTCCAACTGAGAGTCCTCAAGAAAAAATGAGGAAATCCAAGGCTTCTTAATTTAGATCTTTCCAGTGAGTATATGTTAGTTATATTTTTTTTTCATGCATAAGAATATGGTGATGATCTTCAGTGACATCTTCAACTCCTTCCTTTCTCAAGGCATAGTTCACTCTTATCTCGATCAAATACTATTGTGTAAAACTGTGATTCTGCAAGTTTCTGAGGAGGAATGTTAACGTAATACGAATTCTGAGAGTCTGTGGTTTGGGGGAGCAGGAACTGGCAAAGAATAGGTTTTCTAGCATTAAAGCCATAGACTAACACTGGATGAGTGCAAGCTCCGTACTGAGTGTTTGTCTGGAACAATGTCAAAGCATGTAAGCTTTTTGTATGCTGGTGTGAATTACTAATTAACCTTGAGCTGTTTACGTCGTTGTTTTGTATACAGCACAGTAAGTGATTGCTTACATTCCTAATACTGAAAGAAAAAAATGCAGCATTTCCTTTTCCAGATAAAACCAGAGCTTTGTGGTGAAGTGTACAGTACCCTTGCTGGAACTCAGTCAATGTCAAATGCTTAATCTAGAAATGAACTTCATGGCTGTACAATCATCTGTAGTAGATGCTTAGACACATAACAGGATTACAGGTCTAAATATTATATATTGGTAGTTTTTGAACCTTCAAGGTGTTATCAAAACACAAATATGCACCTTTAGGTGAACTTTCTGCCACAGCAGCCTTCCTCAGCACACAGATTTGATCTGAGTCTGTGGTTCTTGCTGAGATACGCATTGCATCATTGTCTATTTTCAGCTTGTTACATTAATCAAAACCTATCCCATTTATTAAACTGCTTCCTGCAGCTCAGGTATTTGAAATTCAGAGTGCCAGCAAGCAGCTGCCAGGCACCGTGAAGGAAAGAGGTAGGGTAGATTTGAGTAATGTACAAATTGAATTTCAAGTGACTGAGCAGCCTCTTTATCTGTTAGTGACACAACCAGTGATTGTAACAGTATTCTTCAAGGAAATGAAACCTGGAGCCACGTTTCAATCATTGGGTAGTTACTATAGCCCTTCCCAGCAGTCCTTCCAGAACTACTGATGAGTGTGACCTTTGCAAAAATGCACAAAGCCTTGATTTCTGCACGGTTAACCTTTATAAGCTGGAACCCTCCTGTGGAACCTAACCACAACAGAGGGATGCTTTGGAATAAAAACACACACATATTTTATGAAAGAGTAAATTGCCAGAACAGAAGGAAAAAAATGAAATAAGAAAGGCAGAAAGAGAAAATATTTTAGACAGAGGTGTTTAACAGTTTTTCAAATAGTAGATTACCTACATTTCTGCCTTAATCAGTACTTTTCATGCTTCTCATATCTACAAGTAACAGTCAATCCAGAAGTCTAGCATGAAAGCTGCTTTTCTCAGAAATATTCTCTGTGCTTTAGAAGTCACTCAGCCAAGCAGCTGACAAACCAGAAATTCAGTACAATCTTGACATCGAGTGTTCCGCCAAAATCATAGTGGGTATAGGCACCACAACCAGGCAGTCAGTGGGCTCCCACCTCTCCATAAGTGTTCCTCCCTTGTGCATGTGATACCTCTGGGAGACTCCAGGTAACCAGATTTGTGTGTGAGAATAACCATCAGGAGATTTTAGGAGACAGTGAATATTACCATGCTCCCATCCTTACACTTCAAAACTTGAGCTCAGCCATGCACATCATTTGGTTAAGCACTCAGGAACCTGTGTTGCCTCAGCCAGGGATGTGTGCTTCTAGCATTCCTTCAGGGCTGCTTGAGAAAGCAAAAGTCCATGATTTTCCTTACCAAAATTTCAACCAATACAAAACAAATTGTTGGTGACCGTTTCAGCTGATGCCGCAGCAGGTAGAAGAGGATGCAAGCTGGTACAATGCTTTGTAAAGATCTCTCCTAGAGGAATGTTGGTGTTGATGGCATTCTATTGCTCTTCCAGGCTTTCTTCTTATTATCCTTGATGGCACTGGTAACTGTTTGGATATCTTTAAATATGTCTTGGAATAACATGAGAGACAAAGTAACATCCTTTTATGTTTGGCTGTTTTGGTTTCCTGGGTATATGTCTTTGTGGAAATGATCTTTGGGGCAAGATCTTTGTGAAAATGACTTTTTAGAAAACAAATTCTTACAATGTAAACTATGCATTAATAGATTTGTCTGTATACTTTTTAGTCTGGTGTATGGAAATCTTCTCTCTTACATGTGCTGTCTCAGTGTCCATACTTGTCATGCTGACAGCACAGAATTCCTGATGTTGTTTTTTCTTGGGTGTTTTCAGTCAGGCCAAGATACGAATGGAAGAATTTAACATAGAAAAAGGATGAACAATATTAAAACACAAGAAGGATTAAATGACAGAAAAGTGCCACTAAAAGAGCATAAACTAGACAAATAACTAACTTGCAAAAGTATTTTTCCTTTAATAGCAAATTACCTTCATCTTGGAGGCTGCATATTAATTGCCACGATTTTGGTTCCCCTGGACAGACTGAAAACGTATTATAGCTTTTTGCAATGCATTCTGTAAGACTACATCTGTAAGATACATAGGTAAGAACACCTTCATTCTAACCTTCAAAAGGAAGCCACATGCTTGGACCTCAACAGGAAAATGACTTTAATTCATTCTGGATGACCTTTTCATTGAAAAGCAAACCCTTGCCCTTAGGCTTTTTAAAAAGGTTAGGTGTACATTTTTCCTTTTACTGTTATGAGGCATATATTTATTAGTGCTCCCTGGTGTTTTTTTCACACCAACTCCAGTTAGCTTTTAGAAAAATCGAACAACTCTCAACTTTATCGCTAACTTTTTCAATTTTGTAGATCACTAACTACTTCCAGACTCCTGCTTTTGAGATCTGAGTGTAAAAAAAATTAATTCAAAGAAAGAGGAAAAAGGAAAGTATCAACACTATAATTGATACTATTCAACAAACAATAGGTCATTAAATAGCTTGCCTTCCTATTCTTTAAAACTTGTTTTGATTGCTTTAAATAGTCAATTTAAAGGAAAAAAGTCTCTAGTGAAATAGTATTAAATTTGCTGCTTTTCATCTCTGCCAATAAGGATTTTGGTATGGACGTATGGAGTTAGCACCCAGGGGGCAATGTTAATTACTGACAGAGGAAATCATTCTCTGCATGCAGATTGGTGAAAAGTCTTTATTAACTGCTAAGAAATAGTTAATTTGTCATTAGTCAGGACACTGAACCGGAGGCTGCTGCCTATGAACCGTTGATGAAAGTTTACAGTAGCAGTAACCTCACCGAAAAACGTTTGTTACCATACTTAATTACCAGATTTTAAACCATTAATCTTCCTTTGCATGTTAGCCAACCAACTGGGTGTAAGCTGTTTGTAACCACCAACACCACCAATATTAATATTCAGATGTTTAAAACATCAAACAAGCTTCTTAATATTCTATAGTCTATATTGTGTATTAGCAGCACCAAATATGAAAGACATGGGCCTCCATTCCAAACAGACACAGCATGATATTGTAAATAAAAAGGTATAATTAGGCTTTTAACTACCGCATTTCTTTAGCTAGAGTGCATATGCTATGCAGCAGCAGTGCCATAGCTCCCTTGCACAGAAGTACTGATAGGTGGGGGAACATGTGTGGTCCTTATGATGGACCAGAGCCAGAGGCGGTATCTGCTCTGACTGTAATGACTGGGGCAGTATTGTAAGCAATGCGTTGCCCACCCTCAGGCTGATGAGAAGGTGAACTCGCCCTCTACCTTACCTATATGATACAAAGCAGACTTGCTCTGCCTGAAAGGCTAGTCTCCATTTCCATAGGGAATAGTAGGCACATGGTATATCAGCCAGCACAAACACAGAGGATACTAAAACTAAGTTGTGTATTTTACTCTGATGGTAGTTCCCTAATCAAGCCGAGATCATCTCTGCCAAGTGCAAAACCATGCATTCATCATTAAGTCTTCTACTGAGGCAGCTACACTCCTTGTTTTTCTCTCACTGCAAATTTCCTTGTGTCCACTCGTATGACAAGTCTAAGGTATAGAGCAAAATGCTTGTGTGAGTAATTTCTTTTGCTGGGATTTGTACTTAGTTCCTTTCAGAGTTGGAATAAGAAAACAGAGGATGTACTTACTCTGAAACTAGTCCAGCAACATCTCTCAGGAGTGCTTCTGGAACATGAGTGTGTCCCAGATTACGGCCTATACCCTCCAGAAATGTTTTGATTAGATCAGTGTATAGCATGTGCTTTGTTCTGGATGTCTGTAGTCATTGGGCCAGTGCCCAAAGCGAGAAGCAATGCTATTATTAGAAATCCTATTTGAAGGTTACAAACCGTTGCAGGATGCTATTTGAGGACAAGATCCACTGTGCTATGACCTATTGGAAACGAAGCTGAAGAACCTGCGGTGGACCACTGACATTTTCTATGAACCCATTTTAGCTTGGCTGAACACGTACAACAGTACGTACCTAAAAATGCATCAGTGACAGCATTGTCAGGCTTGAGGTAAAGAACAGATAGCCTTAGCCGTGCATAAGCACCTGCCAGCTTCCACTGAACCTAGCTAATGCAGCTTTACTATATACAGCACCTCTGGGATCTCGGTAATGAAGTGACCCATCTTTAGTAATTCTCCAAATCACAGTAATACAATAACATTTGTGACCTAATCACTTAAGATAGTTACTCTTGAGTAGCAAAATAATAAAGCAGGAACACGTGGGGTGGTTAGATCAATAGAAATGGTAATGACGCAAACTGTGGGGCTCTATTATCAGTGCAGCAAGTACTTACAACCAAAGACAGCAGCTCTGAGGAATTAAATCCCTCTCAGTCATTTCCTTTTGTGATGGCTATTTCATAATTGCGAGAAATTTCATGTACGTGTTAATTCTTCAGATAATCATGGCCAGCTTCCATCCAGTAAACAAGCTTTGCTATTATCTGAGTATTTAACTCAGCCAAGCTCTCAATAATAATTTAAAGACTGGATTTCATATTGCTTTGGGAATACTTGTTAACTGAATGGCTGTACTGAGAGGTTGAAATAAAATATTCTTGTAACTACCTTGGATTTGGGGGCTTTTTATCCTTTTGAGGGCTATATTGTTTGTTTTCCTCCATCCATTACAATACTGGGGGGGGGGGGGGGG
>VZSC01010127.1:503359-547568 GCA_013398225.1 Steatornis caripensis
GGCGGGGGAGGGGGGGGGGGGGGGGGGGGGGGAGGGGAAGAGTGTTCCTGAAGCACAATGACACAATTCAGCAGACAAATTTCTTTTGAGGTAAACCTAATCTAAAAAGGTGGTTTTCCTGAAACCAGATACTTAGAAGAAAATAATGTCTTGGTTTAAAGTGCATATTCCTGCAATCTTGTGAGTTTGTCCTATGTCTCATTAGTGAAATAGTACCTAAGAATATTTAACTTTAAGTAAGGACCTCACACCTGAAAATGATGAAGTGTTTTAACCCCAAATAACATGTGGATGATAAGCATGGAAAATCCACTTACGGATTTTCCATGTCATAGTCTATGATGATACTCCTAGCACAGCTTCACAACACGCACATGCTGTGCTATCGATAGCTTAAAAAGTACAATTTCCTTAGTGTGGGCACTGTCGTGGGCAGGAGAGAAAGACTGCGAATATATCATTTCCCTGCAGTAAGTAGAGAATAAACTACACGAGCCGGCACGCTGCCTTTTGACTGACGTAAGGAGAATCCAACACAAAGGCTAACACCAGTGCAACCATACCAGTAAAATGTTACACCACAACGGCACAGTAGCACCGTGCCTCGCTGAGGCCTTACCATTTAGCTCTTAATGAGCTTTGATGCTCTGCTTCCCGAAAACCCTTTTATGCTTTCTGTTGACTCCATATGGCACTCTGATGAGCTCACACTTCTTCTTAAGTACTTCTGTATCAGAAAACAAGAGCAAAGCTGAAACAAAGTGAGTCATCTGTGTTAGTCTTTGCTTTCACTGCCTGAGATAATGTGGAGGTGTTAATTACAAGACTTCACTGAGTCTTGACTAATAACAGTGTGCAAACAAATGTATGTCAAACTCAGCTACAGAAAGCTTCTAATAAGGTAAAACCAGCAATTAGTGCTGACAATGAAGTCATACTTTTCCTTGAATATTCATTTATGAAGTCATTGTTTGTAGGTTTGCTTCTATTTTCTTCAAGGAAACTAACAGAAACTCCTAGTCATTCATTAAAAATGACTTAAATATCATTTAGTGAGCAAGTACACTGGATTAATTCTCTTTTGTACTAATCCACTGACCCTTTGCATCAAAGGCAGAGAAGCAATGTTCTCTGAGATTTTCCGATCTGTGACCTTGGCATAATAGGAGCAAATTCAGTTCCCAGACGAAGAAAAATGACACTGACCATATAAAATCACTAACCGCGTGTCTGAAACACCATTCAGTTCATTTAAATTCTACAGTGGAACTCCTTCGGTTACAAGAAGAACGAATATGATTAGCACACTAAACTTCGTCTTGTCACTTGGTCTGGGCTTTTTCCCCCTTCTTTACAGAGCAATTTAGACATGCTTCTTTAAACACACAAACTTTGCGTTCCCATGCTGGATGAATACACACCAGGAGGAAGCAGGCTGCACGTTCAAATCTCTTTATATGCCTGAATCCCCAAATAAAAACAATTTCAAGTTCAAACTCAGCTGTGCAGTCTAATTCCATATCCATGGACTAATTATTCCCCTAAAGCCATTTAATGATTATTCCAAAATCTATTAAATTAAATACAGACAATTTCAGGGGGGTGGGTGTTAAATAGCATTTCTAGTGGAAAGTAGAAAATACCATCCTGGAAAACAATTCCCTAAAAATATTTCATACGCAGCTGACAAATTTTGGACATCAATTTATTAAAAAATAAGAAAATGAAATTACTCTGCTTGGAAAGATCCTTTCTTTGATCACCGATCTCCATTTCCCCGCTATGTTATAGTGTAAGCCATTCCCAATGTTAACATATGGTGGCTATACACCACTGCCAAGCATTGCTGAAACTGCGCCAAATATAATGCTGCTCTGGTGCATCTTTTCTCGCAGTGATATCTGCCTGAGTAATAGTTTGGCTTCGTACCATTTGATTTATAGCCAAATACACTTCTGTTTTTCTGTCTAGCTAAGTACCTATGGAAATCTATAGGGATATCTATATTGATATCTACATGTACACACTCACACACACTATCAGTCTCCAATCCTCAACTATAATTTTCCAGACGAAACTCAGGGTTCTTGTTGGCCTGCTGCTCTGGGAAGGAGAAGGCGAGAGCACTAAAACTGTGACTAGCTGCTGCATGTTCTCATTTCTGCTTCCATTTGTACGTTGGCACCAATGATAAAAACAGACAGGGCTGACAAGCATAAATCTGCAAACCTAATGCAGAGAACTGGAGTCCGTGTTATTCCGTGGGTGGCTGAAGAGTGGGAAAGCTAAAATTTCAGTTTCTGGAGTCTGTATTATAATTCAAAATGCATCTACAGAGAAGGAAATGTTGTAACATCTCTGTTACTTTCACAGCCAAAACCGCACTCATATGAAAACTTCGTTTGATATTGCATTTCTTTATCTGGTAATCTAAGAAAATATATTTGAAAATAAATAAGAATAAACTTAGTAAATTCAAGATGAGGTTTGTAGATAGAGGTAATAGACTATTAGGCCAATACAGTCGGAAAACCAGCAAATTATTAATTTTGAAGTCCTTTATTTGGTTATGACATTAACCAAAGCTTTGAAAAAACGATCGCAATCTTCAGGTACTGTTCAAAGCGCGTATCATGCCATCACACCTTTAACCGAGAACTAGTGAAAGTGGTGTTTTATGCATTCTTATTTTATTTGCAAGTTCATTACTACTTACAGACACTTCAAACACAGAGATTTCCTCCACTTTAGCAATGTAAAATCCACCATAGCAAAATACTTAAAACCAAATAATTTAAAGGGAACAAAATAAGGGGGGGGACGACTTTTGCATTCAGTGAAACAGAGTTTTGTAAGAAAGTATTTCTGTTAATTATTTCTTGCAGCAGGTAATGCATTACTACATTTCTTGCTGTTGAGGTAATGCATTACTACACCATTTGGGAAAAACTATAGTTCTAATTAGATGAGCAAATAAATGTTCGTTTCAATTTATTAATATAGCTGCAGGCCTTGTTGCAATTTATCTCTCATTTCTGAGACCAATTCATTGCAGGCTGGAAATCATTGTGGTGAAGTAACTGGCTTTAATAATGGATACAGGTGGTGAATTATTCATGCAGAGGGAGCAAGCATTGATGCTTTCCACTCACTCCCTTAATTAACTGTGAGATGCTGACGAGCCCTATAGTGTGTCTAAGCTTTCTAAGTTTATATCTCCCTTGTAGAAGTGAATTCTCCTGTAGCTGCAAAAATATTCTGTTTACCAACAGCTTAATCTGGAAAACACAATCCTGACAAAGTAACTGCTCCACTGCTGTTATTTTTTTGCATTGCTTTCATGTCAGCACTCTCTCTATAACCCGTGTCTTCAATTTCAGCCCCCAAATTAACTCAGGTCTCCTCTGCAGCAGTTATACAGCTTATGAATTCTAGAAAAGGTTGCCTTATGACTTTGATATGCAATGCTCTTTCTCCGCTGAAAGCCTTGTATAGGGAATGCACTGGTTAGAAATGTCTTATGGCCAAGGTGTGTCCTCAGATCCCACGTGAGCACAGCGTAACTTTGCAGTATTTCTTATTTTTAGTCCTAAGGGTTGCACAAGATTAGTGGGCTACCAATGGCAATGGTGAGGATAAATTCCTACCCTCTATGAGGCCCAAGTGGTGAGTCAAAGCAAGACTTCTCAAACTTGGGCATAAAACTGTAGTTTTGATGGTGCTTCATACTACAGAACTGTGTCTGTGAGCCCAGTTACATATACACATGACAATTTGTTGGATGTGGCTCCAAACCAGGAAAAATCTAAAAAAGCGTGGTTCAAGAAAACTTTACTAAGACATATGAATTAATCGAGATTTTTCTCTCGGTACATTGGACTAAACCTTTGTTTAAAATTGTCATTTTGTAGCTGCTTAAAGTTAATCAGCTACAGAAGACATTTTTAAGCCTGTATTTGGTGCAGCATCAAACAAACATTGCAAACTCATACCAAATGTAGGCAGTGAAGTTATTTGTATGGGTTTTTTTATGCTATTTATGTGGGTTTACCAATGTGCTTCAACAGTTTCCTGCAGGGAATCAATGATTATAGTTTCTTAATGAAAAAATAATTGTAAAAAAAAAGGCTTCAGAAATGTTTCATCCTTTTTTAATTTTAGTTTACAAATTCTTAATTACATGTTGTCCTGGTTTGACCCCAATGCAGTACTCTATCCCATACACATCATGCTCAGAATAAAGGTGAGGGATCACAAGGGTCTCTCCCTCTCCCTTTATGGCCAGGGCACTAACAGGCTCTAACGGCCCTGAGCAGCCTCACCCGGTGCTTCCGCCCACACCTGTGGCCCAGGAGCCTATTCAAGCCCAGCATGGGGCTGTTAGGGGGGGCTGGTGATGTTGCAGGATGCTGCTCTGCAACTCTACCTGCTGTGGAGGACTCTACCCAGTTATTCTGCTTTTGATCCTGAATCCAGCTCCTACCTGCTGCTGAGTACAGTCTGGGCATTCCCTGGGGTGTGTCCCACAACGTCTGGGTGACGTATTTGTCATTGGTGGTGGTGGGAGCTTGATATTGGTTTTGTGCATATTTTCCCATTATTATAATACACAATTCTTGTAGTTAGATTAAAGATGTTTTTAACCTGTCCAACGTATAAGTCTCTTTCCCTTTTCTCTTTCTCCTCCATTTGTTTAATAGCCAGCCCAGCTTTAAACCATGACACATGTACAGAATAAAGCGGGAGAAATGTACTTCAGAGACACTTTCTGCTGAGATATAATTCAATGGTTTTGCTTCAGTCACATTAGTGACATGCTTGGATAACTGATTGTTCCTTATCTGACAGATCTACATCGCTACTAGCTGTTTCTAAGCAAGTAAAATATGTAGTACCCGTGAACATTTACTGAGCAATTTTAGTATTGCGATGGTAGACTTCCTTTGACTTTCAGCATTTCTGAGCTAAAGAAAGAATCTGAGAGCGGTCTTATCCAACCACTTCTCTGTAGAAATTGAATCACTATTTCTATAAATCAAATACCATGTTAAAAGCTCAGTGAAGTAAACAATGATGTATGTGAATTAGCAGCACAACTTCAGTCAATACAAATCAAAGTGGCTTTATGAAGGTATTGATGTTTTCAGCTCTTGCGAAGGTTGAATACATTTAAGTATTTACCCCTGGAGGGACTGTTGATCCAAATGAATCTATTCACTTTGAAACAAGATCATAGTCATGGCAGCAAACAAGCTTACATATACCAAACTAAACGTGGCACTTATATTAACTGTAGTAACTGTTAAGTTCATAGCAATACAAGTGTTCTTCTTAATGCAACAAAATGGGGTTGAAAACAAGTACATGATTGCAGTATGCAGCCTGTATTTTAATTCAAATTTCCCTTTATTTTTGTAATTTCAGGTAAAGGGAGTGGTAGTAGAATGCAATTATAATAACATTTTCACATATTCCACACAAAAAGAAGAGAGATTGTTGTGATAACAGATCTCATATTATCTCAGTTTCCTTAGTAGACTAAAGCAATACCTGCTTCAAAACAGAAATTGCATTTTGTTTTCATGCAAATGTTATGCAGGATGTGCCAAATGCACTCCTGACTGCATCTGTGTAGACCAAGAGAAACTCCAGCAAACTCTTCCTTGTGTAACACCGCTGGTTTCAACAGAATTGCTTGACATTTTTGCTGATGTGCCAGGTCTAGCTAGCCCCATGTGCTGAACATCGCTAGCGTGGAAGCTGTGCGTTCTGGAAGTGCGATTTATTTCTATGGAAATAACGTCAGTGTGAAAAATTATACCTGATTTCTCTTTGAATAATATCACAAAAATGGTCAGGATTTACAGGATTAGCTAGGGGATAGGGAATCTTGTAACTGTAATCGTAGGATGAATGGGAAATACTACCGAATGCCTCAGTTGATAAAGAAAATGATGCTCTTTGGTTCAAGTATGAAATACATGCAGTAAGCATTCGCATGATGGTTTAAAACTTTTTTCTCTCTCTAGACTACTCTGAAGAAGTTGACCGGTACCCATGGTCTTAAAAGGTAAAGTATTGCCAGGACTTCTGTATACAAAAGGGCAAACCTCCTTTGAATCCCTTTGCCTTTTCCTCCAAGGAAATAAAAACTTGTATGTTCAAACCCATCATGCTTAATAAATGTCATCTTACCTGAGGGTCCATGTGAGAGACAAAGATATATTAAAGGAACCTCACAGAACTAAGAAACAAAATCCCTGGGTAATTGGAAGCAATAGATCTTTTTAAGCACATGCAAAAAAAAAAAAGAATTGCAAATTAAAATGTCCTCCACAATGGTTTTTTTGTAGGTCTCTCCTTCTCTAAAGAATAGTGCAGCATTCAAGTGTGGGAATGTTTCTCTTAAACATGTGTAAATCACACATTTCCCCTCGCAGGCTGCGGCAGAGCCATAGCTGGGGTGGGGGTGGAGAGGATGAAAAACTGGTCAAGCAGTGTGTTAATGAAACATTTACACAAGCAGTTTATGTGGTAGTAATGAAAAAGGCCTCTTTCATCCCATCCTTTCATTACTTAGCACAATCTTTAAGAGGATTAGTTTAAAAAAAAAAAAGAGGGGAGGGGAGAATGTGCTTATCAGTTGATTCTCAGGATCGGTGGTGCTGCGTTCTTAATAGATTGCCCCTGGATTTGGGATTACTGCAGCGCAAGCTCTTTCAGGCGTCACGGCAGAACAGAAAGCAGTTTGTTTTTTCAGCATTCTCACCCTCGGATGAAGAGAGCTATTGACTTCGTGATGAAATGACATGGGACTCTAAGTTGCTGTGGTCTGATCCCTTCTGTTGCTCCATCTTTCCCTTAAAAAAGAAACTACATATTCATAATTATTTCTTTACGGTGGATGATGCAGATTGCATTGAGATATGTGCTAATTCTCAGCTAATATGATTAAAAGCTGCTGACGCTATGAGTTTAGGCACGGCAAGCGGCAGACTATCACAAAATCCCTGATCTGGGATTCACCTCTACAGGCAATTTACCCTGGAGCAAACCGGTTACAGTGCCTTGTGCGAATGTAGACATTTTAGTTCTGTTTGGATCAGGAATAATTTTGTACTGGAGCAGATTATGCTGGATGATGTGTGTGCGCTTGTCTCCCTCTTCCAAAATTGTTCTGTACTCTGCACAGTGCTGCTCTGCTATGTGGATCTGGCCTCAATGCCGCCTGCCACCATTGCTTTAACCTCTTGCATGCAGATATTCTAGCATCATTTAGGGGCACTCCCAAAAGTCTCACCTGTGCCAGACATGCTTGCAAATAGACCTGTGAAGATGTTTCCAACTCAAATAAGAGAAGACATTTACTTGGCCTGTATATCTCTTTTAATGCTGCAGGGCCAGATCTGCAGCTGGCACCGGCTGCAGGGCACGGTGAGCCCATGTTGACCTGTGCACCCTGGCCAAAGCAACACGTAGCAGGGTTCAGCAGGAAGGTAGTGCAGCAGCAGGCTCCTGCCATGTAACACAGCCTAGATGGAGGGAACTGCCCCGGATTGTCCTGATGGGTGCTACTCCTTGTCTGCTGCTGCCTCTGGTTAGTTTACATTAGATAAATGCATACATGTATTTGATGGTGTTGATTAGATCTTGTTGTCTACTGGCCATAGCACTCATGTTGTCTTCCCAACATTATCACCCTATTTCAAATCTCCGCTTTCCCACAGGCTCAAGGAAATAAACTAATGAGAAGAACACGGGCAAAACTGGCATACTGACTGTTCATGAAATTAATTTCCATTCCTACTATAATTTCATTTTGCACTGCCATAAGTAGATTTTATTTTCCATAGGGTATGGGGAACAATGACAGAAGAAGATAATCAGATATTCATCTTCAATTGTCTATGTCTCTCATCTGGTATCTTTAATTGTGGGAGAATAATACTGGATGAAAAGAGAAGAAGTAAACATTTCTATTGATAATTCCACTCTTAATTGGAAATGGACAGAAATCTAAAAAAGTATGGGTATCTTTAAAAATACTTTCCTACTGTCAGTCAGGAAATCAAACATCTTATTTTCTCTCTAACCTTCATGATATTGTATAGAAAAGTTTTCAACAACAATGAAACAAATTACAATTAATGATCTAGTTAAAAACTTAAGTAAGTTTTTCACTAGACTTAAAGAAATTGCAATGGACTCCCTGCATCTGGAATCACCAAATAGGATTAAAGTATTTCATAATTCATTAACTATCTGCCCACTGATGATAGTTTTGTAAGTGGTTTGGACAGATCATCTGAAGCAGGCCTGGAGCATTTTAGTATGAAAACGTGCTATCTTGCATTTAAATCCTCTTTTATTTTAGTTTCTGTGCTTTTGTTTCTCAACAGAGAAGAAACGAGGTTAGGGGTTTGGGTGAGGGAATAGGAGAGAGTAAAAAACGCAGAAATGTTTCCAGCTGATGTTGTTTCTGTTTCGTTTCTGATTTTGACCTGGAGGTGTCTATTTGGCTTTTCATTCGAATGGAGCTTTTAACTAAGAGCATACATCTCACAATTGATAACTGCTCGAACTAATTATTTTGAAGCATTGAGGACTGTCCTTTTATTTCACACAAAATCTGGATTGAAAAGAATATTATAGTACCGTGGTTAAGCATTCAACAGCCAGAATGCACAATCTTAGCTCTGTACCACGAACATTTTGAATTATATGAGACCTTAATTACAGAATTAGTCTTCAGAACTGCTGAACAACTTTTTTACCATCTGTGCACAACATATGGTAAGATCCCCCCAATATTTTATAGTCCATTTATTTTAATATGCTAACAATTCTGTGTATTTCACTAAGTTTGTTTTTATATACGAAGTTCTATCAGCCAATTGTTTGGTATTTTAAGAAGTTTATAGGTTTCCATGACACCATAGTTCTTGCTACAAGCACTCCATAGAGGTGGATCAGGGCATAAACACAACATTAAGTAGCTGGAAAATTCCACAGGCTCTGCATGGACGTGTTTCTGTATGTGTGTATGCATAAACACACACGTGTACATACACACATGAATACCTGTGACATTCTTAAAACACAGCAAAAACAAAACCCCAAGTTTTGCTGGAAATCAAACTGCCAGTGTCGCTTGGTTCGAAATGAATATTTGTAGACTTTTTCCTTTTAATCTAGTTTAAATTGTATTTTTAATTATATATAAAATACTAATAAGAATCTATTTAAAAAAAAACCCCAACTACAGAGATACAGGCTGACAGCAGCTAAGCAATCTAACGTCATGATGTTCTGGAAATGAGCAGCCCCATCCTCCCCACACCTTGCTCTTCCTTTTGCTTCCCGTATGCGTGAGCAACTTTAGCTCAGTAAACCTGCAGAAAACTGACCTGGTGGGAGTGGGAGAATATATCATTAACCGAATTAGCTTATTGCGAGGTCCTGGAGTGGGTGTGT
Organism: Steatornis caripensis; assembly: GCA_013398225.1. NCBI lineage: Eukaryota > Metazoa > Chordata > Aves > Caprimulgiformes > Steatornithidae > Steatornis > Steatornis caripensis. The sequence goes on from VZSC01010127.1 coordinate 512,834, forward strand.
GAGAGTGGTTGGGATTACACAGCCAGATGCAGGGAAGTGAAAGGAAACAAGAGTGCGAGGATGAGACCTGCCCATTGCAATAGTAGTGAGATGTTAGATCAACTCAGCTGTCTCAGAGAGACAAGTATTGAAAAAACGGATGTCTTAAGTGCAGGTGTTGCCAAACGTTTGGTTTTATATGAGGCGTTTCTGTTAAAAATAATAATGAGAGCTTATTTAGTTTATACTCATAGGTATGCATACACGGAGTCTGTGTTCCTTTAAGCATTTCCTATACACAACTCCCAAGTGTGATTTCATTTAGTAGTATTTGTTACATGGTATCCCAAAACACCATACACTTCTGTCTAAGACACTAGTCTTGCAAAAAATTACTCATTTGATTTGCTTTATGGGCTCTCAGGTTTTGAGGCTCTGCAGTCTCCATCCTCGGAGGGTTTCAAACTCCAACTGGGAGAAGCTCTGGGTGCCTGGCTCTGACCTCAGAGCTGCCCCTGCTGTGAGCATCACATTGGACCTCCTGAGGTCCCTCCCAACATAAATTATCCTATAACCCTGAATTGTTTCACGTGACTTAAATATAAACAAGCGCATAATTTTTTTTTAAGATTGGGACATGAAAGTTCAGAGACAGTGGAATAATATCATAAAAAGGGATGGATATGTGACCACATAATAAAGCACCACGTCTAAGTATTAAAAAGCAATAATAGTACTGGAAATACTAATTGTAGAAATGAAAAAAAAAAGGAGAACAATCAAAACAAACATAATCTGAAAAGGCAAAATACAAACTAGGTCAGAAAGTACAATCACGATGTTTGGTAGGAGCTCCTGATTTTCCGTGATAAACTGGCTCTGTTTCTGCACACAAGAGCAGAAAGGAACATTGTGACATTCTTGACAGACCATAGAAGAAAACAGAACCAGTCTACTTTGCTACTTCAAATGCAGACCAGATGAAAGAAAGCAGGGAGTTTATTCCATGTGGCTGGATCTCTGCCCACAGAAAGATACAGATGTAAATAGACTAGGAAGCTGAAGTTTTCAATTTAAACTCTAATTGGTCAATTTAGAAAGAAATTAAAGACTAGAAATAAATTAAAGATTTTGAAAACATATACCAATCAGTCATCTCAAGAAGAGCTTAAAGTAATAGAGAAACTTGGATTTCAAATTCATTTTCAAAACAACTCAAAATCTATTGTAGAGCGAACTTCAAACCTTTCTCTGTCCCTCTCACATGCACGCAAAAATCTCTCACAGAATTTGATGATAAAATCAGTCCAGGTTTACCTCACTGAGGATGCACATAGTCTCCTTGTTCCTCCCACTCTTTCACAAATCAGGAAACTACAGAACAGTTCCATTTGCCTCAGAAAAAAGGGACGGTGAAATGAATTTCCCAGTGTTATCACAGCACAAATAAAGAGCACACCAACCTGAGAGTGGGGCTGCCTGCAGCTAGACTGTATTGAACTAACTTGCGTCTTCTGACAAAGACATAGCCATAAACTTGCTATGGGGTCTACATATGCCTTTTAAGGGAGCATGGCCAATACACTTATTTCTAATCCCATGTCATCCATTTCCCCCAAACTCAAGTAGCAGGAGCTATAACAGGATCAAGTTCCTTTACTGTATGGTAGAGGGGCACCTTCTACTCCCTCTACACAAAGGTGCAAGCAAGTTCACAGCAGTACCTGCCTTAACCAGAATTTTCTCTCACTATGATTAAAAATCGAGAGTGTTCAAGAGCCCTCATTCAAACACAGCTAAGCTTTAGAAAACAAAGGACTATGATGTTCCCTTATCATTGCAATTAGTATTTCAAGGCCAAAAAATTCCCAGCCTTGGATCCAGTTCACCCTTTGCGTTGAAGATGCCTCACTTTTGTACTAAGAGTTGACACAGATAAAGAGGGGAATAAAAAGCTCCAGTGACAACTTTTGTTATCTTATTGCTCCTCCTGATCACTCCGGATACCTAAGTCAAACAATTAATTCACTATGACATTAAAAACTCTGACTAGGACAAAAGAAAGCAAAGACACAGTGAGCATAATGAATACAAAGACTTCTTTTCATCATGTTTTTTTTCCTTATTTTCTTCTTCTTTTTTTTTTTTTTTCCTGGAGACCTGAGTAATTTCTACTCAAAACATCTCTGTTAACTTTATTTTCCACTCCTAAACCCAATTCAGAATAATGCTTTTTTTCTGTGGGCATTCCTATCCTGAAGTAGCTTTCCCATTTCCTTTTGTTCCTACAACAAAATTCTTCACCAGCAATGGATTACAATAGCGTTGTTATGTTTAGTAATAACATGGAATAAGCACAGCTGACTTGATTTGTGTGGACATGGAGAAGATTGTTAACCTCTCTGTAGCTTAATTTCCTTGTTGGCAAAATGTTTCTACAGGAATACCACGAGGGTTCGTCAGTTAGCATTTGCACAATAATTGAGATTTATGAATGGTCAGAACTGCATATTTGTTGTATATATACACATATATAATACACACATGTGTGTGTGTATATGTGTATCTATCCTACCTGTATGAATGTATTTATATCCGTATCTGTATGTGTACATAAATATCACATTTAGATTTTTATTTGATTGCTGACATGTCCCTTTGTCTTACGTGTTGCTCGTAATATATTTTATTTGCATAGTACAAATTTTTTTTTCCTCACTGAAAACCATCCTTATCTCCTTTTCATCCCTTTTTAACCCCTGCATGCCCCCAGGAATCCACAGTAGAATGTTTTGTCTTGTCATGTGTTTAAGCTCATGAATTAGGAAACATCATCCCTCTGCTCTCCCAAGTTGCTCTGTTCCAGGGCTTATTGAAGCACTAAGTCCTTGCTTCTTGGCTTTGCTAAGATGGCCTTTCTGATCCAGAATTAGAACAGTTGTGCAGTGATAGACATCTTCCACATGGCACAGCCCTCTGCCTTTCACAACTGTCTTGTTAACGGACCAAGCATCTCATGCAAAATTTTAACTCATAATTTCTCAAGAAAACAAATGCGTTGAGAACACAATGTAAAAGTTAAAAAATTCAGAGTCGAAAGGTGCAACTATTAATGCATTTAGACAAAGTTTGATGCCAGAAAATATTTTCAGTACGGTAGTGAAGAGTGTATCAAAATAAAGATGATCTGGAAAACAAAAGAAGTAGGAGACATCCATCTTCTAAAGACACTGATGTCTTTTTAGTGATATGAACCACTGAGTGACCAGAGTCTCGAGTGTTTTAGAAATGGCTTTATTTATAAGAAGTGTAGGGAATAAATTACAGCCTTTAACACCTGGCAGTAACACAGAAGTGCTTACAAGATCCACACATTTTTGACAAACAGGAATTTTTTCCTACGTACAAAGTAAAATTCTGTTTGGGAAAGAAGGTAAAAATCCCGGTATACCAATGTAAAAGCCGTATCACTGTCAAGTAATGCCAATAAGGGAGAGCAAAGGAGCGGATCATAGATAACATAGAAAACTGTAATGATCAGTTTTTAGACAGTGTGAAATTAATTGCAGAACTAAGTATTTTTTATGAAAGTGATTCAATTTTCTTTAAAATCTAACACCCACATGCCATAGAAAAGTATAGGCCTTTCTACTTATATTAATTCAATTCATTATGACAATTCTGTCACATCACAGTCGTAAGCTTTAAAGAAGTATCCAAGTACGTGCTATGTTTTATACCATCCAGCAAAAAAACAATAACGGAAAGAAGAAAAGATGCAAGTGGATGAGTGATACCACCCCCACATACTTGCTGGTTATCTAGAAAGTGAAAACGTTAAGCAGCATAAAAGAGAAACACACAAATTTTTCTCACACAGAATGAGTAGCTGTTCAAAGACAAATGACAAGACATAAAATAGCATCCATAAAAGCAATGAATCATCTAACTCTACAGGAACTTACCAGCATCGCGCAGCTGATAAGTGAATTTGCTGTCGTTGAACATCTAGGGTAATTTCTAACAAAACATCAAACCATTCATAGGTGCATGAGAATCTCTGTGGGTGTTTTCGTCCACTGACAAATACATGGAGAAAGACTTTAGAGAAGAATCTGCTAATTTACACCTGCCTCTCTTATTCCGTAGTGCTCTGTACTTCGGTCTTTGAAAACTAACACAAAATCCTGAGAAATCAATGGAAAGACTTTTTCATTTCAGTGGGATTTAGAATATATCCAGAAGAAAGTTTTGTAGCACCATTAAGGTACTTTCAGTTAGAGGAAGATGGAGAGTAGTATTCCTTCAACTCTCAGAGCTACGAACTAGCAATATGAAATTATGTTGCTATCATCACCTATGCATACAAAGCAATGCTGACATATACACTTCATCTCTTGCGGTTTTTTACAGTGTGTTAGAAGAGGAACAGTTAAAGCAACAGTTGAAAAGTCAACATTGCGGTATAAATTTCTTCATTGCTTTTAACTGGAAAAAGAAACAAAGCAAATCTAAGATAAGGCATTTGTTGTCATGATGGGAGACAACTTGGAGTCCAAGACGACTACAGATCCCTTTACTAATTGAATTGTTTGAGCAAGAACAATTTATTGCGAAGGAATGCAAATAGATCAGTGATTGCTAATTGCTGATGACTTCAGCCACATCTAAGGGGCAAATATATTGATATCTTTATTCAGAAGAACAGATCTCTAGAGGGCCTATACCTACAGACGGATTGCTGAAAGTGTAACGTTACGTTGACAGCCACAGCACTGGAATCCCATCTACATCAGTAACAGTGGATACAAGTTTCCATGATGAAGTCCACTATCGTCAGGAAACATCCTGCTCAGGATCCTGCTCTTCTCTGACAAAAGTACACATCCTTAAACTATTATCTATCTTACAACTGATGACACCATTGTGAGTGTCAAAGAAGACATCTACAGTGTCTTAGTAGCACACTGTGAACACTTGAAGCCTCAGGAAAACAAAAATGCAAAAGCAAGGCAATGACACTGCATATACAAAGAAGTCTTAGCAGCCTGAAAAACCTTCTGGTTTTCCTCTTTCACATAACACTTTTTATATGCTTTTTTCTTTGGGGAACTGCTCTCTTTTACACACATTATTTTGCTTCCTAATCTTTACTGTATAATACTTGTCACATGTTCTTCAGAAAGGCTAATTCTATTTTAAAGGCAGAACTATATGATAGAAGGCCCAGTTTCTCTAAGGCCTCAATTTTTCTGCTGAGGGTCACTGAGCCACACATGAGCAGTTCATGTGCACGTGAACACTTCCACAATTCCTTCTGTGAAATCAGATTGGTTTCTATGCTTGCAATGACATTTAAGACCACCTGATTGGCAAGATTTCCCAAACTGTTTTTGAATGTTCTAAACTTCACAGAAATGTCTGAAGTTGTCTCTGAGTAACAGAGCAGAAAATTAAATAGAAGAGGTCACCCTGATTTTTTACAACTGAACTATGCAAGGGGGACAGAACATGTGCAGAAGTAAATGAAGCTCAGTTTACAGAGTACCGGTGGTATCTTAAATTTCTGCAACTTATCAAGAGTGATTCATAAGATAAAATATGTCACAATATTATCCGATGACAGACTTCTTACTTCATCATCATTATATGTATGTGGGATTGGACTGGTAGTACTGATTCAAAACTGATGTGAAATTCCACAACTCATTCAGAGCTTTGTGTCAACACTTGACAGGATTACGTGTCTGAGGATGTTAGCATCACAGGGAGCTCATAAAAGTCCATCAAACTCACAACTCTTGTTAAAAAAGTCCCTATGTTAAAGGAAACCAATTATTTTCCAGGAGTGAATTTGATTCCTCTGTGCAAGGCCTTCACATTTCTCAAGTTCCAATTAGATCCTTAGAGGAAGTCAGAAGTGGTGCTGAATGGTGTCAAAAAAGATGGCACCGAACCACTAAACAGAGGAGGATTTTATTCCCTGTGAACATTACAACTGGAGAGTGGGAGAGCTGGTGTAACAAAACATGTTTTTGTCACAGGAACGTGTATCCTTAAGCTCACTCAAGTGAACTCACATGAGCATGCATGTGTGTACTCATGACTGCAAATAAGAGCCAAAATATCACGCAATTGTTGCAAGCCTGAATGAAAAACACAAACAGAAAAAAAGGAGAAAAAAATATGCTCTGTTTAGAAATCAGCCCTAATGCGACTTAATAAAGTAAATGTAAAAACCGTCAGAGACTTCCTCTTTGTCTTGACCAAGACTAGCCCTCCAATGCAATTTAAAATCACTTACCCATGAGAAAAAAGAGTGATACAAGAGAGCTTCATACTTCAAATACAGTATCTATATCAATGTATGAGAGATAATGGCTTTTCTCTAATCTAGTATAATCAGAAGTGTGATCTTCTTTTTTTTCTTTTGATGAAGAATCTCGTAAGGAAAAAAAAAAATCAACACCAAACCTCAATGCTGAGAATGTACCAGTGAAGAACAAGTCACTCTCTATGACACTTCGTTTCTTAGCAGCTTGAGAGATTAATGCTCTCTTCCGCAGCTCATGCATTACTATCCCTAGCTATCCAGAAATGAAAAATCATGTACTCAACTCATTCTTTACTGCATAAATGTTATACAAAGAAAATGAAAATTTGCATTTAGGTCTTCTTTTGTGTTAAAATATTACAGACTTTATAACATTAGGGTGAGAAATACTTTAGTGCCTGTGCACCTTCATATTCAGGATCACTGAAACAACTTAATGTATTCTAATTACAAGGTGGGAAATGAGAGACTTAAATTATATTAAATTATGTGGAGACTACACCAATTTGAAAAGTCTTGTCATATCTACATTAGATAGAAACTCTAATGGTACATCCTTCCATACCCAGAATCACTGAGGGTAGAACTGCCCGACTTATCAGCAGCTGACAACTGAGGAAGAGTATAATGTTGCCAGTAGCTTTTTATGATAACCAAACATCAGAGACAAAGGCTGTTACAAGGACTTTTTAGTTCAGAGAGCTATTCAAACACATGCAGTAAGCACTATTCTGCTAGTAGTATACTTAGCACATCCAGGACTTGGTGCGGAATGGCTTGTTGGGTGGATAATACAGTTCAGTTATGTCTCCCCTTGAAATGGGCAACTTTGTCCTGTCTGCAAAATGAGTGAAATTTGAGCTTGACAGAATAAGCTGTTATAGAGATGAGATTGCCATTGATTAATTTGTTACAGGAATCAACAATGTAAAGCTGAATTTACTCGGGGTCAGACATAAAAGGTGGTTGCTCACTCAATAGTGTCAAGAAAGACACCCAAGTTCTCACAGATCCCACTCTACAGAGTTCTTTTCTTCTGTAATAATTTTTATATACGTACAAGAAATTCCTGGAATATATTTTTAGGAAAGCCAACGCTTTAACTGATGTGTTATGCTGTTTGAAGACAAAGGAACTCCTCAGCTTTGTATGCTTTTATTTAGCTTTCACACTATGAGCTATTCAGAGGTTCTACTGAAGACTGGTCAGGTCAAACAAGAAATTTACTTTTAATTAATTTCTAAAGATGGGAGCAGAATCCTGATTGAGGACCTCTAAGGAATATCGGTTTTGGCATTATTTCAGAAGAGAAGTTTCTAAAAAGATGCTTCTCTAGGTCTGCAGATTGCATTGTGAAAGAAATACAAGGTTTTTCAGATACAGGTTTTAGCAAATCCGTCTACATAAGAGTTTCATCCAGTAGTAACTAAACATTACTTGAGTTAGAAGACTGTCCATGGGAAGCTTGTCTTCCAAGTTTCTCCCACAGGAAGATGTCACAAGCATGAAGGTGGAAGAAAATAAGATATTAAAGTTATTTGGAAGGGCCGATTTCCCTTCAGATTACCACACTATGATAACATGGATAAAGAGGGACCATCTCTTCGTGCCCCACACCCCCTGCCCCTGACTTAAACCCCATCCTACTACAAAGGTGCTCAAAGATTTTTAGGAAGTTTTTGGTCTTAATGTAATTTTGTATTTCTAGCAACTAAAGATACCCTCCTGCACATTATTTTAACTCCCCAGTTTAGAGTAAACCTTGAATTGGATAGAAAAAAGGAAATTCTACCAAAAGGGGAACAGCAGGAAAAATACCAGCTTTCATCCAGCCTAACTCCATTTCATTGCTCTCAATATCTACCATAAAAATAAGTTAGCTGGTTAGCACCAGAAATCTGTTCCTTTTGTGCTCTTGTAACAATGAAGATGACAGCTGGTGCTTACTAGACTGTAATTCCCACTTTTCTCGCCAGGGCTCATTTTACAAGTTGAACTTGGCCAGTTGAGCTAATGTCATACCAAATGTGTGTATTGACCTCAGGCTTTCTGCTTCAGCAGCTGTTTTAAGTCTGAGCCTGTAAAATTGTGAGTACCTTTTTTCTGAATTATCCACTTTGAAGGGGCAAGTACTGGAAATAAATAAATAAATATATATTCCTTGTTTTAATCCCTTAAAAATTGCATGTGATATAGATTATTTTCTGTGATGTCATGTTTGGTCGTTGCCACTCTGTTGTTAACTGGGATTTACTCACCCATACTTTTGTTGCTGGATACAATGCTTCTCTTGGCATGTTAAAAACTGAATTTTAAGTTCAGATTTTCAAAAAGCTAATGTCTAGCCTCGTATTTCATAAAGGTTTTTCACAGTCAGAATTCAAGAGTTCTGTTAGCTACTGTGCCATGCAACAGCATAATATTGAAGAAAACATGCCAAAGTTTTCAACTAGGTGTCTTAAACTACCGAAGGACATACTATGCTTCCTGCACTTTTGTGTAATAATTGTCTAAGAAGTGCGTGATAATTTCATTCATGTTTGCTAACTACTAAGAGAAACAGAACCATTCCACAAATTGAGAGCACTTACTAGTTTTCCAGATATAATTTGTACTATAGGTGGATCAGAAAAAAATAGAAAGAAATGAAGAAAGGGAAAGGGGACATAAGATGTATAACAGAATAAATAGCAAAAATGGGCATATTTTATTTCTCTTAGTGTTTTACTGCTAAGGAAAAACTGTCTTTTGGAATACAATTTTCCAGTTTCCTTTGGGTAAGTGGTGAATCTCCCAGAAACTTCAATGGTTCTTCCTGACAAGATTCCCCATGATTTTACAAAACATCTGGCCTCTGTGGTATGCAATTATACTGCTCTTTTCTCTTCATGCTGACCTCCAAGTTCAACTGCCTCTGACATGAGCAGCAGGAGAGAGCAAGCAGCTCAGTACCGTGTGAAAAGAAAATCATGAAGCTGGAAGTTGAATGTAAAGTCATTATCGGTGCAAATGGAACACTGGAGAGTGGCTCAGCACACTACCTAGGAGAAAAAGCACTGCACAGAAACAGAACAGTGCCAACCATGCTATTTATTCATCAGTCTTCTAATGTATGGGTGGGGTAAAATGCCCTCATAAAGCCTTATTTTCTGAACTCTCCTGTGAAATTATGCTTACGCTTAGCGAAAGGGTGCTGCAAAACAAAGACGGGAGGCAGGAGTTTTGGATTAGGTAAAAGAATATAAGGCTAACTGAAAGCAGGTTACTCATTAATAGCTTTTACATCTGAAGAATGATTATGAGGACAAATAGTTTATTTGCTTTAACTCAAAAGTGTATGCCAGAGGCCTCATTCTGTCAGAGACATGCACTTGTGAAGTGTTCTCTGTGATTAGGAGATTAACCCATATAATATAACAGCAGCAAGTATACTTCTATCTTGTAACCCCCTCCCCAAGATAAATTACACCTATACCATGTTAATCTTCCTCTGTGGAGGGGGAGCAGGCAACATAGACCATTACTAAGACTCGCAGCAGAAGGAATAATGCGTTTGATATGCGTAACATCAGGTGCACAGAAAGGGCATATCTTTGTAATACTGCCCCAAGGGTGAAAATTGGACAACCAGTGTCATCATTAATCTTGCAGCACTGTCTAAAATGGTACAGTCATTTAGTTCAACAAAGCCCTTCCTAACAGCCGGGATACACATTTGATTTTGATCCAGTGACAAATGCCTTTTGATGGCTTTCTGGCAGGCCAGTAACTTGCTGGATTAAGTATCTGCGAGAAAGCTGAACACGAGAGTCACTATAGAGGGTTACGAGCTTCAGATCCTTTCTGATAAGAACAGTAATTTTTTTACAAGACATATCGGCAGACAGAACTGTCTTTGGAGTCTACTGTGTAGCACGAAAATTTATTCATACTCCTGTAATTCTATTAATAAATGAAGAATATGCAGTCACCGTAGTTTCTTGCATGTAATTCAATCAGTGTTTTAAAATTAGCCTTATACTAAGTTTTCCATTCAATGCTCCATTTGTGTAGCATTTAGAAACCAGACATCAGGTGGGTGCTGAAATCTCTCCAGCTTTTGAATAATGAAAACAATATTAAAGAAAGCATAACCTTTTCTCCACTAAATCATCCTTTGAAAATTAGGAATCTGTTCACAGGTGTTAATTAGGTTATGCACATGCCAATGCAAATGTTCTAGCCTTTAATCTTTCAAAAATATTTGGAGAGGGCTTTTTTCTCTCCGTGTAGAATTTATTTATGTAATTCATCACCACAGGCTCAGCACGGCCATACATTACAACTCTTTGTTTGCTTCTGTTGAAACGTATACTACTTCCAGAAAAAAAACCAAAAACCTAGCATCAGTGAAAACAGAGACATAAAATGGGATTAAAATAGGCATTCTGCAAATATTTCAGACAGTTTCATAAAAGCCCATGTTCCATTAACTACAAGTCTCTGGAATAGACACCTCAGAATACGGCAGAAAACTGTGTGCATATTATTTGCCTGTTTACTCAACAGTTCGAGCACTTACCGTGGCAGCCCTTGTGTGACATGGAGACTGAGTGAACTTTTTTTTAAGACACAGATGCTACACATAAGGTATGTGGCTTGTGGATTTGCACACTGCCCTATTCATGAACAGTGAGAATGACACCATCTTACCCTCAGCGAGCTATGTCTTGAAAACCAAACTTCTGGAAAAGAACATTATTTGTGTTACATATGAATAGTTACAGTTTGTGTGTGTAAGATGTGAATGCCTCTTTTTGGTTGAGCACCCACTGGAACACATAACATATCCTTACCTCCTTCAATGCTCTGGGAGGGTAATGTTGGACTTAATGACTAGCAATGTGGGATAGCCTTGTGAACATCACAAACGGGACTTTATTCATTTTCCGTAATGAATGGAGAATGTGTAAAGCCATTGCACATGCAGACAGCCTCGTGAATCCACAAAAGTTCAGAAATGGAGTGATATAACTGGAAACAGATGATTAGGTGCTTATGCACGCTAAACCTTAGCAGAGGGCTAAAGTGGGTACCTTTTCGAATTAGAAGGAAAAAAACTTGACTAAATACCTGTTCATGTCAGTTTTACAGTTGTGCATCCACTTGGGTGGTTGTGTGAATAAACATACGTAGAACCTAATTTCAACTTTGCAGCTACTAGTATGGAGTTGAGCTTACAGTTCCCAAGGAGAGGATTACTCATAAAAGGAGATATTTGTTCACTCTGTATACGCTCCTTGTTATCAGCCAGTTGTTAATAATTTCTTGTCTCCTTCAAACACCGCTTGCTTTTCCCACAGAAGTCCACATAGTCCTTTACTGTATGTTTGCCATCTATGGAAAGCAAACAAACATTCTTCACCTGGTCTCACTTTGTATGGATCCTAATGACTACTCCTCCCTGGAAAGCTTTTCAAATGCTGTCATGTCACTCCCAAGGAGTCTTACAGGAGACAGATACTATTGCACGTTATTTTGTTCAAGAGGAAGGAAGGAAACCGTAGCTCTCTACTTACCATCACGAGGACAGGATGGATAAATATAGAAGCAGTGTCTTTAGGTTAGGAACCAGTCATCCAGGCCCTTGAAAGAAATTCCTTCTGAAGGACCCACCACTACTCTCCAGGACCTGTCTGACAACAGTTCTGACTCACTGGAGACCACATCATCCTGCAAAACTCTAGAGATGAAACACTTTTGAAAGTGCAAACTGACGTGACAGGACAAGGGTTTGTTGTGAATATGCAGTGTGGTACACATGCAAATAATCAGCAGAGAGTTATTTAGAGCGTACGTTCCTTGGTTTGTGACCATCTGTTTTGTTCAGCATTGAAAGAGGGTTTAGTGCTGTGAAAAACGAGAGGATGCCTTGATCCATCAAAAGGGTGCTATTCATAGAAGCTTCCTAACACAGTAACAAATAACAATGATATAACCTCGCAATGTGTCCTGCTACCTAGATTACCACTTTGTTTCCACACAAACCATTTGTCGCAATTTGCTTAAACCAGGAAATTACAGAGCACAGTGTGGAGATAAGGCATTTCCCCCCACCATCTCTTTATTTAAGAAGTGCTACATATTACTGCCAACTCGTTTATGTTGCATTAACAGTTTTTAACCTCTTTCCGAAGAAACGAACCATATTAGAATTTAATATCTCAAGAAGTTTCCTGGCAACGCATAGACAAAGAGAGCATTCTCTTTAATTCCTCTGATGGATATCCTAGAAAGGTATCCCTTCTAACCGGTGCAGGTCTGAACATCTTCCAGTTGGATACTGAGGCAAATACTAGAGACAGAGAGGGAGCAAGGCAGGAAAGGTGATGAGTGCAAGTTTACCTTTCTGACTTTCTGGGTCCTTTCCTCAGCCAGAAAGTGTGGGTTGTCAGATAAACTGTTGTAAACAATTGCCATTTTTCCTAACGTAAACGAAACCACTCAGAGTGGGATGCCTACATACTTTCAAAAATACATCATGCTAGATGATTATTCTACAGATCCATTTGCACAAGAAAGCAAACAGCTCTTCTATTACCACTCTTCAAGACATAAGAACAGCCCAGCCAAGAGTAGCTGAACATGTTTTAGGGAGGTGTGCATGTAAGAGAAAAATGGTTCAGTAATGAGTAATAGGAGGAGAAAGAGGTGTGAAAGACTTCTAAAGCTACAGTGCTGGCTGGATTTGATAAATTGCCACAGAGAACCGGCAAGCGTAAATATCAGAATTAAGAGTCTGCTGTTTCTCCAGAGGCTATGCTAATGACCACACCCTAGCTTATGCTGGAATCAAACCTCAAAGCTATTAACTCATCCAGTTGACTGAAAAACTCCTGCCCCAAAGAATATTTTAATTTTTCATAATGTCTACAAGATGCCTAAAAAACCCCAAACAGCCAAGACTTTATTCTAACATCTATGGAGATCTTCTATTTAAGCAATTATGTGACTGATGCAGTGTATTGGAGCCTTGGGGGGGAAATATCAAGACTAAGTATGGATTCATCAGTTTCTAAAATGCAGCCACATTTCCAGGAAAATGTATACATCACACTCTATGAAAAATTACCTATTTCCCACGTTTTTCATGTACAAACAGTAGATGGCTGACTTAACAGATGTAAAGATTAGTATTAGTCATAAGAACACATAAACTAAATACTTCTTCTTAAAAAACTACCCTTTAAATCTCGTTAGTTCAATCTGACACTGAAAGAGCCCTGATTTAGAAATTATTTACACTGCACAGATTGCTTGTCCAGATTTAGAGTTCTTTTATGAAATGAAAAACGTGAAGGTGAATTTAATATTTCTGAAATGAATAGGCATGGAGCTTGAAATCTTCCTTTGACAGAGGTAACTGCACTTTGTTTCAGTGCTAATAAATTCACTTTCGTAAGATCGTGGGTTTTTTTTTTCTCGGATTCATTCCTAGTTACTGCTCATCAGTCTCCGTGTAAAGCTATCTCCTCCATCAGAAAAAAGCAACACAACCAGCCAAAGAACAAATATATAGGATTAGGACATTATGAAGAAGAAAGAGCAGCTTTCAGCTCTCTGTCATGGATGGTATTTATCACATTTCTCTCTACTGAGCTCCTAACAGCACTGAGAAGATAAAGCAGACCGGATTCATTTTTCCTGTATAGTGTGTTTTACAACAACAATAGTAGTAAGAAGACCGGGAGATGATGCATGGTTTTTTCTTCTTCCCAGTTTTTATTTTTCTTACAAAGAAAAAAAAATACTTCTACAAAAAAGTGAGCGTAGACTTTTCTGTCTGTTATGCTAATATATTCATAGAAAAAGCTGGTGCTAAGGGCGGTTCTCCAATTAAGACAAATGAGGCACATTGAATTTCTCCCTCAGGGCACAGCAGGGGTGCTGGCAAAATCTACTTTATTCTTTCTGTCAGGGCTGAACTGGAAACAAAAGCATGAAAATTCAACACATCCACTTACAGAATAATAAAGGCTGTTGTTTAAAGCGTGAAGAGTTTTGGCACCCTTCTGGGGCCTTATGCAAATCATTTTTCCTCTCAACTGCTACCAAACCATCGGTCTTGGAAATTAAAGATGTACTTGGTCGGTTAGCAGCTGAAAAGAGAAGAGCAGCCTGAAAGTCAATTAGATTTGTATTAAGCAAATAAATCAGGTCTGACTGATATTGGCTAAACTAAAATGCATTATTATGGTCTGACAGTAATTCTAATTTGATTGACAAATGTATGTAGTGTATTATTAAGCTAAATGAAAGATGAGAATAATCCTATTAGTTTTTTTGGAACTGCTTTCAAGCAAATAGTCTCCCCCTCCCCCAAAACACAATAAAGACCACCAATGTTGTACTGTTATTTACAGAACAGTTAAAAAAAAACCCAGACGTGTATTTTATGATATCAAAATAATTAAAACAGAGTATGACCTTTTGAAAATGACATCTTTTTACAGATTTTTTGTGTGTCTTCCTAAATACGGAAATGTATGAGGTTAAGGCTTTTTCTTTTTTTGGGGTGGGGAGGGTGTTTTGTCTCCTCCTTACAGAAAATCTTACCCTGCAAGTGTTGGTCATGTATATTATATGCTAGTAAAAAATGCTAGCACCTTGCTTGGAGTGGTGCTATTACCAGTCACAGCACCAACTATAAGAACAGCAGAAAATTTTAGGGAAAACAAAAAGCTTAGCACATATGATGTTAATAAGAACAATGCAGCTATTAATCAAATACATTTTTTTTCCATTCTTGGGGCAAACAAGCCAAGTACCATTGCAATTAACAAACCCCATGCAATTAAGAAAAATGTCCAGATCTGGCCTTATAGGACGGTATACACAACAGTATGTGAACATAATTTAGGCAGACAACCATCCTTTATACATATGTAGAACAGGATTTGTAATGTAAATGACTCTATAGGTGGCTCGCTGCCTATGCTTGTGAGCTATCAGCCAGTCTGTATGCTCCTGCCAAGGGTTTCCTTTCAGAAGCAAGGCTCGTGCAAACATACTTGTGCAGTTGTAGAAGTCTGACAGTCAAGAGTTTTATCATCTTTTCTATTTCCTGAGCATAAATTATTAATGCTGTACCTCATTTGTTTTTCTTGTGAAAGGGAAAGGTACCACACTGCACTAATATGATAAGGAGCCAGGATCTGCCTGTCAAAACACAGCACAACGCCCAGACATACCAGTGTTAACTTTAAGACTATATATTCAGAAAGTATCATGGTAAGAAATAAAATGGTGATGGAGTGCTTTATATAACTGGCACATCAATAACTGCACGGTTTTGGTCAATGCTTTTTGGCCTTAGGTTTTTTGTATTTGAAGGATATCGCAAGTTTTAATAAGGAAAATGTATCGAATATCTCTTTGCCTCAAAACTTCTGTGTTCGTAGTTTTGTGGAATCCTGTGTTTTAGAGATAACATATGGAAAACAGAAAACCAGTGCTAGTGAGTAAGTGTGGTGGTACAGAAGGAAGTGGAAAAGAATTTTGTAAATGCTTTTTAAACTCTGAATTCAGGGCTAGAGCTGGCAGAATACTTCAAGAAAGTATTCATAAACACATACGAGAATAAAAATAATGTATCTGCTTTGATGGTGTTCAGAGATGTTTTTATTTGTTTTCCATAAACATTTGTACAAGTGAATTTTTTTGTTTCATTTTCAAGAATGTTAATTGAAGCACAGAGCTGGGCACTAGCCATGCAAATCATTAAAGGAAATGTTTGGGTTTTTTTCTGAAAGGAAGAGGAAATCTTCTTTAGATTAAAAAAAATTGTGAAAAAATGGGTATTAAAATCTTTATAACCTTGCTATGCCTCTGATTAAAATCCAGCACCTCATGTTTTAAACTGATATGATTTATTATGATATCATTATTGTAGAAGCAAATGGTTTACGTTTTTAAACAAATGCTAGGTTTTTTTGTTTCACTTTCAAAATGCTTCTTATTCATCAGTCTCAGGATTTTAGAACCACAATCCAGAGATAATGCTTGTAGCGAGGGAGATTGGGAGCTGCCCCCTCTCCAGGCTGAACCAGTCTTCCAGCCTCTCCTCACAGGACAGGTGCTCCAGACCTGACCGTCTTGGTGGCCTTCTGCTTGAAATCCCCCTAAATTACTACACCTCCCCGACTGTTATTGTCCTGCTAATTATTTCTGGGAACAACATTTTTCTGGGGAAATTAATACTTTAACTAATGAAATATTTTCTCTGAATACACGAGTATAACATTATGTTAACAAACAATGTCACCTCACTACCTGTAGTTTGGATGTCTTTATAGAGAAAGCTTACATACATAATAGTATTCTAGAAACAACTGTCTTTAAGTACCGTTACAAATTTTTAGAAAGGAGGAGACGTTGGTTAGTGTTGAGTGCACAGAAGAGGGAGGATGAGTTCCAAGTGATGCAACAAACCTGTAGGGAAAATTGGTTCATTCTGTTGTGGTCAATGCTGGTCTCGAGAATCAGGGTTCCCTGACATACCTCAGTTTACAAGTTGGGAGGGAAATAAGGAGGTCTTTTGTTCTCCCCCAAGTGCCAGCTCCTGCTCTTGTGGCTGGTCTGCACCTAGCTGGGTAATGTTTGCAGGCTGCTCACTTAGGGCAGCCAGAGGAATCTACTATTTCTCCTTTGTGTCTCATGCCTCAAAACTATGCCATGTGCTATTTCTTAACAATGTTAGACCCACACAGGGGTTAGAAAAATGGAAGAAAAAATTAGCTCTATTTCTCTTTCAGTTGTGACTGACCTTCTCCTGAGAAGGAGAGAGGTCATGTGTTTGAACCAAGTCTTTCATCTGTAATAAGTACAGGAACAAAACGAAAGAACGTGAAATTAAACAGAACTGAAATCTTATGGGAATATTGTTCAAAAAAAAGTGCCAGACCAAGATTTACACACTTCTGGGTTTAATGAAAAGATCAGTACCTTTCACATTATTATTAGCTAACTTTAAAAAACATGGTCTTGCACAGTGTATTGATTCAGAGTGTAGTAATTCTTGGCGAGCCACAGACTCACAGAAGGATTGAGGTTGGAAGAGAGTTCTGGGTATCACCCAGCTGAAACAATTTGCACAAAGCAGGACCGTCTAGATCTGGTTGCTCAGGGCTTTGGTAGAGACAAAGACACTGATGGAGGCCTTACGACTGCTCTGGGCGACTGTTGCACTGTTTGATCACTGCCAGACTTTAAAAAAAAAAGTTTCAATGGAATTTTCTGTATTTCAATTTGTGACCGATTCCTTTTGTCCACTCACTGGGCACCACTGAGAAGAAAGTCTGGCTCCATCTTCATTGCCTCTGCCCACCTCAGTATTTATACACATGGATGAGATTCTCCTCAGCCTTTCCTGTCAGTCTTCTCTTTTGCAGGCTGATCAGTCCCAGCTCTCTCAGCCTCTTCTCATGTCACATACTCCGAGCCCTTAATCGACTTTGCAGCCCTTTGTTGGACTCACTCCAGTCTATGTGTCTGGGAAGCCCAGAACTAGACCCAAAGCTCCAGGTGTTTCTCAGTAGCGCTGAGTGGAGAAGTATCACCTCTCTTGACCTGCTGGCAGCACTCTCCCTAATGCAGCCCAGAAGGTATCACTTGCTGCAGATTTCCAGTTGAGTTAACAGGAGACATACACAAGCATTGAATGTTCCACAATGTTCTTTGGTGCTCAGCTCTTAAATGCAGTTTGCCAACCCATCGCTTTGCACAAACTCATGAATAGAAAGTCAGTTTTAACAGAAAGGAGAAGGAAAGCTTCCACAACCTCAAGGGAATCCACACTGACCGTTAGGTCAGTGACGCCTGTGTATCTCATAGTGAATTGATTACCTTTTCTAACCTAAGTACAGAGAGTGCAGCTCATCCAGGATTGAAAGGGGATGAAGGGGAGTACACGGCAGCTACCACAACTTGCACCTAGTCTCACTTGCACCTGGATCTCACGTTGGGAGCTGAAGAAGTTTTCACAGTGGGTGTCGTTTTCTTCTTTTACTGCCTCTTTGACCACTGATGTAGAAAAGGGTATTATACAGGTCTCCTTCTCACTCTGTCTATCTATGTAATGTGCAGACTCTTCCCCAACCTTCAAAACTCTCTAGAAGTGTGACTGGAGACTTCTCAGGCTTCTCATCCTCCACTCTAAATGGAAAAAAACATACCTCAATCTCCACATCCTCTACCTAAAAAAATTCTTGCAAACATTAGTAAGAGAACACTCAAAATACACAAGTAGATTAAATGGCAGACAGTTTTGCTCTTCTATCCACAAGAAGCTATTTCTTCCTATGCATGGTAGAAGCTAGCGCCTTCTAGCACCTCCAGTCCAAACTGATCATCACTTGCCAGAAACAGTGTTGAGGGCTACGCTCTTCTTTAAACAGATCCCACAGAAGTCCTGCTGTGGCTAGGTGTCAGAGTTCCACGCTGCAGATTTTCAGGTCAGTAATATATATACAACACTACAAAACGCTTTCAAGACATAAATACACAAAGCAATGAGCTGAAGCTGTTCTACATTTTTTTGTTTTGTCTTTATCATTTTTATTTTTTCTAAACTAAAATTTTAGAGTTAGGGCTGCACAGATGTTGCTTTTGCTTTAACAGATAACACCTGATACATACACTATCCACACAGATACCAGTAAATCTAATCTATAGTTTGTATTTAATAATGTCCCGTACTAGCAGCACTTTGATGAACATAAAGCAAAAATGAAGAAATTAATCTCATTTGTGACATTTTAATTCTCATAGTTTTATTCACCACAAGTTGTGATAAGTACAATACAACTCCAGAAGAGATTGGAAAATTTAGACAATTATTCTTTTTTTTTTTCCCCAGAAGCACACCTCTCACTTTCAAACTAGAAGATGGGTACTATTTTAATGAGATTTCTGGTTGGGGGCTTTTAAACTGATGAGAACAGTTCATTTAGTAAAACAGCAATTAATGTTGAGGGGGTTATACCTGCCTTTTGGGTCTATAAGGTTTTGAAAGCTAATCTAAAATTCTTTTTTCTTCAAATTGTATTCTTTAAAATCAACACCCTATCCTTTTACATTTAATAAGCTGAAGACTTGCAATTTAAAGTAAATAATACAATAACGCTATAAAACTCAGGATACCCAATGCATCTCTTCTAACTATATAAATGATGCATGATTATATGATCACTTTTTAATGGCAACTCACCATCTTACAGCTGTACATTAAAGCCACAGTAGAATTTTTCTCTCACACATACCTATATATGAATAATATTTAATTTTCCTGCTAGACCTTTATTAAGAATCTTTTGCACCTGTAGGCATTTCCAAATTAGCAACTTCCTATTAACTTCTGATAATTTAAAACAAGTAACTTGACATACCTACTACAATCTAGTGTTGATTTCATAATTTCTTTTCATTTAACATTCTCTTCATTTTGATTGACTTTATTGAACTGGAACTTGATAGACATTTAGTGCGCTTGCATTATCCTCTCATGACCAGTCTTACTATCTAGGGCTTACAAAAACTACTGAAACTTCTTTGCTGAAATGACTGGGCTTGTGGTAATTACCAATGCAAATAATTTTTAAAAAAGAAAAGAACCTCTGTGCTATTTTCCATGAAGATAAATACAACTTCAGCATGTGGAGGTAAACAACAGGGTGGAACTGAGGTGAGAATCCCAAGGTTTAGCTCTTAGATGATATAGTTCTTAGGAAATCCTTTCCTTTAGAGAGGAAAAGAAAGAAGATACAAACTTGCGATGCAGATGTCTCAGTATTATAAAAATGTGACAGGCCATAAATGAATTCTTAATATGATCTCATGGGCAGTGTTGCTGACTGCCTGAAAAATGTTTTTTAAAAATTGTTTATTGATATTATGGGATGTATAGAACATAAACCAGAAGATTTGAAAAATAAACATTTGGGATTTTGCAGCCCTTTTCATTTTAGCTTTTCACAGAACTTTATGAACACTAATGAACCAGGTTTCAGAACACGCCCCTGAGGTACATAATATCAAGAAAAATAATTCTTGTACTGACTCTACTGGAAAATAGTCTAATTATGAACAGAAAAAAAATCTAGCAGTACAGAAGAAGAGCTGTTCATTCCAACCATGTCTGTCCCAGACAGCCTTTTCAGAGTCTGGATATTCTTTTGTCTGCAATTGACATACCAGAGCTTTTGGCAATGCTAAATGTGAGTTGCCCCAAAGCAAGAGGAGTCCACAAAACTAGACCAATTGCAGCTTCAGATCAAAGGAAAGGTCTATTTTCTGTTGATGCTTCAACACATCAGCATGATTTATAAGGCCTGGCTAGAGCAGAATGGAGAAAATGAGGAAGGCTGTTTGCCTTGTACAAAAACACTTGGTCCAGAAATCTGAAAAAGAAAAAGAACAACAACAAAAAAGTGTTTGCATTTCTGATGAGTCTGTAAAGCTTGCCTACTGACTGATTGTTCTCTGACCTCCTCCCCTCTTTATTTTTGAGCAATTTGAATGGCTATCACACTGCTATATCATAACTTGGGGAAAATTTTAACCCTGTGAAATTCAGAAAGATATCCACTCCCTCCAAAATCTTGAAGATTATGAACAGTTTATTGATAGTCATACTGTCTAGATACTAGAGAAGTGCTTTTTTTGTAAGCATGTAAAAGCAAGGAGCAACTCTAATTTAAAAAAATTAAAAGGTTTTGAATTTTTAAGTTTACTAGACCACGTAACATCACCTGCAAAGGACAAGCTGAATTTCACCTGAGATATGCCAAATAACTTCCCTGAAATAATCCAGGACATCTGGTATTGTGAAATACACTGTCTCTCCTCCTGTACTCCACCTTTCCAGGACACTACTGCTCCTTCTATTCAAGTCTTAAAGGAGAACTCCCTTGTATTAAATTGAGGCAGTCTCAGAAGCGGGCGAGGGGCAGTGATTTCTTCATAAGCTTACTAACTTAATCAGATGGAACATTTATCATGAGTTTGTATCAGCTCCAGGACATCCTGGAGGTAGAGGGTAAAGAAAAGGCTTTGAAAGTATGGCCGTTCTGTGTTCCTGTAACCTTTCAACTACGTGGATGAGAAACCAAGTGGCCTGACATGTATTTCATGGGGAAATGGTAACTCAGCTAATAGTTTCTCCACAGAAATCACAGAGGCTGCTGCCACTGCATACTTTCATTCCTCTTGCAACAAGAGCAGGCAAAGATGGCAAACATGAACTGCATGTCTGTCCATACTTTAGTGGATATAAGTCAAAATTTTTATCCTCTTTTTCAATTGTGTAACCTCCTTCCAAGAACAAATAAAGCTTCAGGGACTTGATTTACAGTAATTCCAAAGCTAATCTACTAAAAAGATGGGGGTAGGGGGATGAGGAATAAACCAGTGCAAGATGATTCACTGAAAGTATTTCTATGGTTTAGATTTGTAGTGCCAGAACTAAAATAACAGTGGTCAAAGATCCTCAGACAGAATGTTTATTCCGAATTACTGGTGTCTGGTAGATTCCAACGTAAATTACTTTTGTGGCATTGCAAAATGAAGCGTTTATTTTAAAATTGCAGCTATCTCCCTGCACCCCCAGCCTTCCTGAAAATGTGAAACTGGGATACTCTGGAAAGAAAAAAAATGCTCAGCTCTTACTATATTTTTTCAGCTGGATATTGGGTATGCTTGTGGAGTGCGTCTGCAGAAATGTTGTACTTCTTTTACATTTGGGAAGTGATATTTCAGAACAAGCTCTTGTAAAACAATACTCCATTTTCTGTGGTTTGGGAAGAAGCCCACACAAAATTTAGATTTCTTCCTTTTTCTTATATGAACTCTGTAATAAACAAACCTAACTCCATAAAGCAGGTTTACAATGCTGCCATTGTGTGGGGCTCAGCACAACTACGAAATATTACACTGAGCAAAATTAATGCTGCTGAAAATATATGTTGCCAGCAGCTTGGATAATTACAAGGAAAGGCAGTTAGTAATGAATTCCTTCTACTCAGAATTCGAATCTCGGGACTGAATGTTGCCCATTATTGCAGTTCAAAGGCAACTATCTCTAGAATTGTTCTTTTAATGTTTGCTCGATGGTTTTAGTTGTTCTTTTCTTGTAGGCACACAATTGTTGTCTTGATCTTTGTGATAAAAAGAGCTACACTGGAGCTTTGTAGTGAATCCAGTTGGCTTGGTAATGTGCCCGTAGTCAGAATTCCAAAGTCGGAAGACAAAAGCTTAGAAAATATAAGGCTGAGAGCTGTTTATTCAGGGCTGTGGGAATCTAACACAGACCTATGAAACCAATGAGCTCTCTCTGTTACATCCACATTCATAACGTAACTCTCCAATTCTACGCTCTTTTGTCTTTTCCCAAACCAGAGGTTTAACCACACTTTAAACAAATGTGGCAAGTTCTTTGTAGCTCACTCCTACCAAAATTCCCAGTGTGCTGTAATTCTTTCCCTTCACGTTAAAACTCCATTAGCTTAGCTCACTCAAAGTTGCATTTATTTCCCTAAACAACTATGCATCAACAGAAAGGGTTTCATTCAGACAAAAGCAAAAGCTGCTTTTAAAACCAAGTGTCAGTTTTCACAGGGTCACAAATTACATTCCAAAGATATTTTATAAGGCTTCCAAAAACAAAATTAGAATGCATATCTGTCATTTATATCTTAATTGAAAACATGCGATTCTAGGTTGTATCTGAGTAATCTATCACGTCTGTAGATCTCAAAGGACTTTGTAAAATGGTCAGTAAAAGCTGAGACACAGAGGCTGAAGCACAGAGATCATGTTCCAAGTCAGAGACAGAATGAGGAACAAAACATGGGGCTGGCAACTGCAGCTCCACCATATGTCTTGCTGTACTGCTACACTGAAATGCAAAACAGGAGCAAAGGAGCTAGCAGAAGGACGGAGATGGAGGAAGGGTGAGCGAGTCCTGGCTACCTTCTCAGCAGCTGGAGTAGCAGCTCATTGCTGGTGGCCTTCTTTAAGTGCAAAAGCAGCTGACTTGAATGACAGAATGGCAGCCGGAGCAAATGTGTGGCTGTCATTCCAGATGAATAATATTTGGCTGCGGCATTGTGGTAAGATTTATACCTAAGAGAACCTTTGGAAAATGTACAAGGAGCCAATACTACATAAGTCCACTGAGCTGAGATAAACTCAGAGGGGGTCAGCAAAACCAAGAGAACATTAGTCATACTGTTTCAGAGGAGAGGATAACTGCCCTGTTCAGGATGTCCAGAAGACTGACAGGCAAACATGCTTCAGCAAAGGAAAGAGGTTATCAGTTCCCCAAGCCACAGGAAAAAGTACTGTGGGATCAAGCCTTACCAGAAACAGGTGTTGCCTGTGGCATAGGCATGAAGTGTAGAGGTATCTTAAGTTGTTGCCTTCACTTCTTCCCTGAGTCATAGGATAGGGTCTGGACCTTCAAGACTACTTCTGAGTTTTCTGGCAATGTCAGCATCTACTGGCACCTTTGTTCTTTTTCTTTCCTTTTTTGAAACCAAATATAAGTCAACATATCAATCATAATGTAATACAGTCCATTACAAAGACACAAGCGAGATAGGAGAGAGGGGCAATGGCGATACCTCGCTACCCTGGCAGATGACAGGATATTTTGCTTCATAACACAGAGCTATAAATAATTACTCTCTGTGGTTTACAACAGCTTTCTGCTTGCAGAGGCACTTCTCTGTTTTAGACCAGCTCTTGCCACAGTGACCTGTGTAGCTGCTCAGCTACTCAGTTACTCAGTCACCTGAAACCTGTTTACATTATTCTTCCTATTGTACACAGTCAGTGAGTAAGCAGGCATGCACAACATTGGAGGCACAAAAAGGAATAAGCTGACTATCCTCAAAAGGCTGTATAGTCAGTGCCCTTACATTTGCACCATTTAGACTATGATCAGGTTGTATATCAGACCAAGGGCTTAAGCACCCTGAGTTGACTGCTGGCCTCGTGGGTTGAACAATAATGAGTTGCAGAGTGCCACGAGGATCATGTCACTAGCCGACCAAAGGAACCTGGGACTGGCCTTAGTCAATTAACTGAAATGATCAGGTAGAATCAATAATCAATACGTCTCCCACTTATTCCTTTTGTTTACTGCAAAATGGAAAGGTGCCTGATCTTCTTTCTGTAGAACCAGATCACTGGCCATGGGGATAGCTGCAAGTCTTTTAACAGTATTTCTTCTATTTTAATTCTCTAGGAGGTAATCCTAAAAAAATCTAATGCTCAAGAAGCTTCTTATGTTGAAGATAAGTCCTGATTGCTATGAAGATAACAGCTGCCACAGCTTTCAAGGAAAGCTGTTTCACTAGCAGTGTGTGGACTTTTCTGACAGGAATTAAATGGCTGGGTAATCCTACTAAAGAATACGAGGAATAATACTGTCACCGTTAAGTGATGTTGGGAGGAGATCTTTGAATCTGACAGAAGTTTTCTAATGCTGCTTTTCTCGATTTATAGTCTCTCTTAAGACTAAAACTTGGTGTTTTGTACTTGAACTGAAATATCGAGGAGAATGACTGAATGGAGGCATCTATTAATTTTGTGTTAAACAAATCACCTGCTATCTCATGGGGAGTTGTGATTGAAAATGTTATTTCATGGCTACTCAATGAGCTATATAAAAATCTCTTCAAGAAGTCTACTAATAAGAAATAAGTTCAAATATCTTGAACCTGTTTTATGGATGACCTGAAATCTTAGTTGCACTCTGCTGTTGATTTCAAATAGTTTCAGCAGCTCCACTTGTAGCAACCAGGCGTGCCCAAAATGAACCACTTTGTCTCTTTAAACAGTTCTGAAGACCTGGATCAATGTCTACGTGATTAAAAAACCCCAATCAACCTTAATTAGTACTCTCTGGCACGTCAGTTGGTTAAATAGCTTTAAAAATCTGTCCAAAACCTGTCGGTTTCTACTCATGCAATAATTCTATTTTCTGGATTAGAAATAAAGTATAATTTCATGTTCAATGGCTTCTTTGTTGGCTATTTATCTAATCTTACCTCTCCAAGCTTTAAAAAAGGCCATTTTGCTTCTCTTTTGAATTAGTCTAACTGTATTTAGCAACTGGGCACCATACAAGTCTTATTATGCTTCTCTTCCTGCTTCTTGTTGCCTTCACTACTTAAAGGCACTTCTGAAAACATCCGCTGTTAGAAGCTGATCATCAGACATGTATTTCACTTTTAACAAACGCTTGTGCAGTTTTATGATAATTTTCTGCAACACTTCTTCCTAAAATTTATGGTCTACTTCCACCTCAACTGATTTCTGCCTATAAACACATTTATGAAGTTACTCACAGTCATAAACAATTGCTGTCCCTCTCCCCCTCAACTAAACCGCAACATTGTAATCAGGATTCAAGAAGCATTTGGAGTTAATTTGTCAAAAAAACAGATCCCTGTGCATGTAATCTTGGTGTCTCAAACTTGACATCCTTTGTTAGTCTCCAGCTACCTCAATGCAGTTGCTTTGTAATGCTCTTGTTTAATTCCCTATAGTTTCTTTGCAGCATTTACTGAATACTGTCCTCCCTTGTTCACAGATACTACTCTGAATAAGTTCTATGAAAAATTACGGATGCATGTGTACCTGTGAAACTCTCCAATAGTTAGTTTGAGACCTGTTTAGGTTTTCTTGCAAATCTCCTACTTCTACTTAGGAAAACATATGATGCGGTTATGTCCTCCTGGGTTGTCCAGTCCAGCCTGCTACCATTATAATTACTCCCCTTCCTTGGTTCGTTCCACAAGTTTATCAATCTCTTTAAAGCTCTTGCTCCTTCTACTTCTATTGGAAGGCTATAGCAGATTGGTAAACTAACAGTCATGACTGGTAAGATTATCCATCTTTTGATAATAGATACAATTTTCTAAACAGAGAAAGATATTTGTTAATCCAGCAGGAAGGAACTTTAAAATCCCATTGAATTTACCTCTTCCATACTTATTGTTGTGCCTTCAACTATTCTTTCCTCCAGAATTTATTCTAAAGCTTTGCAAGTTCTTGATGTTAATACTTGTCTTGACCACTCTCCTTCTTACATACAATTATTTAATTTGCATTTTGTGTGCCAACCATCCCTCAAGTTGGTTAATCAGTTTTAAAAAACACTTAGTAATGGACCTGCAGCTTCCTAGACAGGATCTCTCAAGGCTCAGGATCAGAGTGTTCAGCTCATTTATCTTGAGAATGATATATGAGTTAAGATATACTCCAATCTCTTAGCTGTGAGATTTACTTCCATGTGATGAAGCAAAACAACTACTTCAACTCAAATATTTTTCAGGAAATTTTTTTCTTCAAAAACATATTTCTATTTTAATTACCATCAGGTATGCATGTTTTGATTTTTTATGGTCAAACCGAAGACTCTGTTATTCACTCCTATATCATATAAATCTCATAAATCTAATGAAAACGAGATTTAATTTGAATCAGATAAATGCAAAATTTAGTTCCCACTTATCAGGGCAAGATAAATAAAAGTGTCTTTATAATTTACTGCCCAATTTATGATATATGTCTGTGAGCATACACAGCATAGCTACATAATATAAAATGATTTTTAGACGTATGATTTTTCTACTAATACTGTTTTGAGGTTGTCTTTGAAAGAGAAAGCTTACATTTATCTGTCACTCCTTACCTTAATTGAACCAAGAAATCTTAAACTGCCAAGGACCTCTCTGTTGCTATAAAGATAGATGGCTAAAAAAGAAAATCTAGTTCTTGCCATTTCCTTGTTTCCCTACAGGATTTTGTTACTAAAAGGAGGACTGATACCTGAGATGACATTTCGTCTGTCCCCAGCTGAGATTACTGAGAATGGTGATGCTTGGGCTGCTGCAGACAGCTCATCCGTCTTCTGGGATTCATCTCCTATTACCTCAATGGTGTCAAATATTGTTTAGAAATCAGTTCAGGTGACTTATTATGTAGGAACATCTTTAATGTTTTCCCCCCTGAGATCTATAACAGTTCTCTTTCCCACTCCTATGTCTGTACCTTTTGTGCTTTTACAATTACATCCCTGTGTAAACCACTTCATCCAAAGCATTTAACATCCAAACAGTGAACAAGGAATATAGAAATAGTACACCATGACTATTACAAGGAAGAGAAAGCAAACTCTAGAATAAAGACTCCCCTTACTGATCGAGTTTGTAGGTCACAATAGCATATATTTTCTGCAGAGTACCCTGGTCAAACCGCTCTGCTTAAAAGTATTTTCAGTGTACTCTCGGTGAATGTTTTGAACATAGATATTGAACCTTACTTCAAACAATGTGACAGAGGAAAGTATAGTGTGCATTTACAAACAACAGCAAACAAACCTAGCAAAGACAGTACCACAAATCCAACTACAATACATAGAACAGTTTCATGGCTATGTTCTTAAAAGCTTTTAAGACACCATGTTTAATTAACAGGTCATTTCAGAGGTTAACAACCAAGTTACTTGAAGGTGTTTACAGTATATAAGCATATAAAGATTAAAAGCCCTGTGCTTTGTTTTCTGAGTAGCAAAATGTGAAGTAATTCAAGCAGGAAGATTCTCGGGTAAGACAGTCAGTTGCATTGCAGCTGAAATAACGTTCTGCCTTTAGAGAGAAAAATATAATTCACTCTCTTTGTACTGAGCCATTATGTTGTATGCTTCCAGAAAATACATGTACGTATATTTATTAACATTTTCTAATTCAAATTTTTAATTTAATAGAAACCTCTTCTCTGACTGCATTTGTTTCTGTCAAATACACAGATACTTCTCTTCACAATGCCCTTCCTCCGCCAGAGATCTCTAAGCTAATTCATGACACTTGACATTAATCACATGCACAGATCAACAAAGACTTTGCTTTCATATAAAAACTAATTTAGAACATATTTCTAAATTACTGCTTGTTATTGCAGTCAATTTAATTAGCTAGTTAATGACAATATCTGTTCATAATCCAAGTAGTCAAAAATACCAAGTTCAGTAATTAGACCATATAATTCCTTAACAACTCAATTTTATAATGGAAAACTGCTGTGCTTTAAGTCAATTTGCTTCTAATACCCTCCTATATTCAAAATTAGAAATTCCTTAGTGTATTCTTTTGACATTCAAAGCTTGAGAGAGAATATTTGGGTTAGAAAGCTCAGCTCCCCTCTGTATTCCACATTAAATTGCATGTAAGTTATATTGCATTTTCTATCATTTACCCAGACCTTACTGAGCATATCCTATTTATATAAATACCAGGCTGAAGAATCTACTTTAAAACAATTGTAAAAATTTTATCTTTGTTAGACAACTTTAATGATAAAATAATTACAGACTACTGTAACAAGTATTATTTGGCCTTATTATCAACACAGACATTGAACATTATTTCAATTGATGTGACAAAGGAAAGAACAGTTTAGCTTTTAAGACTATGTTTTAAAAAATCCCCCACAAACCTGACGAAAACAGTACCACAAATCCAAACTGACACTTACAGTAACCCACAGCAATGAAAAAAATCCTGTCAAAAAAGCATTAGAATAAGCTAATTTCATTTCTCCAAGCTGCCTGCCTTTCAATTCTTTATCCTTGCTATCAGGTTTGAATAAATTTCGTCTCTCACACTACAAGTAATGAGCAGGCAATGACTTATGAAGCAAAAAGACCAAGTTGAGACAGAATTAGAATACAATTTTAATGAGACAGAGCTGAGAAAGTGAAAGTGTTACTCTTTTGGCAGATTTGGCAAAATACCCAACATTATTTCAAATGCTCTTTCCTCTCTATAGAGAAACTGTCAATTTTAAAAAAATGGGAAGACTCAGGAGAATACTTTTAGGGGGCTATCATTAATGCCATTTAAGTGAAGAACTAGATATTAAGGTATTTGAGCTACAGAAAGCCAAGTAGGACTTAAATTAAAATACACTAGAAGTTACCCTGGATGACAGACAGAGGAATCTGATGCTCTGCTCTGCTGGTACCCTTCTAGAGAATCAGTCTTTTCAAAACGTTTTTGTTTACAACTGAATAAAAGTACATCAACCTTCAAGTGTCTTCAGGCATGCAAGCTCACAAAGACTTAATTTCTGAAGTTAGCAGCAGTTAATCCCAAGGTCTAGCCATGAGACCAGATGCATTTAATATGAGAATGGATTCTGGTACCCAGAAAAAGTAACAGGAGACAATGAAGAAAAGAGCGGCTTTGAACTGACCAAAGAAACCAATCTTTAAACATATGACAAAAGAAAGTAAAAGACCTGAACAACAGGGTTTTTTACTAAGTCTTATGAGCATATCCTGAACATATCCACCATACAAGTGCTATTTAAAAAAAATTTCCCAAATTGATCTGTTAATGGAAGAAGTTGAAAGAATAGTAACTAGAATATACAAGTACTACTTTATTTCCTAAATATCCCTACCTAAAATCTGCAGTTCTCACATTTACCCGATTCATACTTCTTTCTTACACTCAGCTGCAATACGTGTTTAGAGTACAGGTTAAGCCTGCACGTTTCAAGGATCTGGAAATCTGTCTATACAGCCTTTTCTTAACAAACCTGAGTTCATCCTGGTTACACTCCAAGCTAGCTGGAGGCAAGCCAGCTCTGATCCAAAAGTTGTGTAACTGCTTTAGTGCCTCTTAGTAGGGCTTATTAGCTTGGGCTCGGTGCCATGCTAATGTGGTTACACAGCTTCTAGTCTGGACCAAGTTCAGGTCTAGTTGGCTTGGAGTGAGTTCTCACTTGCCTGCCTTCAGCTGTGTAGATGTAGCCTAACAAAACCAACCTTTGTCACTTTTTAGCAAACAAAAGGAGCTCATTCTCACTTAAAAATTGATAAGAATTAAAATACTTTTAAAAATATATTAAAATTCTTATTAAAAGTTAGTGAAACAAATTAGTAGGTCAGACTATATAAAAAGATGTATAGAAAAGGGTTACGGGAAAAAAATCCAACCCCAATCTCAAATTTAACACAGACACAAATAATGACATCTAGTATCATTAATCAAAGGAGGGCATATAGTTTTCCCACAGTAAAATGAAAAGTTTTACAGCCTCAGGCAAGACATGACTCAATATTTCTGATAAACAGTTAGTTCATGCACTCCCTATACAAGCTTTACAGTGTTTAAAGAGAAGACTAAGATGTAAACGCTATCATATGAAGTAAATGTTCTAGAGTAAAGCTGTAGAAATTTAAGGCCTCTTCCGTTTTGGACTCTTTATTCAAAAAGGTATTATTCTCCTTCATGTATATTTATTTACCTAAAACCAGCTTGACTGTTCAAATGGGTACTGATAGATACACTGTTGAGGTTGAAGGAGTTTCATTTCATTATTATATAAACAGTTAAATGCTAGATTTATACAGGTTAATAAGAAGGTTATAACAGTCATCTGCTTCCTTAGCCTTACAGGAAGGCTTTTGACTGGGTTGAGTATGTATGCTTGTAAAGGCAGCAGGTTGTATGGAGACAGTCAGTAATTTTCTATCATGAGGGTACTCTATTGAAGCAAAACTAAATACATCACATTTTCAGTTTTTCTTTCAAAACTCCTTCCCTGGTGAAATTGCTGACTTCATGATCTCAGCTACTTGGAGCAAAATTACCTGATGATTCTGCCCATATGTTTTCAGTACTTTCTGTAAATACGGAGATATGTATACTAATTCTTCAGCTCTCAGAATCTTAAAGAAAGTTGCATTTATTTTTACCGAAAAAAACCCACGGAGAAAACAGAAACCAGACAGTGAAAAAGAAATATACAGCATATTAGAAGAGCGGAAATTTGCTTCACAAAGATACGAAGGGAAAATCATGCCTAAGAAATTTGGTGGTCTTCTACGCCAGAATTACAGCATTGGTGGACAAGGGGAGAGCAACTGACGTCACCTACCTGGACTTTTGTGTAGAGCATTTGACGCTGTCCCACATGACATCCTTGTCTCTAAATCAGAGAGATATGAATATGATCGACAGACTACTTGCTACATAAGGAACTGGCTGGCTGGTCACACTCAAAGACTTGTGGTCAATGGCTCAATGTCCAGGTGGTGACCAGTGGCAATCGGCTTTCCTCCGGGGTCGGTATTGGGACTGGTGTTGCTTAACATCCTTCTCAGGAAACTTGGACAGTGGGACTGAGTGCACCCCCAGCAAGTTTGTCAATGACACCAAGCTGTGTGGTGCGGTCAACATGCTGGAGGGGAGAGACGACATTCAGAGGGACTTTGACAGGCTTGAGAAGTTGGCCTGTGTGAACCGCATGATGTTTAACAAGGGCAAATACAAGGTCCTGCACATGGGTCAGACCAATCAGAAGATTAGATTAGATATCAGAAAGAAATTCTTCACTGTGAGGGTAGTGAGACACTGGGACAGGTTGCCCGGAGAAGTTGTGGATGCCCCTTCCCTGGAAGTGTTCAAGGCCAGTTTGGATGAGCCTTTGAACAACCTGGTGTAGTGGAAGGTATCCCTGTCCATGGCAGAGGGGTTGGAGGTAGATAATATTTAAGGTCCCTTCCAACCCAAAACTATTACACGATTTTATCTCAGCTGTCGGTAGTCACTGTAGCCAGCAGGTCAATTAGATCAACCTTGAGAACATAATTATTTATTGCTGTACACAGCACCATGCTCCATTCTCTAGGAGATCTCAATTCTGCCTTGAACGAAACCAGTACTGCAGATGATATAATCTGGATTAAGAAAAATCTGAAGGAGACAGACACTAACACAGCTGCCGTACCCTAAACACTAGGTTTTCTGATGCACAGGCCACTGAAATCAGTGGTCCAGTATGTCTTACTACACCCAGGAAATCACTTTAAAAGTCAAAAGCAGTGACATATTTGTTTCATATACTCCCATTATTTGTTCAACTTTATCCTGGTATATTCTTACCTTCCAAGAAATACCAGTCCTGCCTGCCAAGCAGACCCAGTGTGGTTTGCTGTATGCTGTGACAGAGGAATAGTAAGGCATATATTGCCCTGTGGCCTTCTTAAGGCAAAACACTTTCTTCACCATAGGAATACGGAAGAGTCAGAAATAAATAACTAAATAATAAAAGGTAAATACAGAAGGGACAAAAAATGAAGAAAACATCTTCCAGGAGGTCTTCTGTCTTTGGGACCTAGAGACTAAATGCTTCTGACTAATTTTCTTTATTAACTCTGAGATAACCTGATTATACGTCCCTGTTCTTAAGCCATTCTAAGTTTATATAAATTCCTCAGCCTTCTTCCAAGCATGCACTGATATGTGCTGTCACAATGCATTCCTGGTAAAAACCTACTGAAACGGTCATCACACAGGGACTCTTAGCCAGGAAACTGCATGCAATGATCCTCCAGACCTGTTCATCAGGTCGTCTCTGTGAGGTGGTTGTAGTCGCAGCCTTGTTGTACTCATAACCTTATGGGTTACTTCCTGGTGATACGGCCAAGGAGCCGAGACACAGAACATATCAACACCAAGGATCGCCATGTAAATAGGAGCAATCCCCCAAAAGATTCAGAGAAATTACTCTTCAAGCATTTTGAGAAAACAGTGCAATGTTTAGAATATAAAGTAACACAATCCCAAACTTACTGACCGATAGCAAACAAACAAACAAAAAACCTCCCAAAAAGTAGTTATTAAGTTTAGCTGCTATTTCTGTAGTATTTGGTTCTCTATTCATAATTATTCAATCTCTGGCACTCCTTAACATAGTTAATATAGCTAATAAGATCCTATCATCACTGTAAAAACTGTTTGATGAGAAGCTCTGACCCATAGTATCAGAGGGCATGTCCACGCACCTGCAGCTTTCAGTACGTCATAAAAAGCAACATTTTTAAATAACAGATCATCTTTTTTTTTTGTTGTTCAAGCTTTCTTTCTCATTCCTAAGGGTCTTGGAGCTGTGATATATATCAATCCCATATCCAAAGCTGAAATATACTGAATTTTTCATGGAAGAACTATAAGAGTCTGGGAGGGGACAAGAGAAGGTTTTAGATAAAATAAAAGCAATTTAGTGTCTGAAATGGCAGCTTACAAATATTTTCTCCTCTTGCTCACAAGAGCTCCCTTTCAAGTAGATCTCCACAGCCTACTGTTTTACTTCATTCAACAAAAATATATTTCAGTCAGATATAACTGTATGGAGAGGTGTAAGAATAATGAGAAAATCAGAAATATAAGCAGTTTTCATTGTTTTACTGTATTTTTTTTATTAATCCATTAAAAAGAAAATCTAACGAGCATTGTTCGCTTCCCACATCTCCAAAGGAAAACCGATTATTGATTGGCTCGATGTTCAGGAAAGGAGAGAATAACAACAGCAAAGCAATTTTGCTTGTGCTAAGCAAGGTTTTAACTCAAAACTAACAGCAGTAGGGTACGAGATCACTACTAATTAAGAAAATCGGAAGAAAATGTAAAGCAAAGTTTCTTTTCTCTCTTCCTTTTCCCTCCCCCACTGCTTCTGCTTTTCCTTTAGTGATTGCTTCCTGTCCATTTTTCCAGTGTGTAAAACATCTGTGAATTGCTGCAAGCGGTCTCTATTTATCCTGAGAACCACACAGCAGGTGCCACTTAAAAAAAAAAAAGGCAAAAAAAAAAAAAGCAAGCAGCAACCCACGAGTGTTATCCCATGACCCTGGAGGGTCATTTTACTTGTTACTGCACAATACATGTGGGAAGGAGGTTTCCTATGAAAAGACTGTGTATAGCCAGCAAGCAAGATACAATGACTTCCTTTTATTACAGGAAAATGCAGGTTTATAAAATACTTCTCACCCTGAAACAAAAATCTTTACTAATCATTGATTATGTTGACTCTAGAAACAGACCATGTTCAACAACTGCATAATATAGTGGGATTTTCAAGTAGAGATTATGAGTTGTGAAACCTTTTCCATAGATATCATGTAAGCACAAGCTCATTCTCATGACTTTTATGCTTAATATCAGCACAGCTGTCAAAGCATGGTATTTCCCAACAAAAATGAAAATGAAACAATTTCATTCTGAGCAAATGTGTATGATTACCACAAGAATTCTTCGTGTAGTTTATAGTTCACATTCATCAAAAAAAACCCCCAAAGTATTTCAACATCATATAAATACCTTGTTCCTTGAACTTAATTTTAGGCATTCAGTTAAGAGAATTTTTTGGATGTAACTGTAGTTCACCAATCCGCACCAGCTTTGTATCTTCTTCTGAGTCATATTTATCAGGTTCATTGAATAAAAAGCCTGAAGGAACTTCCTTATTTATGGATATTTATTTGCTCTTTCAGGTCTGCCCTTTTCCCTTCCCCCCCACCCCCCACCCCCC
>VZSC01010127.1:547813-611875 GCA_013398225.1 Steatornis caripensis
TTCCATGTGAAAACTAGAGCTGTGAAGCATGAAAGATTATGTCCTGATACAAGACAGTACTGGAGTTTTAACCTTCAGTGCTAATAAGATGGGTCCTAATTGTCCCTCCAAATGTCTGCAACAAAGCTAATTTCAGACTGCCAAAGATAACCCCTGTAGATGACCTAATTAAATTCTCAGGAAAGCTATTATTTGTAAGATAAGGTGTTTCAGCTACTGGCTATTTAAAATCTGAAGTTTAGAATGCCTGGAAATGAGGCATCTGCAATTCCTACTTGGTCAGTTTTCCATTCATGTGAGCTGTGGATATGGAATTTGAAAAAGTGGACCTTTTATCTTAATTTAGTATGATTCACCACAAATCTGTGTAACAACCAAAATATTTGTTCCATGCAGACACATCAAGTTGTTTAAACATAGGTAGTGTATCTTTTCTATCTGAAATAAATACATAACTGAATACACAGGGTGAATTTTTACGTTTAAAATAAAATTAGAGAAATTAAAGACAGGAATTGTCTCCCCTCAGGCCAAGTAAATGTGAAATTATGCATATCAGTTAATTAGCTATACGGAAAGCATTCCCAGACTGACCAAATCTCACTATGGTGACCGTGTATCTTACCCTTACAAATGTTGGCTAGGGTGATGCATTTAAGCCTTTGTAAAATGTGTACAGTGTCCTTCACTGAATGTAGAACTAATTTTTGGAGCTAGTATTTGGAAAATTTGCAAACCGAATTGTGTAAGAGAAAAACAATTTGTTTACAATGAGCATCTGGGTGTTTAGATAAGGAGAGGAGCCATTTCCCAGACAAGGTAGGATTACTCTGAAGAGGTGAAGAAGAAAGGGAATAGCCGAAGGACAGCTCTGAACAGCTTTCAGCTATCAGGCCAGTGTGCCTGCTGTTAGATCGGTCACTGACAGTAGCACATCTCCTTTGTAGTAAAGAAAACCCACAATGACATCTTAACTTGCTAAACTACCCACGGTTGTCATTTCATGCAATAGAAAGAGTGAGTGGAGAAATGGAGAGAATATAAAAAATTAAAGAGAAGGAAAAAATGTCCTGTGAGCACATCAAACCACTTAGGCAGCCAGTTTTCTGTAAATATTGCACATTCCGCTCTGGGGGTTGTTGGAAATGGGCTCCATCTGGCAGGTTTTCTGTGTTTGAAGCAAAAATGCAGAGTTCCTCAAGCTCATTACTAAATGGGCTTCAGATTTTTCATAGTCAGATGGATGTTTTCTTTTCAATATATTCTTTACAATCCTAAGAGCCCCCAGTGTCTTTGTTTTCCCTGATCCTAAAATAAGGAATTGTAAGAATGAATACTTATAATCTATATAAAAAGAGGACAAACTTTTATCTTTTACACGCATTTCTAACATACTCCAGCTGACTTTAAAATGCGCACATTTTAAAAGCAAATATGCTAATAAGCACATTACTTCAGATTGCACATGTAAATCAAGAAAGAAAGCGCTTTATGAAACTCCTTTAACTCACTAAATAAGAGGAAAAGAGAACTGAACGAACTTTCTTTATTGAGTGCTAAGGTCCTAGTTCAACAAAGCCAATAGGAACTGAAGACTCAGTCATCTTAGAGGTGTTTTACAGGACTAGACTAACACAGCAAGGAGTACCACAGAGATCCTTTCTACCTTAGAAGAGATAGACTCATTCTCAGGTTTCCTGTGTGCACGCTGGCCTGTGCAATCCCTTTTTCCATAACCAAAAAAATGGCTTGCAAAAGGCAGTGGTTCACAAGCCATCCTTAGACACCAGCCCTGCTTGCTGCAAGTTGTGCTCCTCGAGCTTCACTGACAGCTGTTTTTTCCCCTCTAAAGGGAGGGCTTGGTGCAAAAATTCTTACAACATTCCCAGATTTGCACTCACACTGCAGTCCTTACTTGAGCAAGTGGGAATTTTATGTGACAATTTCTAACTGCATCAACCCATATCCTAAAGAGTAAACACATAACGAAAGAAAAAGCAAGAGTTTTCAGTTGTTTTTTGGTAACTGAAGTTTTCAGTTGTCTTTAATAACTGAAATATAATTAATGAAAACAAAGGCGAGAGCATTCAGATCTTTTAGTGTTCCTTCTATAACACAGTTCAATTATGCAGTTCTACGATGTTTGGGCATCCACAGACTCTCTTCACAGCCTTCAATTCCCACAACTTCTTCCAAGAAGTGATTAAAAAACATTCTCAAAAGTGAAGCTAACGAAACCATAAACCGAGGCACAAAAAGATTGCCTTTACTGAATTTGTTAAGGTCACATGAACCTGACAAGCAAGGGTCACTGAAGTTCAAACCCTAAATGTTCACATCCCTGAGAAGAATGGGACGTTATTAATATTTTTGTATAAAAGAACTCCTGAGTGAAGCAGTCTCTCTCAATGATGAAATGAAAAGGGTATTCCACTGTGTACTGTGAAATATATTATATATCTTCCACATAGTTGGTTGGGGATCAACTGCCAGCTTCTTCACGGTGTGAGCTCTTGATTGAAGCGCCAGCTGTGTTCAAGGGATTGAAAGAGAC
Source organism: Steatornis caripensis (assembly GCA_013398225.1). Classification (NCBI taxonomy): domain Eukaryota; kingdom Metazoa; phylum Chordata; class Aves; order Caprimulgiformes; family Steatornithidae; genus Steatornis; species Steatornis caripensis. Next base: position 550,368 of record VZSC01010127.1, read on the forward strand.
CTTGAAAATGGCAAAGCAAGACCCAGCATTCAGAGCTGACAAAACAAAACTGACAAGAGAGGCAATAGCTATTCTTTCTGAGTGCTCATCATAGGAAATGTCATTGAAAAGAAAGAAGAAAGAGAAAGAGAAAAGGGGGTGGGAAAAATAAAAAAGAGGTTCTAGTATGACTTGAATCTGCTCTTCTGTTTTCTCACACATTTTTTTTTAAATTAGGAAAAAAGAAATGTATCTTAAGGCTTGAAGAAAAATTAAAATGCAGGAGTCAGATGAGAAAAAGCTTCTCTCTGTCAAGAACATTCAGGAAGAGTCTTGTTTGCCGCTTGGGTGAATTAGAATTAACTGAGGCCGTAGAGCTGCATTGGTGTAAGTCAGCTGTAAAGCAGAAGAAAAAAATTAGACCTACTTCATTAGAAAACTCACAGAAGAACTAAATTTGTAAGGGATATCTGCATCCTTGTAATTCCTACTGGAACAAAACAGTAATAGTCCCACTTTAAATATAACTCTTCACTTGTTAAAGTATGTCTGAGTTACTTATAGCTCCTGGGAACTTAAAGAGGTATTTTTGGAGGGCAGGAAGTATCTAAGGTCAGCCTCCATCTGTTATGTAAAGACACACACAAAGTAAAATAGATGCTTATTTTCCATTTACAAATATATGCTAGTTTTTTCACCGTGCTTTCAGCCTGCAAGACTTTTAACATTTTTTTCCCGAGTAACTTTTTTTTTGTGCAAGCCCGTTCTTCGGCAGCCAAAGTGTTGAAATGTCAATTGGTATCCCCTGGAGACTTCATTTCCACTGTCTGACACTGCCAACATCATCATGTGGTTCAGGGTTTTTGTTTCCTGCTGTGACTGAGCTGGAAAATCTAAATCAGCCCTGCACAAAAGGTTGAGCAGAGGGCAGCCATAATCACATAGAAACTATATATTTTTGACCAAAGGATAGGAGGAAGGGGGAGGGGAATCACTTAAAAAAAGCTGTATAGACAGCTAATCTCTCAGATTGGCTGCATACAGTGTTCTGAATACAGTGTTCTGTTTAATAAGCAGTTTAGCAGGAAAACGAGAGAGAGAAAAGAATGCTATTTAGAAAGGTAGTGGTAAAGTCTTACCCAGCAAGAAGCAGACAGATTGTCAGGGGAAAAAAGATGTACAAGAGAAAGATGCAGGGGAATTAGAGAGGATATTTCAAATGATTTTGCGTGTGACTCTGTGTCATCATGTGTCAGCTCATGTGGCCAAATGAATTGGTCACTAGAAGGAGCTGGGGAAATTTGTGCTTTATCTCTAGTTCTGCCGCTGACCTAATCAACACTGGGAAAAAATTCTTCACCTCCCGGGACCACCTCATATCTATTTTGCTCTCAAGCTCTTTGGGAAAGAAGCATTTTGTTTATAGTGGTTCAGTGTTTTGCCTACGTCTTTAAGAAGAGAGTTTCTAGGAAAATTCACTCATAATACAAACAATTTAATAATTATAATACGTTTCAAACACAGATTAATAGTTCCACTCTGATACCAGTGTGACATTTTTCTGTGTTTGGCTTACAGGCCAACACCTTTAACAGCATATTTGTTCAGCAAAAGATAGAGTGCTAATCTACAGGGACTAGAAATGGCTTTGTCATTTTCTAGATGACAGCTCTTATTTTCTATTGCTTTCTGGCAGAGGAATTACCATGAATCTTCCATCTTTCTCAGCAAGACACTTGCTTATCTAGCTGCTGGAAATGCTTTTGTTTAAAATTCCTCTTGTATAACTCTGCCATGGTTAGAAGAAATGTTGCTTGGTTTACAAAACAAGCTCACACTGCACTATCTCTCTGATGCATCTGCTGCTAAAAACAGTCAGAAATCAGCTGAGGAGCAAAAGCCAGTTATTGGGCATAAGAACTTTTTTTTCTTTTTAAATAAAGAAAAGCAATCACTTTTGCTAAGGGCTAAGGAAATTTTTTACTTCCTTATTTGAAAAGGAATATAAACATGTCAGTATTTGAAAGGAATACAGAAAAATCTGAAGCTTAGACAAATTTTGGAGTTGGTGTGACTATTTGGACTCAAACGGAAGCAGGACATAATCCACATTAGACACTTTAATTATCAAGCAAAGAGCCTAAAAAAACTGTACAAGCATATGCAGAGGCACATTTGGATGGAATACAGGTTAGAAAGAACAGGTTAGAAAGATCACCTTTGTGTTTGTCTAATCCTGAAGCTATTCTGTGCACTAAAATATTAATATACAGTGAATGTGGGTGATTTCAGTGTGTCACCAACCTTTCCCATTTCATTCTCTTGAGCTTAGATGATAGCTGATTAAGATTCTGGGAAAAAAATTCTTCCTAGTCGGTTTGGTCTTTCTGTGATGTATGCTGGTTTTGGAAAGTATGGTCATGAATAATCGATTGTGACAACTCCTACTCCGTCACTCAGTGCATGTGTTTCAGATAATATTACCCTAGGATGACATTTACTGTAAACTGTGATTTGTCAATAAATCAACACAATCACTGATTCGAGAGCAAGCACTGTAGACAATGAGAAAGACCTAATTGACTGAAAGAGCAGTGAGTGAAAACTAGAAATTCCCAACTTTATTTTCTTTTGCAGTGAAAGATGGCAGTAAAATGAGCTGAAATAGATAGAGTTGTATTTGTGCATAATGCACAATAACACTATTTTGTGATGGGCAGAAGAATTCATGAGGTAAAATTAGAGCTAGCTAAAAAGTTCATAGTTCATGACTTCATTCCCCAAATAAACCAAAAGTAAAATAGATGAAGCCAGTCCAGAGCATTTACATTTTTTAGATCTAATTCTTTTTTTTTTTAAAGAAAAGCTTTCCTACTGTACAGCAAGAACTATAAACTCCCTTTATTGTCACAGAAATGCAATTTACAGCACATAACTGTAACTCATCTTTACATGAACAGGCTTCATGTTATTTATGTAGGAACCGTAAACAGATTTCAAAGAGAGGAAGCTTATTTTCAGTCTCATAGAAAGAGCAACGCTTTGAATTCTGCATATTGACACACACACATGAAATCACACCTGTGTTAGTTCTTGTGAAAGCAAGGGTCCTTCCTTCTGCCCATAGAACTTGCTTGGGAAATAACATAGCTTATTCCAAGGATGACTCCTTGGGGAAGGTTACAGCTTGGCCCAGATGAGATCTTTTGGTCAAACTTTTTTCTCAGAAAATGGCAAGTCCCGAAAACTGGTTCCAGAAACTCGCTGGTTCAGCAAACCTGTCTCTGTGTGACATCTGCAGCTCTAGGAAAGATTTCATGTTTACAAGAGACTTTCTACAGCAAAGTGGGGTTAACATTTTGATTTGGGGTATATTCTGAGCCTGCCCCATTTAGCCTCTGCCTGATTTTGAGAAGGGACATGGCTAGGCATCTTACATGTAGTCAACTGGATACGCAGCACAATCATGCACATATACACATTCTCTGTTACTTAGAAAAGAAAAAGGAAAAAGAAAGATTTGTAACTGTGAGAACTGAAAATGAATTTGTACAAAAATTAATTTTTGTAAACCAGAGGCCATGTTTTACTCTGAGTTCTACTGGAAAGATTTAACTGCTCACCACACTACCCCAGCTACATCTTTGACCCTTGCTAATCTTTCTGAGTATCATTTTTTCAGGCTTTCCCTTGGAATCTACTATTCACCTTCTCTTTGGTGTATTTCTTTCTTCAACACATCGTATTTTATTATAACAGTTATGACTAATCAGCTTTTTCAAAGTGAAATATTGTTTGGTTTCAACATAAGGAGCAAATCAAGAACAAAAGATAATTAACACAATTAACAAAAGCATTTTGTAGGTCTATACAACCACTAACTTCTCAGCATGTCTGAACAGGAACAAAGGTCAATTTAGCTATTCAGTCAGATTTCCAAGCAGGGTAAATTTGCAAGGACTCTCTGTGTATCTCAATAGCTCCCCACTTATCTGGTGGGATATTCAGTCTCCAGGTGGCAATTTTTTTCTTTTGCTCTTTCGAGTTTGCTGTAGACTGTCCCTCACCTCACAAATCAACAGATTTGTTCCCTGTGTAACCACAGTCTGCTTGGCTATTCTGGTCACAACAGATCATTCACAGCCCAATCAGTGTCTCCACCATCAAAAACACGCAGTTGTTTTAGAGATAGTTACCCAGTGCCTGTAGCAGTTCAAGCACACAATTTTCTGTGGATCTGACGGGGTTTTTTCAGAAATTTAGCTACATCCATAGGTAAAGAGCAATAACGAGTTTTTAGAAAACACGTTCATAGCACTGACAGTTGCTCTCTGTTGCTTCAATAGCTAGCATGGTTAGCTCAAAACGCTTCCATCATCTTTTACTCAGCTGCTATACCGCGGCAGCAGCAGCAACTCTTTTTTGGACCAGAAAGGCCTTCCTCACTTGGACACTCTGACTGTAGGTGTGTCAGGACAAGCTTTTCATAGGCATATCTACTCTCTTATGAAGAGGTTCTGGAGACACCCCAGGTCACCATCTGCAGAGTGAATAAGTCCCATCACACTTCTCTCCTAGTTTTACGAGAATGGCTGATTGACATTAATTGCTTCACCTGTAACCCCTCTGAACACATCCCCTTTCCATTGTAAAAGGCAGAACTTGTCACTGAAATTTCCACTCCAACTTTACAGACTTTTAACCTGTGTTCCTCAATAGCGGCTTAACGTGAGTGATGGAAGAACCCTTCCAAACAGGCTGGATCTAGGAGAAAAGAATATAATCAAGGAAACCAGTTTTCTGCTTCAGCTGAAAATCTCAGTTCAACAGCAAGTCAGAAGTTCTTTACTGATTATGAATAGGATTAGGATTAAGATCTACCAGTTATGTTTGAACATGTGTGCTTCTGTGGGTTTTCTCTGTTTTAAAATTGATGGTAGTGTCGTATTTCACAAACACAGATCAGATGTCTGAGAAAATCAGTCTTTCTTTTTAGAAAGCACCTACTCAGCCATGAAAATAGTTGTTCATTTGGTATCATGCACTGTAGTAGAATTCACCAGGACTTTGCTGAGAAAACTGTGTCAGAAGAGACCATCTGCTGGAATTTGTAGATCTCAGAAGTTTTGAAAACCAGCCTTAAAATTTTTTTGTAAATGCAAGTTGGGCCAAATTGGTCTCATTTGAACGATGCTCTCCACAGCCGAAAATCACAAAAAGTCTATATATTTATTCTAGAAGTAGCTAATACCAGCTTGAATTTATTTGTTGTATGGGGACATGCCTTTACAGTTAGTATCCATGTTCATGCGAATTCATTTGTAGTAAGCTACTTTGACATAGGCCAACTTTAGGCAGAAAAGAAAGGGATAATGTGTCTAGAGAGAGCAGTTTTTCTGTGCGACGCTTTATTTTCTTTCTTTCTTCCTCCTCCCCACCCCCACCCCCCTAGGCCGTTTTCAGTATCATTGAAACGGAAAATGGAAAGAGAGGGGGTGGAGAGGTCTCATACAAGTTTGGGTAGACAGACGCTGTAGGCAATCCTGACAATTCCTCCTTCATCCTTATTGAAGGTGAATTCTCCTTCACAATTGCTCTCCTAATAAGTCCCAGCTGGTTTTAATGATGGGATTTATAGGGTGTTTCTAGAATGTTGTGAATTGCATCCAGCAGACCCCTGCAGAAATTCTACCCTGCATCATAAGATCATTTTCACCAGGGGCATGAGTGCTGGGGTATCACATAACAGGGGCTATCTTTTTCAAACTTCAAAAGAATTCTTACAAACTATGAGGGCCTTCTTCTCCTCCCACTCTCACCTTTCTTCTTGTGAGACAATTTCATAAATATTTATAGCTAAAGGGCATGGATGTTACCTTCCATTGCCTATCTGAGTTAGAGAAGGTTCCCCTCCCTTCTCAATTACAAGGAATTTGGCAGCCTTCCAAGTTTCCTCTGCAATTGTTCTGATAGACAGAAGAAGATTTGAATATGTACTTTGCCGCGTACAAAGAATACATAGTTACTGCCTAAAAGAGTGACAAAATCTGGTGGTTTATGTTTTAGGAGTATAAGACCACAAAGGGAGGTAGATCCAATTCTGCCTTCTTACTGACCATAATATTGACACATAGGTTTAGAGTCCATTCCGCTGCGGAAGGCAAGTGTTGATTAAAAACACACCTATTATCCTTGTATCAGGTCAACAGTCAAGGTTCAATGCCTTCAACACAGATGTTACTGTCATTGTAAGGTATCCAGCCAGTTTGTGGTGAAAAATGCAACTGATCACTCTTTTAAGTGGTCATCTTCAGCTTTGCATGTAAAACAAATGTTAAAAGGCAGTAGATCATATATTTATCTGATGTTAAGTCAACTGGTAGCGTGTTTCCTACATTATGCTACTGTATCTTTAAGGCTACAGTAAATCACAAACATATACACATTATGCAGGTGTGGATGTTTCAGATTATGAGAAATGTGGTAAAAGCAAAACTTTCAGTAAGACAGGATTAATTTTGAAACTCACTGGGAGTACTGGAGTGACATCTCTGTAGGATAGAGCTGCCATTCCTCAATGCAAGGGCTACATAAGTATCTGAGACAATTTAATTCCATATTACCCCATTGTGTTTGGGGTTTTTGTTTCTTTGTTTGTTTTTCAGATTGAGAATGGTATTTTTACTTTTTATTTTGCATGAAACTGCACTTTTGGTGTATCTTATTGAATGTTATTGCCAATATATGTCGAACCTCTATTTAAACAAAACTCAAACTGCACACAGTCCAAAATAACTAATGCAAGTACATGTGTGAGCTCCTTGCAATGCCTGAGAGAATAGCTGGTGTAAACTGAAGATGCTTTAGAACACTGATAGGAAATGGAAGATGAGAAGAGTCTAAATCCTGCTAGGCTTTACAATAGAATAAAATGAGATATTTTGGGGGGATTTTTAACTATTCCTTAGTGAAAGTATACCTAATAAGGGTTTTTGAAAGAAGAGAAACATCGGTAAAATAGAAAAATATTAGCGCATGCATGGCACAGTAACGATCTCCAATAACTTTTCTTTTTCTCCACCAACATTTTTGTGTATGTGTCTTCTGAAACTCGTATAACAACTGTCCTGTAAACACTTTTATATGTGTGAACTAATCCAGATCTATTTCTGCAAATAGTAAACGATAAGGGAAATAGAAAATTAAGTTCATCAACTATGGAAATAAATTGACACAGCAGAATAAAAATTAGCCTAAAGTAGAATATTTCTCTGTTTTCTCATCTCATGGGTGAAATTCTGCACACTAGTTTGGTGTGCCGTTTGCCTCAAAAGATGCTTAGGGAGCCAGTAACAAACCACAGCATTTGGATACTTAATATATGTATCTCAGAACTATGGAAACTCAATTCTGAATGTAATGCTACTTTACATACAGATTATATTAGTTAATCTGGTGGTGTAGTATTAATAGAAATTTGCAAAGTAAAGTCTCCTGACTTAAATAAAGCTGAATTGCACAGATCTTCTACTTCTTCATTTTCTTGAATGAAAAAGGAATTTGTAGATATTCTTTGTTTCAGTTGCAGTGAATTTAGTAGTTTTTCAGATGTATTCCTTTGAGTTGAACAGTTATGAATGCATAAATTCCTAGTGTATGACGGATTTTAAAAGGCAATATTTGCTCTATGCTGTGGCAAGTGATTGTGCAAGATAACAAGTTTCCCATCACAGACCCAACCGCATACCTTAACACCTCCCCCCCCCAACATATTTGTCCTTTTGGTATTTCAGAGTTTATGTGCTGAGAAGTCATATTTCAAGATCCAAGAGCCATCCTACATGCAAAGTGAAATTCCAGGTTTCATTTACATCTGGGCATCAACACTGACTATCCAACTACATCTCCCCAGGGAACCCAGACACCATCATAACAGTAAGCCCCCACTGTAGAGCTCCTTGCTATCAGCCAGACCTTCAGCATCTGAAGAATAAGAAAGGTATTTATGAGCAAAAAGTATTTCCAAGCTGAAGATGGGGGGAAGAAGGTGAGGTGATGCTTCCTTTCTTCAAATGATCTCCCTGATAACTAATTCTTTGCTCCATCAGTGGAGGACAGATGCATCTGTAGGGCCTGTGCCCTAATATACACCTTTCAACTCTCTCTGAAAGTGGTACTCCATGCTATTCACTCACATTGAATCAGAGGGGGGCACCTTTTAATGCTATTTTCTTCTGTGAAGGTTCCTGCAAGTCACCACAGACAATTATTCTAGTAATTCAAAGGCTACTACCATCTTTCCTCAAGCACAGTGAAATGTAAATAGATGCACCCTCTCTGTGAAAAAGTATCTTTCCAGTGATTAATTATTTAAGTACATTATCAATTATTTAAAATATCTTACATATTAAGCTTGAATTTAGAATTTCAAAACAGCTCAGTATAAATAGCAAGCCATAAATGGATAAAATCTTTTTCAAACCATGTTTGATTGCATGATTGCTGCTTGCTAGAATTAGACATAGGGAGTACAAGTACCATACCTGCTTGCAAAATTATAGCTGGGTGTCACTTGCAAATATGATGTTACAGCCCTCTATTTCTATTAAATTAGTTTTACTAATTTACAAATGAGGCATTTTCTGAAGAAAACACATTAATTACAGCTTCTGTACTTCCAGAATCGCAGAACAGTTGATGTTGGGAATGACCTCTGAAGGTCGTTTTGTCCAACCTCCCTGCTCAAGCAGGGCCACCTAGAACCAGTTGCCCAGAATCATGTCCAGACAGCTTTTGAATATCTCTAAGGATAGAGACCCCACAACTACTCTGGGTAACCTACTCCAGTACTCAGTTACCCTCAGAATAAAAAAGTGTTTCCTGATGTTCAGAGGAAACCTCTTGTGTTTCAGTTTGTGCTGATTGCCTCTCATCCTGTCATCGGGCACCATTGAAAAGAGCGTGGCTCCACTGATGTTTCATAGAATCATAGAATGGCTTGAGTCGGCAGAGACCTCCAAAAATCATGTAGTCTAACACCCCGTGCAGTAAGCAGGGACATCAACTAGATCAAGATGCTTAGAACCCCATTCAACCTGGCCTTGAATGTTTCCAGGAAGAGGGTATCTACAATCTCTCTGGGCAACCTGTTCTAGTGTATCCTATTCTCACCACCCTCATTGTAAAAAATGTCTTTCTTACACCTATTTTAAGTGTACCCTCTTTCAGTTTAAAACCATTAACCCTTGTCCTGTTGCTACAGGGTCTATTAAAAAGTCTCTCCTCATCTTTCTTAGAAATCCCTTTTAAGTATTGAAAGGCTGCTATAAGGTGTCCCCAGAGCCTTCTCTTCTCCAGGCTAAACAACTCCAACTCTCTCAGCCTTTCCTCATAGGAGAGATGTTCCACCCCTCTGATCATTTTTGTGACCCTCTGGATTCACTCCAACAAGTCCATGTCTGTCTTGTACTGAGGCCACCAGAGCTGGACACAGTACTCCAAGTGGGGTCTCACCAGAGTAGAGACAAGGGAGAGAATCACCTCCCTCAACCTACTGGCCACCCTCCTGATGTAGTGCAGCATACGGTTAGCCTTCTGGGCTGTGAGCATACACTGCCAGTTCATGTCTAGCTTTTCATCCACCAGTACCCACCAGCCCTTCTCTGTGAGACTGCTCTCAATCCATTCAACCCCCAGAATCATAGAATCATAGAATCATAGAATAGTAGGGGTTGGAAGGGACCTCTAGAGATCATCTAGTCCAACCCCCCTGCTAAAGCAGGTTAGCCTAGAGCAGGTTGCACAGGAATGCATCCAGGCGGGTTTTGAATATCTCCAGAGAAGGAGACTCCACAACCTCTCTGGGCAGCCTGTTCCAGTGCTCTGTNTGTACTGGGGAGCCCAGAACTGGACACAGTACTCCAGATGCGGCCTCACCAGGGCAGAGTAGAGGGGGAGGATCACCTCCCTCGACCTGCTGGCCACACTCTTCTTAATGCACCCCAGGATGCCATTGGCCTTCCTGGCCGCAAGGGCACACTGCTGGCTCATGGGGAGCCTGTTGTCCACCAGCACTCCCAGGTCCTTCTCCGCAGAGCTGCTCTCCAGCAGCCTATATTCATATCAGAGTTTGTCCCGACCCGTGTGCAGGATCTTGCACTTGCCCTTGTTGAACATCCTGAGGTTCACACGGGCCCACTTCCTGAGCTTGTCTAGGTCCCTCTGAATGGCATCCCACCCCTCAGGCATGCCAACCACACCAGCCAGCTTGGTGCCATCTGCAAACTTGCTGAGGGTGCACTTGATCCAATTGCCTGTGTCATTGATGAATATACCAAACAGTACTGGCCCCAGCACAGACCCCCGAGGGACATCACTCTAGTGGTTTCTACTTGGACATTGGGCCATTGACCACAACTCTTTGAATGCAGCCACCCAGCCAATTCCTTCTCCACTGAATAGTACATCCATCAAATCTGTGTCTCCCTTTTTTCCCCCTTTTTCCAGTCACTGGGGACTTCACTTTATTGCCATAACTTTTCAGATATCATGGAGAGTGGCTTGGCAACTACATCATTCAATTCCCTCAGGATTTTGGGATGCATCTCATCAGGTGTCATGGATGTTTATGCTCTTCAGGTGATCTTGAACATGATCTTCTCTTATAGTGAGATGTACCTTGTTCCCCCTACCTTGAGGTGCATCCACTCGAGAGGTATGGGAAGAGAGATTGTCGGTGAAGACTGAGGCAAAAATGTTGTTGAGTACATCAGTCTTCACCTTGGCTTTGTTGCCATTATGTCCTCCCTTCCAGAATTTATATACATTAACGATAACCCCCTGAACCTTCTCTTCTCTAGGCTAAACACTTTCAGTTCTCTCATCCTTTCCTCGTGTAAGAGATGTTCCAGTCCCTTCATCGTCTTTGTGGCTCTTCATTGGACTCTCTCCAGTATGTCCATGTATCTTTTGTACTGAGGAACCCAGCAGTGAACCAGATCATTAATGAAGATGTCAGAGAGAACTAAACGCAGCATTGATCCCTAGGGTACACTACTAGTCACTGGCCTCCAGCTAGAATTTGTGCCACTGATCACCTCCCTCTGGACCAAGCCATTCAGTCAGTTTTCAATTCACCTCACTGCCTGCTCATTCAACCCATACATCAACAGTTTCTTTATGAGGATCTTAAAGGAGACAGTGCTGAAAGTCTTTACCAAAGCCCAGGTTAAACAATATACACTGTTCTCCCTTCATCTACCAGATCAATCACTTCATCATAGAAGTTTATTCATTTGGTCAAGCATGACTTTCCCTTGGTGAAGCCATGCTGACCACACATGACAATTTTCTTGCCCTTAATGTGCTTGGAAATGCTTTCCATGATTAGCTGCTCTATCACTTTTGCAGGGACTGAGTTAAGGCTGACTGGTTTAAAGTTCGCTGGGTCTTCCTTCTTGACTTTCTTGAAGATGGGAGTAACCTCTGCTTTCCTAGAGTCTTTATGCACTTCTCCCAATCACCATGATTGATTAAAGGTTTTTGAGAGTGGCCATGCAGTGACAGCTGCCAGCTCCCTCAGCACTTGTAGATGCATCTCGTCAAGGCCCATGGACTTAGAACTGTCGAATTTGCTTAAGCATTCCCTGACCTGATTCTCTTTCATGAAGGGTAAATCTTCCTTGCTCCAGACTTTCCCAGGTCTCAGGGACCTGGGATTCCTGAAGGCTGGCCTTGCTACTAAAGACTCAGGTGAAGGCGGCATTTAGTACCTCAGTCTTTTCAGAGTCATGTGTCAGCAGGTTTCCCTTTTCACTCAACAGTGGGCCCACATTTTCCCTGTCTCATCTTTTGTCATCTATGTACTTACAGAAGATGTTCCTGTTGTTTTTGATGCCTCTGCCAATATTGAACTGCAGCTGGGCTTTGGCTTTCCTAATCTTTTCCCTGCATGCTCAGACCACATCTCTGTATTCCTCCTAGGTTACCTGTCCCTGCTTCCATCTTCTGTATGCTTCCTTTTTGTGTTTGAGTTTTGCCAGGAGCTCCTCGTTCATCTACACATGCCTTCTGGCATTTTTGCCCAACTTGCTGCTCATTAGGATAGACTGGTCTTGAGTTTGAGGACGTAATCTTTGATTATTAACCAGCTTTCTTGGTCTCCTCTTCCCTCCGGGATTTTATCTCATGGAACTCTACCAAGAAAATCTTTGAAGGGTTCACAGTTTGCTCTCCTGAAATCCAGTATTATGATCTTGTTTTTCACCCTGTTCCCTCTTCTTAGGATCCTGAACCTCCTGAAGGATGTGATTGATGGCAGCTAACAGGGCTTCACAAAGGGCAAATCATGCCTAACAAATTTTGTGGCTTTCTACGATGTGGATGGCCCTCCCCTGGAAGTGTTCAAGGCCAGGTTGGATGAGCCTTTGAACAACCTGGTGCAGTGGAAGTTATCCCTGTCCATGGCAGAGGGGTTGGAAGTATATGATCTTAAAGTCCCTTTCATCCCAAACCATTCTATGATTATATGCACTCCACTATCTCATGGTTGTTGCCTTCAACCTTCACAGCCCCCAAGACCCCCTCTCTGTTGGTGTGTATGAAGTACAACAGAGCACCTTTCCTCATTGACTTCTTTATCACTCGGGTGAAGACATTGCTGTTGATGCACTCCAGAACCCCCTGGATTGCTTATGCCCTACTATTTTGTTCATCGAGCATATATAGGGGTGTTTGAAGTCTCACATGTGTACTAGGGCCTGTGAACATAAGGCTACTTCTATCTGTCCCTCTCACCATTACAAACTTCAGCAGTCCCTCCAGTAACTCCGACTGTTATTGCACATAGAGCTGGCTTAGGCTCAGTCACTCCAAAATGGTGTAGTTTTGGATAAGTTCTTGTTGTTCATGCTGTGGGAAGGGAGGAAAAATGTCATTCTGGTAAAGGACAGTCATTGTCATTATGAACTGAGAAACTGAGGAGTGAGGAATCTTCCTTGCTGTGCTAACACCAAGCAGGTAGGCAGCAGAATGAGAAGCAGCAGAAACTGTATTTTTCTGGAAAGAAATATGCAGTGGAAGATGAAATAGACACAAAGGTCTTTGCTGCCTAGTGCATCTGTCAGGATTTCTACCTTACACACATGGACACGTGGCAGACAGCAATGAAGGCAAGTCTATACTGCATTAGGAAGCACTGCTAACAGAGACCAAGTCAGTAATACAATGTGACAGTGTGTGGACCAACCTAAGCTGTGCGGCCCCTTTTTATGAGAAGTTGATGCTGAACTCTTTCCAAGAGACCTTTCTGCTTTCTCTAATCTCGGCTTTGTGATTTCTCAGATGGTAATGAAGATTTAGTGGCTGACTTACTGATAACAACTCAAATAAGGACTCTGATGTCCCATGTAAGTGAGCTAACCACAAGTGGTCTTCACATATGCTCTCATACTTATTTAAGAAGGGTTTCTTAGAGCTGTTATTGATAATTGTTTTCTTCATGTGCACTGTCCAAAGCTAAATAAATTATCAGCAATTAAGTAAAAGCATGTCAGGAAAATAGTATTTACAAAAAGCACTTTTCCCTCAACAACTGTATTACAATATTTTAGGATTATCTTGCTCCATGTTCTTTTGCAACCTTCACAGTATAATAACTCCCACTCTAACCAAAGCCGTGGCTGAATTATTCCCGCACACAATGATGTGGAATGTGTATTGAGTTTCCTCCTCACTGCATTGTGTTCATCAAGAGTAAAACAATGTTTCAAAGAGTGAGGAAAAGCAGAAAGCAAAACAAACCACTCAAGTCCAGCGAACTTCTGAGACTAAGCAAATATTTGTTTGTCATCTGATTCCTCCTTGTTCATTAACATTTTTCTCCCATGAGACTCTGACTCAAAACATACCTGCCTTCCTTCATCACCAGTCCGTCAGAAGATTGGGTCCACTGTGAACGCGAATGCTTGAGTTTGTGCCTGTTTACTTTTGTGATCTGTTTGCTTCAACTCTGATATACCCTCTTGTATCTGTCAGAAGTAAAGTCCTCTAGGTGCATTAGGCATAGCTGTAGGCAGAAGAAAATTAATCATTTCATGAGGTTTGAATAGTAGCAAGCAGGAAGCAGGCGATTGAAAATGAACAGCTAAACAATCGGGAGAAGCTATTCTATTTGATTTCTTTAAAGTTAGCCAGTGTGGAAGGAAAAGCAAAGTCTGAGGGAGGAAACCACTTCAATTTTTTGTTTGTAAGTGACGTGCCTGCCTATGAAACATCAGAGAATTTATGTGCAGATTAATAAATATTTATTCATTAAGTATTTCATAAGACTAAATGATACCAGCAAAGTAGAACACTATGGGAGTGGACCAACGCCAGGAATCATGGTCTTTTCCTGCATATCAGAGTATTTAGTGAAGAATGTAAATCCTACATTAGTGTATCTTTGCTTTGCTCTCCTTTGGTGTGAAATGTTTTCATTTTGTGTATGGAAAACTGTGGCCTTACAGGCTTTTGAATAGCAGTTGCAGTTCGTTCTTGATCTTTCTTTGTATTTCATGTTCTTTGCAAAACAAAAATTCTGCAAAACCTGTTTCAGAAAGTGAATTGACCTCTACCTTTTCTTACATTTTAATTTTTAATTGAAAATAGAAACTAGATAGAAATGGAGCACTCAAGTATGAGAGTTCTCATAAAGCAGAACCCAAGTTTTAATTAACGTATAACGCAAAACAACCTTCATCTCTGTTGTGCAGTTCAGGTGTTTTGTTGTTCCCCTCTTAAAAGGGAATAAATTTCTTTTTGGTTATCTCTTCTCACCAGGTTATTTGATCCTTTTCATTTCCTTTCAGCCCACTATAATGTCCCAGTTCTCAGCTCAGGCTTCTCATGACATTTGATTGTATCATGCCACTTCTGCAACTGGCTCAAAAGATTGTTCTCTTGAAGACGAGGAAAATTTGACAGAAAAAAGGAGATGGAATGAGGCTGTACTCCCTTGCCCCCTCTGAACATTTCCTGGTGCTCCACATCCTCAAGATCCTGCTTTGCTTAGCAGCAAACCTCCTTTCCCTCTCTAAGACAACCTGAACAGTTTCACACGAGGGATGATGGAAGTCAACCAACTCTTTGTTCTCCAGATTAGCTGCTGAATACCCCATGGTGTTCCGGCAAAGGTATCCATACTTCTCCTTATCTTAATGTTTTTTATTTACGTGCTACATACACACTGGAATACATAGTTTGAAATTATAAGATCTAGGTACATATCTAACTAGGGAAAACCCCATATTTTTTATCTCATATAACTCTATAAACCAGCATTATTGACACTATATGCATAATTTCTAATATATTGGTTTAGTTATTATTAATTTAATCAGAGATTTCAAGCAAAACATTTGCTGTAATTTTAACTGACTGCAACTCCGTTACTTTAGTGAATAATTCTTAAGTTAAAAGTTTTGCATACATATCCATACACACTCTCTTATCCTCCTAGTTGTAATTTTAGTAACCTTACATTCCCAACATCAAACAAGGGTTAAGTACCATGTTATTTAAACAAGGTGAAGGCATCTGATAATGACTGAGTATGGAAAGTGGAGGAGGAGGAATGCTGGAAGGGAACGCAACTGCTATCATCAGGGCATGGTAAAGAACAGTAACAGCACATAAATCTTCTGCAATAAAAATATTGCTATCATAATATAATTAATCTCTCTGAACTTTTCTGATTTTCACCTTAGAAGACAAGTATGTCTAGAGATGTTATTTCACCTTTTTTATTACACATTTGAGAAAGTATCCAAGACTACCTAGACTTAATTACACCCGTTAAGGTATTTTAGATGTCAATCTTGACTAAATAATTAACAAGTGGGTTGAAAGCAAATTTCTTGTTACTAGGCTCCAGGTTTTTTTAAATTTGTTCAAGGTCATGGAATGGTCAGGATTGGAAGGTACGTGAAGTGATGGTAGGATTCCCCCTTTTTTCTCATGCTTGACTAGCTCCTTGCATTTGATGATTTTGTTGCCATAGTTAAGCAATTACTTTAAGCAATTTCCACAAGCAAATATGCCAAGTTATTTTTAATATGTCATTTTTTTAAACAAAGAAGTAACAACCTTCCCTTCAACAAATCCTTAAGACAAGAAGCCCAACCAGTTCCTTCTTGCCTATCAGCAGCAAACCCAGGCTGGATTGCCACATCTAGTATTCAAGTCAAAAAGTTCCTCCATTACCTTCAACGAACATTCTGGACTGCTTGAAAGTGAGCAAATTTTAGCAACATAATAGGTTAATTCTATTGAATAACAAACATAATGAATAGCTTAAAAAAAAAGACATGAAATTTCTGGCGGTCACTCTGATGTTTAATAGTGTAAATCTCCAAACACGGAACTTTCACTGACATTAATAATGGTTGACGTATCTGTACCAATGGGTGATTGAACATAATGTCACTTAATTTGATTACATCAAATAATCTTGGAATAACTAAACACATTTTTGTCTTCCTGAGGGAGCTATTGCTTGTGTTTGTGCTTAGCACAACAGAAAAATAAAGCTGTCTGTTCAGTAATGAACTTTTTGTGGATGTGAGCAAACATAGCAAAGGAGAAAAGGACACAAATTTACCAAGTTACTGCGGTTGAACTCATTGGTGAACCTGAGGTTACAGGATGATATGCAAGCCAGCTTTCTACATGAGTGGGAAACTGAACAGAAATCATAGCAAGTGACAAACACTGTTTTGTGAAAAACACAGGTTCTTATCTCAGAAATCTCTATTGGCTGTGATATGCAAGGTAATAGAAGCTCAAAAATTCTGCTACTAGACCAATTTTGTATTCTCATAAATCTCAAAGGCATCAAGGTTAAATAAATTGTGAAATAGAAGGAATAAACCTGATTGTCTTCCTACCAGTTAGGGAGACATAAAGCAGGCCCTCTCCTTTTGGGCAATCGACATGATATAATGTATACTACATGGAAGAAACTGGCATGTCTGCAATCCCTAACTAGTGTTTTAAGATTGATAAATCATTATACAAATTGATTAAAAAATGTAAATTCTTGAGAGAGAGCAATCACAATGTAACAGGGAGATGGGTGAGAGGACTAAGACAGGCCATATGTTCCTCTCCTCTTTCTGCATTTGCTGCTCTCGTACGGAGAATTCCCTGCCCAACAGATGGAGAGAAGCGTGCTTTTTGCAAGGGGCAGGTGGGTTTCTCTATGAAAGCATAAGAGCTAGAGAATGAAGCAGAGCAATTATGATTTCTCTGTATAAAAATCTATGACCCTTATTCAATATATTACAGATGCTTCCAGAAAACTACAGAATAAAATAAAACAATAAAAAATTCACTGAGCATTACTAACGAAGTCACTTGATCATTGGCAATTTTAGTTTTAGTAAGAAATTGGTGCTAGGAAGAGAGCACTCAGTAGCTCAAGAGACTCGAAGGAAATATCTTCATGTCTGTTTTTTTAAGAACAATGTTTTGGCATTTCAAAATATCTGTCTTTTTTTTTTTTTCCTTCTCTCTAGAAAGCTACAGATCTATCTTTTAACATTATTTGCATGAATGTGTGGAGTTGATAGATATAGATACTATGGATGGATGGCAGGTTTTTCTTTACAATAAATCCCATCCTACACCAGGCAGAATGAGAGAAGCGTTTTGATAGATAACACAAACTGAAGCTTTTTGATACATAACAAACTCATTAATCACCGTCATTTAAGTGCCATAAGAAGAATTTAAAATGTGCCACATTCTGCGCTTGTAAGTTTCTCACTTCCAAATCACCGCAGTTTTTACTCAGTGCTTTTTGACCAGCCTGAGTAGCCATTTCAGTATGAAAAAATTACCAGTGGGGGTTAAATTTAGCGTAAGGCGAAACAAGGACGAGCTTCACAGTGCTATCATTAATACTCTCCTCCTATTCCCAGAGAACACTGGCAGACTTCCACTTTATTAAAATAACAATCAAAGGCAGATCTTCTCTTTATATACACAATGAGTCAAGGATGGATAATTTACTCAGAGTTGTTCGCTGAGATATAAAAGCAAAAACGCATTGCAGGGGAAATAGTTAGTTCATGAATATTATGCAAAAAATGCTCCACGCTTGTGTCTCATGTAATTATTCCAATCATTATTAAATAAAACCAGAATGCCATGTTGTTTTCCCAAAATTTCTAAGCACAAGATCAGGAATTAAAGTACCTTTAAAATATTGATTAATAATTATTTGCACAAACGAATGTTAGCATTTGTAAACCTATTAATTTAACTAAATTTGAAAGAAAATTCTGTACTTGATTGGCACGTATTCAAATTTAAAGAAAAACTAATTAGTACACATCTATGTTTCTTTACATGGAAAAAAATTAAGTATAGGGAGACCATGCTTACAGTGACAGAAACACGATAGGCGTACATTTTTCTTAAAAACAAGGATTGGAATTTTTGTGTTTCTAGCTTGTGAAATAACTTCTTTGAGATGACATGTTGTAAGTTCATCTGAGAAGCCCTTTAGTTCACATCGTGCTTCAGTAAAGATGGGGGAAGGGGAAGAAAGAATGAAAGCAGCAGACACAGGGCACAGAAAAAAAAAAACCAAAGAAAAATGGAGTTCAGAGTAAACCGAGTGGAAAACTAAATACACAGAAGGTGAAATCCTGACCCTATTGAAGTCACTGGGCACTGTGCCACTGGCTTCAGGGAAGCCAAGATTCCATCCAGAGACTGCTAAAAAAAAATAAGGCAGGAGCAGAGAACAGCGTTTAAAGATACGTATGTTGCCTATCACACGTAGGTCGGTAGATAATCTCGTTTGGGAGGGAGGGCTGTTTTCGCGTTTTCTGTATATGACACAAGCTTCTTCAGTACACAAACCAAAATACACTTGTATTTTCTATTTTCACTAATACACTGCAAATACTGAACAAATAGAGACGTACCGAAGAATCATTTCAAGGGGAGGGGTGCAGGGTGTTTGGAAATCTAATTTAGTCACCCGTAAATGCTCAGCCTCTAGAAGATTCACACATCCCTGATAAAAAACCCTTCCTTTTCTTGTAACACCTATGATTATATCTCAAACAATAATTTTAGACGTTAAACAGGACTGCTGTGCATCCAAATGGCAGCTAAAGATAGAAGGCACACAGGCTTCACACTTGAAGGCTCCCCTCAGCTAGTGGAGCCTCAAGGAGAAACGTCTGTAAAATCTGCTTTGTTTGCAGGCTGTGTTTGGTAAATCCAAATCTTTGATAATGATACAATCGTATTGAATGGTGGCTGTGAGTGAATGCTTGTTGAACTTCTAAGATATGATTCAGCACAGCACTATGAGAACAGAGCACAATAACATTAAACACCAGATGGTATTTCAAAGCCCATCAGATACACAGATTCCTTTTTCTTCTGTACAAAAGATCGCCAAGGCCTCATGCCTGAAAAAAAGCCCATTAAGATAAATGGTGTTGATTTGGTTTTGTCTTGCTAGAGCTATTATAAGAAAGTCATCTGAATGGGTCAAATTACAAACTGCTCTGGATCAAAGCAGAACAACTGCAGTAGCGGGTCAAATTGATCCAAGCTATGTCAACCGCATCAGCATGAAACCCTAAACTGAGGTGTAAAAAATCCTTAGCATAGGGCTTGACAATAACTGTCAGAAGTTAGGAAGGCATTAGCTGGACAGATTCATCAGAAATCTCTTTTGTAATTGCCTGACAGGGAGATATTTATGAAAGTAACTTCAGGACTCCAGGCTTGACAACGACAAACACCTCTGCAGCCCAAAGCACCCACTGTCAGAGCGGATGAGGTGAAAGATAACACAGCACTACCAATCTCAGAGCTATTATGCTTAGGCAGCTATAAGCCCAGCTGCTGATTTTGTGCCATGCTAGACAGGACTTTTGGATTTTGCGTCACGTTCAACCTGGGATGCGTTCCCCTGAGCTGCAAGGAATTATCCCCATGACTTATTTGGTCTATTGGCAGCATCAGCATTGCGTTTGTTCACTTGTCTCCGTGATCCATTGGTGCAGTGTGGTTTGTATGAGCGATTGGTGTCGGACAATGCCGATATTGCAAGCTGGGGACTGTGTGTGGGTACGCATGTGTGAACGTCATTGTACTGTAAGTAGTGAGCTTGCAATGTTATATAGAGCATAAAGACAGGCTTTCAGAGCAAGAGCTGTAGTAAAAAATATTAGAAATGTTTGTGACAGAAAGTAAAGGAGTGGAGGGTCTGAAGAAGGGAAAGTTATCTTGAATCAACAAATTATTTGACCAAACCCAGAAATGATCTTGCCCACCTCTATTGCTGACCACAAAGCAACAAACAGCAAGAGCCTCCACAATTTAGCTACAACTGCTACTCGTGAGACAGGATACCTACAAAAACCTGGCATGGTGTTGCCAGAGAGCAACCCCCTGGGCTTCATCACAGACGCCTAAGCGTCCTCTGCTGCCTTACTTATATGTAAGCAACGAACTGTGCTCATACATCAAGCAAATGACTGATACATACACATAACTGTGTTACTTGGTGTTGAGCCTAGAGAGGCCATTTGCTGAGCAAGTGGTTAGTAAGGACCATGTAAATACCCTACAAATTGCTGCTCCCTTTTTTGTCCATTCAACACAAGTCCCATAAAATTGTAGCATGCATCGTTCTGGCAACAGCTGAGTCACTGAACTAATTGTCTCCTCCTCTAATCATTACACTGTTTAATTCTGTCACGTTGGAGTGTTTTTTAGGGTGCAGGAGGTTTTCAGCTTTTTTTGTTTAATTCTAGCAGAGGCTTCAGGCAACAGAAGTTTGCTGGGAGTGCCAGTGGCCTGGTTTGATAAGAATAAGCAGCCTTTGGTAAGATGCATATTTCCTCTCAGCTGCAAACATTTGGGTTTTGTTGGGGGCTGGATGCAGTGAAATGCTATGGCCATTCAAACAGACAAGGGTGTCAAACCCCCTGATGATTCCTAACACTTGAACACGTCACACAGGAGCAATTAAACTGACAAGGGGAAAAAAGCTCTCCTCAGTCCAGATTTACACTGTGTTCCCATTCATGCACAAATCAGCAAACATTTCAAATGCCTTGACTGAGTAATGAATGGGTTCTGGGTTAGTTACTGTGCTGACAGCAGGTTTTAAATTCTATTGAGTCAGGCAAGGGGGAAGGTGAATAGGGTAGAATTACAGGAAAGGATTAATGAGGGGTTTCTTGCTGAACATACTGTTGCAGTGTTCTCTCAGTCACTATACCAAGCAGTCACTGATTCTTGCCGTAAGGACTGCACTTTTATAACCTAAAATATGCCTCCTTAAACAAATCCACATCAGGCAATGTGTCAACACTTCATTGGTTTCAATAGAATTAGTTTCCTAAACACTCTTTTCTGAGGCAATTTTTGTACTTGAAAATGCATTACAAGGAACATTTACTACAACTACAGTACAATGATGTATAATACGACAAACACAGTTTTAATCAGTGCAAGCTGTAACAACAAATATACTACGCATATGGTCTCTCTTTCTTTCATTCTTTTTTGCTCCTCTGCAGTCATAGTAAAAATCCATACATTTGTCTTCTTACACCCATTACTTGCTACTATTAGATTTAAATATTACCTTGAAGAAAACACAAAGTAGCACTGCAGAAGACGCAGTAACAATTTTTGGATGACAGCAGATGCCTGTTTATTAATGTTGTGTTCCAGCTGCTCATCATACGCACTAAAGCATGCCAAGTCATTAAACAATTTTCCTAGAAAAGAATACGTACACAGCCTCCACTATATATTGCATGGGAAATCAAATGTCAGCGCTGTTTGCCGGGCTTAGCTGGGTCACATTCACTGAAGAGTCTTAGAAAGTGCCAAGGGCTGTCAAGATGCCACATCACTGGCTCTGGAGCATCCCACAGATCAGTCAGCTACTAAAGTTATGTTAATATGGAGACAGCAATCTGAAGGACCAGGGTAAAAAAACCTTTTTCTTTGCCTGTACGTTTCTGTTGGCCTTGTTTCAAAATGTAATTTTTGGAGGATTTTGTTTTGATTTTTTTTTTCCCCTTCCTCAAAACTGTATTCAGTAGGTTAGGATACTCACAGTAAATGACTTGTTTTTCAACCCTTGGTTTCTTTCACGGCTTTTGCTTTTTCTGTGCACTATACCCCTATTCTTCTGGCATTTTAAATGATGCTGGCTAGGAGTCTGAACCACACTTCATCAAGGGCTGCCAGTTCCTGAGGTATCCTCGGTTGAGGCAATGCAAATAATGAGAAAAATGTCTAGTTTCCTTTGTTCTCACCCACAGACTACAGGTAAATCCCCCCTTGGGCCCTGAAAAGGCAACCATTTCACACATCAGGAACTTTCATTCCATCACTACAGGTACAGGTGCTGTGGTGCTGCCCTAAGCAAAATGCACAGAACGACGATACTTAGTTTGATTATGGGAAGCGCGCCTTTGGTCAGAGCATATAAAATAAAATGCAAAAACACTCTCCCTAAAGTGAATTATGTCAAAACCATTCATTGCTGTGGTCAAAATTCACAAGACTAAACTGAACACCAGAAAAGACATATCATTTTACTTTTTTGTTACTTTGAAAAGCAATGGAGAAGCTTAAACACGTGTTTTTCATTCCTTCATCTAGATTGTTTTGGTAGCAGCATTTACAAAGATCTTGAAATGTGATACTTGCCCATCGTCTGGTTTTTTTTTTTTTTTCATGTCTTTTACAGAGAAAGAGCAGGAGGATGTAGAAGAAAAAAAAAACAAACACAAAACCACACACCTGAATTTGAAGGGCATCTATTCCCCATCACTCCAGAAAGACCCCGGCTCTGTGAACATGCAGAGCTATTGACTGATGTGGCACCATGAGATTATTAGAAGTACACTTTATTCATGCTAGCCTTGCTGTGCTGCCAACGAAAGCGATCATGATTCCCACTTTGGTTTCTAATCAAAGCACAAGCTGGCCTTTCTGGGTTTCAAGTTCTTGCCCACTCTGCCGAAACACGGGCACAATAAACTCCTCACATGTGCATAAGAAAGACTGCAGCATTCTGCATCTCTCCATGGCCTCCTAAGGGTGGGAATCTGTGCTCACAGGGAATATTTATGCTGTAGCTATTAAGAACTAGGTTTGCCCTCTCTGTGAGGCAAAGAGCTGCTGTTCAGAATATTGGAGCTCTGAAACTGAAAACTGAACATTTAATAAAGAAAACGGGTAAAGAAATATTGAACAGCATAAAAGCAAATGCAGAATGTCAGATCTAAGATCTGCCTTCATCCAGCCCACTGCTCTGTGTCCGACAGCCTCCAAAGCCATCTATACTGGAAAAATGAAAGCAACAGGCATCCTCCCTCTGGCATTTTCACTCATTGTCAGCAGACGGGAGCTCAAGGGCTTCTTCAGAGCTGGTTTGTGCAGCGTAGTATTTATAAGTCCTAGAAGGATTTTTCTTTTGTGAATTCATCTAATCACTTTTGAGGCCATTTAAGTGGAAGCGGAAAGATGGTGTGTTTGTAAACAGTGAAGTCAGCCCTGAGAGGAACAAGTGAAGCCTGAGTATAAACAGGCTACACTAAACCATAAGTTTCAAACAAAAAGAGCAGAGTTTTCAGTCCTCTGCTAAGGATGGAAGAAAAAAGTCACTTTAGGATGGTGAGTTATAACTTTAATAAAAGGACATGTATAACACGATCAAATGATTTGAAATACTTCTTTTTATTCCTGCAGGGACAAGTCTAAGGAATTTCTATTTAAAACCTCTCACTTTTATTAATTTCAAAAGGAGGTCATTCAGGACTCGAAGTCTGTCTTCCAGTTTTTCAAGATATGCAATACGGGAATGTATACATCCCACTCTTCTTGGAAAAGCTAGTTGAGTAATACAGACTGATGAATGTGAGCTTCAGTGTCTCCCTGGGTCTTAACAGAGTTTACACCGATTTGTCTGAGGAAAAAAAAAAATTGATCCAGTAGAAAAAATACTTTCAAAATCTCCTAATACAGATAACTACCTTAATCAATAAAATGTAAGGTTCATTAGCTTCAGTGAGGACTTAAATGTCAGAAATAAGCAGCCCAGCAGGGGTGATGAAATTTCAAATGAGAAGAAAAAGCTCGAGTATTCTAGAAAAATTTCCCCATGTCTTCAACGTTAGTATTTAAAATGTGAAATCAAGACTGCTAGTGGAGGACACAATTAAAAAAAAAATTAAAACCCCATTAAGTCTGATGAGTACAAGTTAATTTTAGAACTATACCTTTATACTTTTCCAGAAAAGACTGAATCTAGTTCTTAGAACCCAAAGATTACGACAGTTACACATTACTTAAAAATAATATTTATGCCAGCCAAGAGAATACAAAAATTACACACTTGTATTAAATGATCTAATGTAATAGAGCTCTAAATGGTCTAATATATAAAGATTGTACAATATGGTATTGCAGGATCTTTAGTTTCCCCAAGCCCCAAGGCTTGTATTGCTGCACAGTACACCATACCACGTATCTTGTTACATTACTCAGTATCCAAGTATTTACTGTTATGTTTTCCATATGTTTACACAATCTCACAGTTAGGGCTGTGTGAAGACATTTTTGTTTGGGGTTGAACCAAGGGAAAAAAAGTAAAAAGCTACAAGGATCTAACCTGAAAGTAGTACTGAACCTGAAAGGAAAGGCTTTATTGCATACGGCAACAGAAAGGAGATGGTTTCTTTAAGTCTTCTTGTTCAAACTTTAACCCGAACTTCAAAAAAATTGAAAGATTTCAACTTTCCCACTAAGCACCAGAGTTTTACAAAAGAACTTGGCTACTTGTTTTCAAACCGGTTTTATGCAGTACTTGTAGTAAGAGGCAAAAAGTGTATACCTGACATGAGAAAAATATGTTCATGTAACATATTTTGAAGAAAAATATTTAAGTTGCATAAATTTCAGTACTGCAGTATATACATGCTGTTAATCTAATGCATGCTTATTTTTAATTTATTTTAACATTTTAATTATCCTGAACTGTTTCACATAAAAATAACTTCCCTGTTACATCCAGGAGATTACAATAACAAAGCGAGATTGAAAACTCCCTTGATTTTGGTGATAAATAGGAAAAAAAGCAGAATTTGCCATTTGTGTAGAGTTACTATAGTTTTTCAAGTCACTTTTCAGTAATAAAGTACTCATATTATTTCAACAGTATTAATTCTTTCTCTGTCAGAAAAAAATTGATCAATATTAAAGTTAGAATAGAAGGTCCTCAGATGTTTGCACATTATTTCCACATGAGTTGCTGCAGATGTACAATATTTAAATGAGCTGCATGAGGAATGAGAAGGCTTGTCTGAGTACCCAGGACACTGATAACGACAGCTGAGATTAACGTTGGCTACAAAGCAACAGCCCACTGAGAGTAATACCACCTGTGGATGCTGGATCATGGTATTATTGCTTATTGGATACAGAAGTTGAAAGAAAATGTTATTTTGTATTTATTGAGCCAGTCTGATTGACTTGGTAGAAAAGGATAATTCTGCAAATGCTAATAACAGAATTACAGCATTGTTGCTCTTCAAAAGGAGTCTGCAAATTCCCTGAGTAGCCTCTGTTTAACAATCGCAGTTTCACGCTCTTCAAAATAGCCATATCATTGGATTATTATCAGAAAAGCACACACAGGCAGCTTCCCTATTGCTGCTGATGTTGTGAACACATG
Source organism: Steatornis caripensis (assembly GCA_013398225.1). Classification (NCBI taxonomy): domain Eukaryota; kingdom Metazoa; phylum Chordata; class Aves; order Caprimulgiformes; family Steatornithidae; genus Steatornis; species Steatornis caripensis. The sequence goes on from VZSC01010127.1 coordinate 576,118, forward strand.
AACTTTTCCACTGAGAGACAGGACAAAGCGACATATCTTGCACTTTCTCTCAGAATTAATATTTAAGCTGGGAAACATTCCTCCTCTAGAAGAGGTCATGCATTATGGACCATCCATACATTAAGGTAAGAATGCTGTCCTCTTCAAGCTCAGCAGCTTGCTTACACAATTATTCTATAGAATTGTTTCTATAATCTTGTGTTTACTAAAAAGGTGTGTTGTGCTGCTCTATTGTAAACAAGAAAAGAGAAAAATGAATCGTTGGCATAACTCCAACATGTTCTCAACTTTCTTGAACTCCCAAGAAAGGGACATTAGTGTATGGCAGTTTTTAAATCCAAAAGAGCTGTTCATTCTTTTCTGTCTGCATCTTACGTGCATCTCAGGAGAAATATTATTAATCTGTTTTAATTTAAATAGGATTTAAAGCCTTTAAAGAGTGCCAAATTGAATGTAGTTTGGACAGGAACAGCATGTTTACAGAACAGGTTACAGTAATCTCAGACTAGATGGCAGACCCTGGGGCAGCCTTTAACTTTACATCCAGAGCCGTGATTCCGGCAGAGGTGATAAGGAAATTAAAGTTTTTTATCTCAATCTTGACTGTCTATATGAGAATGTTTATTTATTATGAACTTAATCTTTAGCCTTTTTGCAAGGTGTACCCAAGAAGGAGGAACTGGAAGCCATTTGTGGTGATGTTTCTTTTGCATAAGGTGGACATTACTATAGTGAAAGATATTAATTATGAATATAATATTATTTTGAAAGGATCGTTCATATGATGCTAGTACAGATCCACTCAAATCTTTCTCTCCCTGTTATTGCATTCCTGCTGAGACTACTAGGGCATCATTCTTACCCTGTTTGAAAAGAGCACTAGGACTTGAAAAGAGAGAGACCTTCGGGGAGCTCTGTGTAACAAACTGTTCGCAGTAGGGCCTGTTCCTTAGGGAACCTATACAGATGTCCTCTCCAACAGCACTAGGAGGTCAGCAAGGTCCAGACTGTTACACCGGTATCATAAAACTACACAGAAAACACATTTAGGCTTTGAACAAGGGCTTCAGTTTCATTAATCTCAATCCAATTGTTAATTGTTCTATTTGAGCTGGAAGAATTTTAAGATAAGCACACAAATTGCTCTCCTACGTGCAGGTTATAATACCTGGTGTGTACATTTTCTTGAACTCTGTTGTTAAAATCATCCAGACGTTCTTGAACACAGCTGGCTTTTCACTAGCTCATCACTCTGCTAGGCTGTGCCAGTAATTTAATCTGATGTAACACAAAAGCCTGACTGTTTTTAGTGACATTATGCCTAACTCCGAAGATCCAGAGGCTAGCAGTAACAGATCAGATTTTGTACAACGGCTTTTTATCCTTGCATTACACACAAGGATGAAGCGTCTACTAGACTCATGTATTGCCAGCATATATCCTAGATTTCTACAATGTGTCCTGTTGTTTCTGAGTACATCCCTATTTTCCTTTCAATAAACTCACATACTCTGCCATCATGAAATGTAACACAACTTGGATCAAATCTCGTATCTTCTCTGTTTTGCAGCAAAAAAAGCGCAAAAGGAAAACAAGTTATTTTTCCACAATGATAGAAATAACAACTTGAAAATTTAATGTAGGCTATGGGTGCTGGCAACATTCAAATAACCTTCCATTAGAGGTCATGTTCTGTACAACTCTGTTAACTTCAGAGGAGTTTCACAAGGCAAATACTAATGCATTATATCTGTCATGGGCTGAAAATTTTAGGACACAATACACAACAACTATAGAATTTTTTAGCAACTAAAAATTATCTAGAGGGGTCACTAAGGTTATTGCAGGTCACGCAAGTCTTTAGCAATGTCTGAGCAGTGAAGTTCCGTTTTCAGTTTAAATAGTTTTCTCCCACATTGCTGCTCAAATTTACACAGTCTTGATCCAGATTAGGTTATTCTAAGACATTTAAAAATGTGTTTTATATGTTCCTCTATAGTATGTCACTCTGTATTCAGCTTGTAAGCTGTTACATTAAAAAAAGTATCTACAATTATGGAAGCATACTTTCTGATAACTTCAAGCAGAATGTTGTTTATACATTGATTTGCAGGTAGTTAACAATATTTGCATTTTTTTGTGTGTGTTAGATATAGAGCTAGATAGAAAATGGCCTTCCGCTCCCACACAACTGTTGAAATTTAAGTTTTTCCCTCTTGTGCTGGGGTAGATCCCAGGCATTTCAAAACAATGTGCATGTGTCTGTGCCAGAGAGAGACAGGGAGGAAACTTGCGTGTGACCCATCTATCCCCAAAGAACAAATATATTGAGAGTTTACGTACTTACTGAGCCATAAAATATAGAGAGTCAGATCCTTTGTCTGACTTTAACACTAAGCAACAGCTGCTTTCTAGTGAGCATCTCTTTATGTTGCCTGCTGGAGCTGTTCCTCTTTGGATAAGGAAGTATGTATCCACTGGGACAGGGAGACATCAGCTGCTCAGCACAGGGATTAGGAATCTCTCGTGGGACACAGCAGTTCTTGGTCTAAAGACTATCTGCTTATCTGGGCAGATAGTTTTGAAAAAGGAATGCAACAGGAGCAAGAGTTGATGAGGACATGTCGCTGTTGTCTTCGCTGCTTCCAAACCTTTTGCTATTTTTACTTTTAGCTAGGCTCTTGAATCTTTACATCACTACAATTTAATCCATCCTGGATGTTTTCTTGGTGTTCATCCTAGCATTGCTCCCTTTACCTTTAAACTGCCACAGAATGCTCAGGAGTATGCAGTAGTCATCTAGACACCAGCTCTCAGGTGGTATGGCACTGACTAAACCAGCAACTTTAAGGGCAGATTTTGCAAGGGAACTGGTAAGTGGCACTGCCTCTAGTGCAGTGGTTTGTGGACTGATGTAAGGCCTTCTTAATGCGAAGGGAGTTTTCCTTCGAGTTCATTTGTGTCAGGTGGAATCCAAAACTTTTCACTCTAAAAAGGACGTGCTGACCAAAAGTTCTCACTCCATACCCTGGCTCTCTCTGAAACACTCAGTTTCAGAGCCTTAATTAGCAACTCCCTTGCTATGAAAGTGCAAGTAGCGCACTAAATTTTTTGATCAACTTTGATGTCAAAAAATACGCTAAAATAGTGGAAAAGAAGCCTCAGATAGGCTGCCAGTCTCTTCTCTCATTCCTCAGAAATACTTGCCATCAGCTGAAAATTCGTCATTACTTTCATGAAAAAGATTGAATTCTGAATTTCACCTCTACCCAATGAATGTTGTACAACCCACGAGGAAATTTGATTTTAAAAAAAACCTATGCATTTTTTAAAGAGTCTCTACAAGCCCCTCAAATCTATTGCTTCTAGTGGTTATACATGCAAGATGCTAAAATACTCAGTAATACACAGTAATGTAAAGTTCTAACACAGACAACAATTTTGACTTAAGTACAATGTGGAAGGCAATTGTAGTTTCTAGAGGATGGATTTATTGCTATCAAAGGAAAAATAGCCATTAAATGTAACGTATGTATTCTTTTCAGTGATTTTTTTTTCCAAAGAGATCTTTAGGGATTTCATCAAAATCCGGTCCTCATCTTCAATTCCCTATCAAAGGCTTGGCATTTTAATTTTATCTGATCAAGAATTTGAATTATGCAGAAATTTCACAGCAGAACCCTGATTCACTCTCTTTGTTTTCTCATTTAGCTAACTTAAACCAAACCAAATATTTTTTTCCAAACAGCTATCACAAAATAATAAATTGTAATTTTGAAGCTATTCAACCTAGCCAATTTTTATTCAAGTGCAGTAACGGATCACAAGGTTAGCTGTGAATTGTGATCCCTTGTGCAGCTTCTTAAATGAGGGGCAATGCCAACTCAGCTTTGCTTAGCTCATTTACTCTGCATCTCAACTTGTAAATTAATCATTGCTGGCAACATCAATTTGGTTGTAATTAATCATACAGGGAGGAGCAAAGAAATTGCACTGAAGTGAGTCATATTAACAATGTTATCTGATTGCTCTCAGTGTAATTTACTAGGATCCTGATGTGTGCATACAAGGCTTCTGGCGGGTACTTTGGCACAGAAGGAAATTTGTAAATTGCTGTGTACGATAGGTAGAATAATGGGTAGCCCAGCTAACCATGTATGTAGATTTCTAATGAACCCTGCTTTGACGCATTACTTTTGTGCCCATGATTGTGCAGACTCTCAGCCCTTTAGCTGTCAAATTGCCAATGAAGGAAAGGAACTTCTAGGTCCCTCTGTCACATAATAAATAACAACAGAGTCAATTTCCAGGCAAGCCAAGGAGAATTCCAACCTGCTGAAATGCTGCTACAGTCAAAGATAAAATACGGAGGAAAAAACTGTATTGAATTTAAACTAAAAGTTAACTGGAGAAAATAAAAATGGAAAACAGCCAGATAAACAGGTTTTCAGTATTGAAAAGGTCTTCTTTTTTTTTCCCCCCCAAAAAAAAGAAAACTAGAAGATTAGATGCTGATGCTATTAAGCAATAGAAAATTTAGTTCTACTATCTCAATGGAATTCCTCTGTTAATGAGATGCTTGAGATCCTGAAGCACTTAAAGTTTCTTTACACGTTGAGCTCATCTCAAAACAGGTTAATGATAGACATAACTTTATTTTTAAAACAATTAAACTATGGCGTAGTTTCCATCTGAGATGCGTATCTCCACACAGAGAGGAAATGGGCAGATAATGTTAAAAACATAAAACAAAAAATTGAAAGTTGAAGTCTAGAGGTAAGATGACATCTGTTTTGCACGTTTACATGCATTTAATGTAACTGTACGTACATCCGAGCTGGACACCTATTTACAGGCACACGTGGTCTAAGCTTGAAATTTGAGTCTGTGCTTTACCAGACGGTGTCAAAGTTTCATAGACACATACATGACTCTACATGTATCAATTACCACCTGGAATGAACATGCAAAGGAAGACTGTTATTTCACACAGCATTGTGCATTAAGTCTCTGAGTATCTTAAAATTATGTCTCCTACTTTAATGATCTCAGTGTTCAAAAGATACTGTTTCCATTAAATCAGCTTTCTTGTGGCAGACTTTCAATGTTAGCAAATGAGGAAAGTCAGAGATAAGGTAGATTGCTTTCATGTCTGAGTGCAGCCCGACTCTTCCAGGAAACCAGATGACCTACATAAACCTTGCATCTAATAGTAAACGTATTTCAACTAGAGCAATAATTATAGGAGGCCAATTAGCCAGTTATGGGAGGCTGCGTAGCAGGACATTGGAAGATACAATTTCAGTTCTTTTGTTTTAACTGGATCAGCAGTAGGAAAACAGGTTTCTCCTGTCCTGAGAGCACTGAGCTCACCAAAACAGGGAAAATTCAGGTAATAGGATAAAACAAATGCCCACCGACATTCTACATTTTAATTGTTCCCCCTGCAGCCTATAGAGACATAGATAGCAGTGTCAGCCCTCCCAACACCTCTGCACTCCCAGTGAGAAGAAGGGTGTAGGGGCAGAGTGATCTCCTGCCAGCCCAGGAGCCTGTGCCCCGCGGTGCGTGCCCAGGCAACGCGAGAGCAGGGGGCAAGCAGACAATACCAGAAGTGCTCCACCAACCTCCAGCAATCTGTGGTTCATGGACGTCTCAAGCTGGTAGTTATACTGTTGTGTTTAAACTAGGCATATCTAACTTACAGGTGGTCCTACAGAAGCAAAACTGAAGGATAGTTTATACGGCTTTTCTTTCTAAATATCTGAAAAATAATTACCCCTAACTGGTGTTTAATGCTAACTGAGTTCACTACAAGACATCGAATGAAGTTCAAGGCTAGTAAACATTTCCTGTGTGCTTTGAGAGGATTATTGCCCTCACACTATGCAAAGCTGCTCTGGTTTGAACCCATAATACTAGTAGGAGGCACTCTTAATCTCCCTGGTTTGGTTGTCAAAAAGTAAAATAGAGGTAATATTGCTTGCAACTTACTTGCACACCTGAAATTGCAGAGTAAGACAATTTTTACCCCACTTGCAAGGCCTGGAGCAAGGGATCAGCAGTCTTCTTATGTTTATCTTCTAAATCAGGCAGCAAAAACCATGAAACAGTTGGAATAAAGAACTTCTACAGGACACTCCACTTGCCTCAAGAATACTGAAAGGTTTTTCTTCAGAAAAGGGAAGATGTGGTGCACTGGATGCTAATCAACTTACATTACATGCAGGAGCAGCAACCACAAAAATGGCAGATATCCTAGTAGGTAAACTTTTAAATCTGACTAGAATAATGAGGCCGGCATTTCTACAATAAGTGTGTATTGGCATGTTGCATTCACTGTGAATACTCTAAAAATGATGCTTAAAATTTAGAAAGGACTTGACAATAAGTGTAATTAAAGCCTGCTGTCTGGAAAACAGGACTTATTTTGAGACCTTTAACTAGCTTAGCTTGTTTGTCCAGAAGAAGCAGTAATAGTGAGTTTATTATTGTATATGTGCATGTAGAGGACAGAAGTTACAAGGTTTAGGGAGCAGGGGCTGCAGCTGTGACCTGCGTGGTCGGACAGGTGAAAATCATTGCATTTGGCTCTGAAACTTATTTAAACAACAATGGAAAAAATTTTAAAAATTTAGAACTGCACACCAAAGTATATCCAATCAGAGCAGCACATGGTCCCCGGCTCAGACAAATTGCAGAGAAGCACTGGCAACCAGCGGCAGCTGAAGATGCTCTCTTGGGATGGGTCTCATGCCAGGAGGTGGTAGATACATTCCTGAAGGGCCCGCAGCCCCTGGTTGACCTGCATTGAAGCGGAATAACAGGGAACAGAGTCGCAGATGTGGTTACACACGGAGTGGTGGAAAGCCAGGAAGCATCAGCCAGCAGAAGGAAACGATCAGGCACAGAACAAGCAAAAGCCATTGGGCAGAGCATCTCAGACTCCTATAGCACTCCATCTTGTCAGGTGAACTCTGATGAACTGAGCACAACTCATAGAAAACATACAAAAAGTTGAGGCTGCGTAGAGGATAGATGTTTATGTAAGTGCTTGTATAATTGCTTGTGGGTTTTCTTTCCCTCTCAGCATTCAAATCAATGATCAGAAGTCTATGTTTACTGGCAATGAGTCAAATACGTTTCCCCAACTTAAGACAGTTTTGCTTGTGACAATGTATCGAAAAGTAAAAGCTATATTTGATTATAAACGACTCTATAACAGAAGAAGGCATAACAAAATCCAATGGCTGGAACATGTCTGCTGTTCAAATTCAGGTTGGAAAAGGTAGAGAAGCACAGACTGTAATTAATCAGGACAATAAGCAGAAACATGCTTGTCTGCCGCTACGCAAGATCTTGAAACCAGGATCAGATAGACGGAAATCACAGGTTTGATTCAGAGAGCTCAATGTCTCTAGCCTTTGTAAGACAGAACACATTCACCTGGATCATAATGGTGGTCCCTTTCTGGCTTTTAAATGCTAAAGTGCCAGTCACTATACCTGGGAGTAGAATTGGTGTACAGCAGCAATAAGCAATAGGTAGGCAGTACATAAAACAGTGTCTTGACAAGAAAACTTAAGCAATAGCTCTTTGTCATTCTCCTGCTTTTCGTACTTGTGCCCATGCTGTAATTCTTTACTTAGAAAACATTTTGCTGATGCAGCCATTTGTGGAGTCAGAGCACAAACTAGAGAATTTAGCAATCTGTGTGAAAAATACAACTCTAAAAACCAAATACCAAAATCAGTGTATAGATAAGTATTCCCCAAATAGTTCTTCCAAACTCTCATGCATCTCCTGACCTCAAAACAAAGACTTGCCAAAGAAAACATCACGATCTCTGATCATTTTTGATGGTCATATTGTAACAAGCCCTTCTTGTACTAAACTTTAAATAAAGTTTTTGCAAGTGTCAAAGTACCTTAGGAACGAAAACACAATTTTAAAAGGAGAGTTTCAGCAAAGTAAGCACCTTTTGTGGCACCAAGATAAACAGATGTGAGACATTTATGCACTTTCAAGCATTTTCATAGAAGGTGTGTTTCAAAAGCAAGAAGAAGGCCTTGAACACTTCTGATTCTTAAAAGTTAATACCTTTAAATTTTTTGAGAGAATCATTATGAAGTTTTGCAAACTTTGCTTGTTCCTGGCTTAACACCCCACCTAATTCTCAATTTGTGTTTTGTGAATTGCTTAGAAACTTATAGAACATGACGATTTTAATAAACAGGCTTTGGTTAGCTTGTGGTTTCACTTGAGAAACATGAAAATGATTTAAGTCAACTAAACACAGATGCTAGATTTAGATGAAATCACAGCAAAACTGTGTTTGCAATTGCATTAAAATTACAGACCCATGAGTACAAGAAATGCTTAGGTGGGTGCCTATGTATAGGACAATGCCACAAAAATATCCCAGCTATCCAGGATTATTGTTGATCAGTTCCACACAGAAAATGTTTTTACCCAACTCGGTATGCTAGAAATCACGTTTGTAACATTTGCGAATTTCCTACATTTTAAATACATAACTAGGAAGATCTTATTTGAAATTTATTATTTCTTATGATTTTAAATTGTGAATACTCTGCCTATCTATAGAATTCATAGTCTCAAAAAACCCAAACTATAAAGTTCTCACCTTTTACCAAGCCTCTCAAAATCCAGCATTGCTAACTCTATGCAGCCCTGGACACTTCCAAGCCGTTAGCTGTTCCCCAAAAGCTGGAATGTGATGGCACCTTTATAGGCATCATCTGTTCTCCATTGAAAACTTTGTAACCACATAAACTGATAAGATGTATTGCTGTGCTTTAAATTTCTTTCCAGATAATCTCAAAAATTACCCTATATCCAGAAAAGATTTCCAAGAAATAAAAACCTCAAAACAGTGCTGGTTTGATAGGACCTATCATTTCTTAAAAATGTATGATCTTAATAAAAAAAGGTCCTGCTAATAGAACATTAAGGTCAAAGTGCAGTACTCTGCAGTATTCTGCAAAGTGCAGAATATAAAGAGGTACTAATAGGACCCACATGTTAGAAAAGACTCATAATTTTCAAACAGAATTTGCTACAACTCAAATCAAATTCTGTTTTCCAAAGTCAGCAAGAAATTTTAGGACAATACATGCAATGAAAAATATTCCAACTAAACTACGTATTCTGTGCTACAAACAAGAGGATAGTTAAGTTTATAGGAGGAATTGTATCATAGAAAAAAATTTTGAAGATAGAACGTTGCATTGCAAGGTGAATTCTTATGCTTGTTATGTGTTGGAATCTGTCAGGGAGCATAATATGAGACAGGAACTTGTCTGATATATTGCTAGATTGATTTTATTTGTGATATTCATATAATTTTGGTGCTTATGCTGGCTATTCCATGGCTCTGGGAAAAATTTTATGCTTTTGATGCATTCACAGGGAGAGAAATACGATGACTGAGTTTGTTTTCTCTGATGCTTTTGAGTTTAGCTATAACAAGAGACGATATGCAATGAGGGTCCTACCAACACTGGAATTTCTCAGTTGGCAGTTTGATATGTTTTTCCCTGTGTTCAGGGCTGAATTAATTGCCGGGTTTGGATTCAGAAGTTTTCTTTCCAGTTTTAATTTTGTTGTAGGTGGTAGGTGCATGGTTTGTCACCACAGCTGGGTCACAGCACATCAAAGGTTACTGTGGATCCTTCAGCATTTGTTGCCAGACTTGTTTTATGGATGTCTGTGACTTCAAGATACTGAACTCAGTGGCTGAGATGCTATCTATGGCATCAGCTTTGTGCCCTGGCGGATCCAGATGCAATAGCATGTTTTCACAAGCTATTTCCATTTACTGTTTGATGTTTTGTAAACTGAAGGCACAAACTTGCAGCCACAGCCATAACTATGTGGCTGCATATGTATGTACACCCATCCAGAAAACACATGACGCTGTTTCTGAAGGCTAGGGGAAAATACACTGGTTTACTTCCAATAGTTGAGAGAAAAAAAATTAATTAAGGCATCACATTACTCTAAATAATCTAATTCTCAAGCATGCAAAACTAGAAAAATGGAAGAAGTTGCACACAGGTTATTGAGATGTTAAAATTCCAATTCTTTTCTTCTTTTTTTTTAAATTTATTTTTAAAGAAAGTGTATGCCCATGATTCTGTCTTGGAGAATCAATACTATAAATATTCCCAAAGACCAGTGATCCCAGGTGTGACTGATACATACTTCACTGTTAAAGAAGAGTTAGACCACAGTCAGGGATATGGGGACATTAGCTCATGGGTACTTGGTAGACATTTGTTGGATGACTGCAGCACGTCAGAGCAATTCCAGTGCTCCTTCATTGACAGAGCTGGGGGAGAAACATTTAAAGTGGTCCTCTTGACAATTTTCATTTTTGAGACAAATATTAAAATTGAAATGGTAAAACTATAAATTATAAATTCCAATCTCTCGCGAATAAACGGGGAGAGTATCACAGAGGGTAAAGGAAGTCCTACACTCATAAATCATCTGAATGTTTTGCTTTAAGCTAGTGAAATAGTCAAAACATGACACTACACACGTTGATTACATCACAGGAAGTTAATTGTTTTAAAAATACTCTTTTTTGTAAACTCTTAGACATAGTGGTGATGCAGTACTACACTCGCCATTTTAAAACAAAGGAAGTCACAGGCATGCAAGTCAAATGGTTATCCCGAGATGGAGAAAGGAGGATTGTTGCAGCCGAAAGTTACACAATAAGCAGCTCCCTTAGCTGTATCTGAGCAGGGACTGTGAGGATGAAGGTTCCTTTAAAGAGACATGAAATTGATGTTTTCCTAATTTGGCCTGTCCTTTTCTTATGGATTGAAAGACATTTTTATTTTGAGTTTCATCCACTTGTGAAGCAAAATTAGTCAGGCTTTCTACAAGTCTGTGTTTCTAAAGACCAGATGGTATTGATCTGAACATAAGGTAGATGGCAGAACTAAGGCAGAAAGAATATCACAGGAGGAAAAAATGCAGCAAATAATCCTTTATGAATTGCATAGTCTCTTATTATTGCTGATATTTTTTACACTTGAAAATCTGTATTTTTCATCCTAGCTGCAAACACTGCGTAAAGTGAACCCTTCTTCTGTCATGTATTTTTCTCTTGCATACAGCAGACTAGTGATACTTGGTTTTCCCAAAGATTTACTGTTATAGTAAGAAGCAGCTATTACTCTTACTGCTGAGCCTTGTCACATATCTCTGAAATTCTCTCTTTAAATTTAGCATGAACATAAGAAGTACAGCAGGTAGGAGAGTCAAAGAGCTATTCAGGTTATTTGTCATTGCCAAGAATGTTTTGAGGATGGCAGCCTTTCTCATATGCTTAATTAAACACATGTGAATGAATACACTCTTTAAAGGGAGTCATATGAAACAAGATAAGCATCTTATATCATTTAAGGACTCTAAATAATGTATCAGATCTTATTAACATACCCTAGTCCTCATTAAAAATAGTGTCTGGATTTGAAAGTAACTGTTAAAATGAGCAAGATTGCTCCCAGAGTAAGACTTCTCTCAACAGAAAGAATTAGTCAGTTGCAAATGGGTTTCTAATATTTCATCTTTGAAAATTCCTAGTATTTTATAAGCTGTTTATCATTCCAGAAGGGGTTATAATTCTTGATGGAAAATATAAAATAATATTCATAACAGATACATGCAGTTCAAGGTGAGCTTATCCAGTCTAATTTTCTGAATACCATAGATTTTCTTTTGCTTTAACTGATAGGTGACTCCATAAGCCAAGTAATAACAGATTAAATTATGTACATATTCTGGAGTCTACAGAACTGTTGATCACAGGCAGGAAAAGAAGGAAAAAGAGTGCCATTGACGCCCCTAAATAAAGAGGTTGCTTAGGTACCATCTATGCAGGTTATGCCAACACAGATAAGAGCTACCAAACCCTATCAATGTGCTGGAAGCAATCCTTGCCAGTCAAATGACGTGTCTATTTTAATCCATGAACAAGTCGGAACAACGATGTCCTGCTTTCTCCACTGGTCCTACTTCTTCCAGCATCTTTCCTCCAGGGGGACAGGAAAAGACAGAAAATTCTGAGAGAAGACTTCTGTCCAACTATACAGTAGGCGGTGAAAAAGCAAAAGCAAAAAAAAGTGTTCCTGACCATCTGGTTAGTTGTCTTAAAAAAATTGACTTTTTACTTAGTGCAGAGCAGGAAGTTCCATGATGTTTTTGAGAGAAGCACAGTTAAGGTCCATGAAGGAATATCTTCAAGGCAAATCTTCGGCCATTCAAAGATACGGAAATGAGAAGGAACCACTAACATTGTCTAGCTTAGATATTCACACATAATTTATAGAATTTCTTCTGGAAACATATTAAAATTCAAATCTAGATAATTTTGGATGAAACTCAGACTCCCCGTTTTGTAATAGTAACTTTTTCCCTGATAAATTATCAGTGCTAACCCCAGCATTTTATAATTGCCTACTCGCAGCTACTGGAACTAGTTACACTATTGTTACTCAGATTGAGAAATTTGCCCCTTCTGTACGAGATCTCCAGCCTAGGATGGTTGACTGCATAGAATAAAGTCACCTTTCTCCTCAACGTATTGAACATCATTATGTGAGGCTAGTTGTTCAGAAACTTCACACCCTTTTGCCTCCTTTATATTTACAGCACCGCATATTATCTCCAGCTACCCTAAAGCTCTTCCAGAGTCACTGTTTTCCAGTAGGTTTCCTACACCTCAGTCATACACTGGAGTTATTATCCTTGTATGTATCAGACGCACTACAACATCTGAGTTTGACTGTAACTGTTTAAATATGCATTTCAGGTCAGTTTTTTTTAAAAAACCCAACTTTCCTTTTTATTATTTATTGCTAGACCAATCTTTGTCCCATCTGAAAGTTGTTGCAGGAAAGACATGGTATCAACATTCAGATTTGTTCATAAAAACATTGTTGGATCAAGCATTAGGCTCCTAGCAGAAACATTACTGTTGATTGATATGTCTCTGTTAACAACTATATTTTCAGAGCTGGCAGCAACATATTAAAATTCCATTTAAAATTTACTTCCCTTGTCAGTTGCTTTAAGCTTTGGAAAACTGTCTTGCTGAAGATCCAAAAATAGACAGTAGTGGTTGGTGATGTGTTTTCTTGTCATAAAGTAAATGCTGTAGGGTCATGATCAGGATATCTAATCAGTTGCTAGTTTTAAGTTCACAAATTCTCAAGCAGAATGAGAGCCAAATTGGGTTACCTTCTGTTAGTTGCAAGACTCTCTGGATAAATAGGTTAATTTATATTTATTTGAGAAAATAAAACAAAATATTGTTACTGGATGCTTGCAGAATTTGACAAAATGTCACACACAAAAAAGTCATCTGCCACTTTATTTTTTCTTGAGGTGAATTACAGACTGACGCTTTAGAGCCTTCCCTTACCCCGCTCCCCACCTCTTTTTTTTTTGCTATTTCAAAGTGAGGATGTTGTGGCAAACAGTTATCACTATAGTACTCCAGTCTGCATTGTGATTCTACATTGCTGATGGTTGGCAACTGTCTGATGTTTGGTATCCCCATCCTATCATGTAAATTATAAGAAGTGATGTTAATGTTTTACTTACATACCACACGTTTTAGCAACTTCCAGCAGTAACAGCTGTCTCACCTTTCTTTTCACACATGAATATCTCCAAGGCCTTCTTTAATACTTCAGGAGACAACAAGAAATATTGATAATGTTCTTAAAGACCAGAAATGTAACCCTCGTTACAAGTAAAAATAACAATACAACACAACATAAATCTTTATGATTAGGCAAAAACATTTAAACAAGCCAACTTGTGTTCTTACGCCAAGATAATACGTCTGTTTGCTGTTTAGTAAAAACAACTGTGAGATTCTGCTCTCTGCTTACGTATATTGTCTGAATTCATCTTCATGTGGAAAAGGTTTGTCCATTAAAGGAACTGCAGGAAATGGCATTTAATTTAGAAAATCGAGCCTCATTGTGTTTATCTACTTATTGTTCCTGTTTATATACAGGCATATAGAAAAGCTAACTGCATATATGCACACATACATTTATTAAACAAAGCTAGATCTTTTCTGGCAAAGATAAATACACGTTTTCCTCAATGCTGAAAATGTTATAGAGATACGTTACTGTAGGCATTTTTCTTCAGAAAAGAAATAAAAGATCTTCATATGCCTTGTAGGTACTGATGGTTGTGATGAGAGCCTGGAATCTGGGAGACTTGTGTAAATGGTCTCTGGGGCCAGTGTCCTTATCTGGCAGCGTAACAGATGATGACCTTTCTCCAGCAGGAGTCATACAAGCTGTAGAAAAAAGAGGCATTGACCAGTCTATTTCTACCAATGTGTTTCAACTTTTTAAAATCAGTACATGATGAGTAAAAAAAAAAAAAACCTGAAATTTTCGAAGGCTTCCCTGTGTAGTCACCTCTCACTCTCCCTCCCCAGGGAGATGCATGTTGTACTCACCCACACAGGAATTGTGCCTATGGGCAAACAAGTGCCGACAGTGCCCCATGCACATTCGACTCTCTCCTGGGCTCCAGCTGCCTGCGCCCTCTTGGTGCTGCCTGCCTTGGCTGTTGCACTCATCCTGTCTGGTCCTGATCCCTGGTGATCCCTGACTTAACCGTTCTGCTGGATGTGCCTTTGTGCTCAGCTTTAGAGCTCAGATGCCAGTGTATCTTTATAAATTTTTGTCGCCCACCTTTATTTTGGATTCAAGAAAATAAAACATTCCCTCTTCCAGCAAAGCTTATAGCCAGCCAGGGGGGCAATGGAGGACAGAAGTAAAATAGTCCCCAGCCTCTATTGGCAGTACCTTCTGCTGTCATAGAGAAAGATAATGTACAGACAGACCTTGTGACAGAGCCAACTAATATCAGATGGTAGACTATGAATATACAGATTCTCGTCAGTAATAAGGATGACTACATTGTCAAGCTAAGTTGTTTCTTATTAAAGAATTGGACTACAGCAGTGAGTTCTAGCTTTTTTTTTTTTTTTCAACTGAACTTAACATGCATGGCTTGTTGCATGATGTCAGCAACGAGCTTTTTGTAGTTACACTTCGCCAATTCAGAAGGAATCTGATGGACATAGGCTGAAAGCCACAGATGATAGAAAATTTTCACAGCCCTTTTGTAAGAGATCATTTGCCTACTGCTTTGTGTGTCCAACGGCTCTAACACCTCTAAAGAAGTCCACGTGTCAAAGGTTGAGGGTGAATTCATTTTTCTTTTTATACTTCTCAAACACCCAGTGACGTGACAAATACTCATTCCTAGCAGAGTGTTTCCTCCCTCCTCTCTCCTCAAGCCTCAAAAGTCCTTTACAACACACAATTTCCAAGAAAAGTTATAATATGACATGATGTGACATCTTACACATCGTTGCCAATGTTATCAGAAGCAATACATAAAATGATGGATGCCACCAAGAAAAGGTAATATCTGAATGCCAAACCATCAGTTTCCACTCGAGGTGGGAGCTATATCAGGAATATAACAGCAGTGCACTAAGATCGCCAAAACAGTAGCATTCTTTTGCAAGGATACTTGAAAACCATTGCAGTATAACAATGCTGTTTAACAACAAATCTGTGACACAGGATCTCAGAGGGAGACTCTAACACGAACAAAACTCCCTAGGCAAAGCAAGTTGCATGTTCCTTGTCATGAAAGAATTTTTACCTCATCTATAAGGTAAAATTGCAAACTATAGGACTCTCACAATAAAAATATGGATTTAAACATCTATGGTTTTATTTGAACAGGACTATTTTCCCAAGCATTTTCAAACCATGCTATCTGGACCATATTAAAGACTAACATTACGAATTAGTTCCCAAAATTTTGAGATTGAAAACTCAGCTTTATTTGAGTTTCAAGAACAGAGAAGGGTAATCTAAATCCAGTAAAATTCAATGTTTCTTTGATTACAGAAAACCTACTGTTGTCCAAATATCGTGGATGCCCAAAAGGAAACAAACCACATTTAAAAGTGATTATGGAAGCCTTTCTTTGGCTAAGAAATTACTGTTCATTCAGTCAGTTAAGACTAATGGGAACATTTGACTTATGAACTGCAAATAAAGTGTTCATAATGGAAATGCTCACAGACACTTAGCTGTATTAGCAGACAGAGTTCCAATAATGTAGCAAATACAAAGGAAAAGAAATTATATTTTGGAAAAGAAAAACCTCCTTAGAAGTCAGCAAATACAAGAAGGAGCAGAACATTACACCAAACTGTTGATTTGTGGTTGGCAGTCAGTCTGTAAATATACCGTACACAGTTAGAGGTAGTTAAAGAAAAGAATAATCAAGACAGCTTTATTGTTCTGTTTTACATTATAAGGGGAGAGGAAAAATATGACAATGATTTTATAGCATGAATTTACAATCTGTTCTAGATAACTGCAATAACCAAACTGTTAAAGTGAATATCCAATCCCTGGATGTATAAACAATACTG
This sequence comes from Steatornis caripensis, assembly GCA_013398225.1. Classification (NCBI taxonomy): domain Eukaryota; kingdom Metazoa; phylum Chordata; class Aves; order Caprimulgiformes; family Steatornithidae; genus Steatornis; species Steatornis caripensis. Next base: position 592,649 of record VZSC01010127.1, read on the forward strand.
ATCTTGTTTTTTAAATATTTATTTTCTTCTTTGCAATGTAACTTCCTGCACTGTTGCAATCATGCAATTGTGCATCACTCAAGACCACATTCAGCTGCTAGACCAGAGAACAACTTTCAGGAATACTGCCACATTGATTAGATAGATTAGGGAAGCAATGTTACACAGACATCATAATCTTTCATCAATTCAGTTGCTGAGCTGTGGCCAAGAACAGCATACTAATCATTCACCATCTACAGCAAAGGGGAGAAAAAACACATTATGAATTTGGTCAGCTTGAAAAGATAGAAAATTAGTCTCCAAACAGCAATGACAAACTCAACTCTCAGTATAAATCAGGTCTGGGTTTCATCTTGTTCTCATTTTGCTTAAGCACAAGACTTCATGCTTCTAACAGGATCATGCTGAGATTGGCAGGTATGAGAATTTTACAATGTCCATGTCCTAACATCTGTAAACTGATCACAATTATGCAGGTAAAGTTCACAAACATTTGTGTGCTCTTCAGAGTAAAAGGCTCAGAAACTTAAGGAAGGTGATTGAAAGTAATCAATCACCATTGATTTACAATGGGAAAATCATGCCTGATCAACCTGATAGCCTTCTGCAATGAAATGGCTAGTTTAGTGGATGAGGGTAACAGTAGATATTGTTTATCTTGACTTCAGCAAGTCTTTTGACACTGTCTCCCATCACATTCTCATTGACAAAATGATGAAGTATGGGCTAGATAAGCAAGCAGTGAGGTGGATAGCTAACTGGCTGAACTGCCGGGTTCAAAGGTTTCTGATCACTGACATAAAGTCCAGCTGTAGACCAGTCCCTAGTGGTGCACCCTCAGGCCTGATACCAGGCCAGTACTGTTTAACTTCATCATTAATGACCCAGCTGATGAGACGGAGTGCACCCTCAGCAAGTCTGCGGAAGACATAAAACTGGGGGACTGACTGATTCAGATGATTGTGCTGCCATTCAGAGGGAGAAAAAGCTGGAGAAAGAGACCCACAGAAATGTAATGAATTTCAACAAAGTGAATTGAGAAGTCGTGCACTCCTGGGGGAATAACCCAAGGCATCCGTACACACTGGTGGCCAATTGGCTGAAAAGCAGCTTGGCAGAAGAAGACTTGGGTGTCCTGGTGGACATCAAATTGGACTTGACCCAGCAATGTGCATTTGCCACAAAGGGTACACAACACCCTAGGATGAATTAATAAGAGTGTTGCCAGCAGGTTAAGGAGATGACCCTTCCCCTCATGCAGCACTGGACTAAAGACACATCCAGGTGCTTGGTCCAGTTCTGGGCTCTCGAGTGCAGAGATACATGGGCATATTGGAACATGTCCAGCACAGGGCCACAAAGATGGTTAAGGGCTTGGAGCATCTGTCATATCGAGAGATACAGTTCAGAGCAACCTGCTGTAGCTGACTCTGGAGTAGAGGGGTTGGCTAGATGATCTCCAGAGGTCCTTTCCAACCTCTCACACTCTGATTCTCTGTGAAGAGACATTCTGAATAAGTTTGCTGGGATGTTTACATAAGAATCTCAGGAAAACAAAGATCCCATCTAATCCCAGACATGTCAGATTCTGTTCTATGGTAAATTCAAAAGAAATGACCTAAACTGCTTGTTGTCCCTCAGGTGACCGAGTGTGGTATGAAGGAATAATGACAAAAATGAAAAGTACAATTTTTTGATGTGTATCTTTCCTAGCGATACATTGTTTTTCAGTGTATATAGTTGAATACATGTTTTATCTCAAGATATAATGAACAGCTACAGAAAACAAAAATATTTTATGTCACTGCTTTGCTAACATCCCAGGAACCGCTAATTCCGCCCACATTCTGTCAAGATACCATTATGGAAAGAATAAGATTTTTGTAACACAAAGTAATGCCATTTGACACTCTTCAAGTAATGTATGTGTTTGCTACAAAAACACTTTTCTGGAATACCTGAATCACCTTCTGATACATCCCTTTACCTAATTCCCTATTATACTAACATTTGGGAAGCTGGGTTAACAACAGCTAAAAACCATGTCCTTAACCAATTCAAAATGTTATCTAAAGACAGACCTTTATATGTGTTTCGTCCCCCCAGCCCCAAATAATAATTCAAGCCTTCTTTTCTTCACTGACTTTCATTTACGAGCTTTTTTGCTGTAGCACGAGAAATGTAACTGCTAAAACACCCTGCACCATCCATTCTGGCTGTGCACAGCCACTCTGTTTAAATATCAGCATCCATAATGCAATTATATAACCAAATCTCGAGTACTGTTTACAGACTTTGAAGATATGTCAATTACTGTACTGCCTAGCTCACTTTGGTGGCTGTTTCACAGATTCAATGTTGGCATGTACTTTCTGACCTGGTGTGGAGTTCTCAGCATGTGCTACCAACATCCGTCCATATTATCACGATGTTTTCTTTGTTAGGCTGTTTGGCAGTCATTCATGCACTGGGATTTGGATTTATAGACACTGTTGCATCGAGACTCTCTGGCTGAGGATAGTCTAGTCACAGAGATTTTCCTGTCATGCAGTCTCCTTGCTTTTACAGTAGCATTTTCATTCTTTATCATGTTTTAAATTTGTTCTTGGGCTGGAGTTATATTTCAGATTTAATTTCATACTAATTTTATGATGACTAACAGCGGAGTTGGCTGTTTGTTTCAGAAATCTTTCACACAGATTAGATTTTATTTTTATTTACTTTAGTGAACAAGTACAAAATTACTAGTGTTCTAAAAGCAGTTGAAAGCCTGTGGTTTTTGTTTGTATAGTCTTTACCTTCTTTCATTTTACTTATATGCTGTAATGCACTGTGGATTTCATGCAAAATTACAGATAATGTAGTGTACATTTGCTCTGCATCAAGAAACGTACGGAGTTTGCTGTGAGTACTGTATTCCTGGAATATCTTTATGCACTCTTCTCTTAGCCTCTTGCAATGGTAAGCCTGTAATTAAACCCTAAGTGTATTTAAATTCTGTAGTCATTAAATTATACTTATAAAATATAACAGTAACATTAATTTTGGAGAGTTCTAAATGCAAATTTTTCGTGCTCATTTCCCTTTTAAAATAGTAATAGATTAATTTAATAGGACTATTCATGTGTATAAAGCGAAGCATGTGTTTAAGTGTTTGCATTATTGGATGCTATGTATACAAAACAGCCAGTGAAATCAAGTTTGTGTAGCTGGTCTTCCCAATTTTCAGGACTGGGAGGAATGCAACAAATGGAAATTCATTTCTTCACCAGGCTCTAATAAAAGCTGGCACCTGTCCTTAACAGGTTAAACTGGGCAAATCTGGGAAATCTTCATTGAACTTTGGGGGTCTTTTCTGCATTCCTTGGAAAGGACTGTTAAATGAATCATATGATATTTAAAATATCAGACAAATTAAAGCAATACAGACAGTGAGAACAAATAAAAAAGATAGGAGGCTGCACAAGCAATTCTTAGCGACTTGAGTCTGGATGTTGTGAGTAATTATTCACACCGATCCTGAAAAACATAATCAGCTCTCAATCATAAAGGCAGTATGCACTGCTTTTGAAGACAGACTATAGAGTCTGGCAGAAAATTCTTTGCTTCTCAGCTGTTTCCATTGTACATTCTAGTTAGAAATAATGAGACTGTTGCTGAATATTCTATGAATATTTACATACAAAAATGATAAAAATAAATGAGAATAGAAAGAATAGAATGCAGCACTTTGTTCTGTGGTTTATAAATTAGTTACATATATTTTGTTGTAGTTTTGTTTGAATTATACAGTGCATTTTTGATTTTGTTCCCAAATTCTGTTTGTTTCAGAAAATAGTCAAAAAGTCAGCCATAAACGATTGCTTATCCTTTTGCTGCGGTGATTACCTTTTGTATAACTGGGCTTTTGAAGTGTGCGACACTGAGAAATGAAACATGCTTAGCCTTCAGTCAGTCCCCAGCGATTCATGGAATTGGTGCATGAGCATCGTACAATTTGGCAAACAAGTTCTGTAACCCGGAGAGATCCTACCACTATGCGGCTGTGCTGCAGACACGGACAATGCAATGCACAAGGCTACTTCACATAAAATGTTCCTCAACTAAAACAGTCGCCTTATTGTCTGTTGGGTAAAGCACTACATAAAGACCATTCAGATGGATTCTGTGTGCCTTTAGTGTCCTCAGGACTTTTCAAGAACACAGCTGTTTCACAACTGTTAAATTCTTCCGAGAGTTGACCTGTCTACTTTATATCTCACCTACGTGCAACTTCTGATCTCTTTTAATTCCTTGTGGTTTTTTTCAAGAGGCTACCAGCTAGTCTGCCAACTGTACAATACTCGCGGTAGAGATAGTGAGTAGACCTGTGATCCCCTCTCAATAGAAGTGGCTGATTTTGACTCAAATTGTGTTATTAGGAGTAGAATAAATTACAATGACAATCATTCCCAATGAAAATTTGCAGTTGGTGGCAAAAAAGAAAATTCTTAGTGGTGGAAAATGTAAACGAATAGGACCTATGGATACGGTCACATATTAAAGAATAGAACTACATTTTCTGCCTACAGAGAATGAATTTTTGTCTGCAATATGTCTGGCTGTTGAATAGGTTTTAAGCATCTGGGAACACAGACACGCAAAATCTGGAACACATGTTTTGCAATAACAACAAATCCAGGAGTGCAATCAAAGTAGATTTCACATCAAAAATAACTTAAAATTGGCTACACCAGACTGCATGCCCCCTTTCATTTTGAAATTGCCAAGTATGCTTTAACTTGCATGCTTAAATCCATAGCTTTTTCTGCTTGATAAACACTTTGAAAATGCACTCACATACCATTAACCTTTAAACTTCTCAAGTTCCTTCCTAGTCCTTTAAAGACCTCATGGAAAGAGTTGTTTAGCAAAGCCAAAACTAGGATGTGGTCTTTGCTGTTTACAGATTCCTAGAACTGATATCTGGCAACAGCTATGGAAATACATGCAGGCTTGAAACATGGCCTCACTTTGAAGCTTACGTCATTATCCTGCTCATGCAGAGTCAGTGGTTGTGTGTCTGCTGTCTGTATTCCCCCTCCTACCGGTGATCATCTCTTTCCAATTTAAGATGTTTCCTTAAGAGGAGGTTCAGACTTTGCAGAAGATGCATCCAGTGTGCCTCCTCTTCTAATGGGAAGTTATCCTTCTCACTGCTGATACACGGGAGTCTGTAGAAACCTGTGAAAATTACCTTGTGTTTGCAGTTTCTCTACAGTACACTTTTGGTAGTAAAAATAGCGTTAAGAGGAATATTTACACTGACCGATTTTAGCCACTGAGTTTAGGATGCTAATCTCTATAGACTCCTTACACAGCCAGCATCAGGAGGGAGGGATTCCTCTACAGAGTAATTAAGAGCACCTGATGTGAACTCACGGTTTGAGCCACCCTCAGAATAACTTATTTCTCTTTCTTCATTAGCGATACGGAAAGCCAATGCAAATCAACCCATTCTGGCACAGGGCCTAGAGTTCAAAGCCCAGTCAAGAATGTGAAAGCTGCCCTTAGTGGTACACTAGCCTATATAAAGAACAAAGCAGTGCAATACAGTCAGTGCTGGATTTGGAGATACATTTCTAGCAACTTTAGCACAATACTAAATAAATACAGCATTTATCTGTAAAAAGAAATAATTAGTTGCTAAACCATCAAGCTACACAAAATCTGTCATATAAACACTTCTGTTAGAAAGGATCTTATTTTCTTGATTAGTGGTAAGTACAGTCAGCTACAAGCTTTGCCAAGTATGTCAGTGGAGAGATCAAACACAGAGAGCGGGAATGGCTGGTGTTATCTGGAGTAGCTATGGCTGCACCAGAGGTAGAGAGATAGTCCACATTCCACACAGTAAAACGCAGAGATTGTGTGAAGTGCAGAAATACAGCTACATCTGGACAGAATTTAGTGACCTATGTCTCTGTCCCAGAAACGGAAGGAAGACAAATGTTTGGAGAATGCTAAGGGGGAGAGAGGAGTGGATAAAACTCCTTTGGTATCTCCAAGACCATTCATTACCAAAAAGACAGAGGCGCAATCTTTACACTCTCAGGTTCCTATTTGCCTCTTTTAGCCCTGGAAGCTGCGCTACTGCTGTTCCAAATTCAGCTGTGTCACTGCATGTAACAACAAAATCTTGTGTCTGAATCTGTGTCCTGGTTCTGTAACAGAGTGAGACCTGGAAAAGCAGGCAAAGGAAAGCTGGAAGATTTCTGGGCATACACCCAAAAGGTGATGTGAGGATGACTGGGAACCCAGGACTCTTTATCACAATGATGTCTATGCTCAGCCTGTAAAAGCCTAATTGCACATTTAACAGGACATTTGCTCTGCTGGGGCCTTAACTGTGACACCCGTGTGTTACCTGTAATTCAGTCAGACACTGAACTTTTAATATATTTTGTTTTCTTTTCTCCTGTGAGGCTCTGTTTACAATAGTTTGTTGCATTTTCATCTTTTCATCTGCTGACAACTAATCAGGCATTTTAAACTTTGTTATTGTTTGGATCTACCCTATTCCCTCACTCCCTGCAGTCTTTGAAAAAAGCACCATGCTAAAATTTGGATGTTTTACTTTTCCTCAACTTTATGTCTCCAGTTTCTCTGCATATATATGCACAAATAAAAAACCCCAGACATACATATTTGGTAATGACATACATACTTCACTAACTAGAAGTTTTTAAAAATGGACCTAGTTATTCTGGAAGACGAACATGTGCATGAAATTATCATTTGTAACTCAAATGTTACCTGGGAATCAAGCTGTTTAAAGAAATATTAGGGTCATTATAAATTTTTATGTACCTCTGGGAAGCATTAACAAATATGCCAGAACACAGGGGAGAGGACATTTGAAAGAAGAAAGTGCAAGGATTTCCGTGTACGTTCTTCCTCGTGTAGGTTTCTAGTTTTGTTTGTCAAGTTCACGAAAACATAGAAAAGATCTGGGTAAGCAGCCAAACTTCTTGATGCTTATTCTAACTAAAACAAAGCTCCAAACCTTTTGATATCTAACCAACACTAATTATTTCATATCTTGTTTTGTAATCTCTTAGCCTCTTATGTAAACACTGCTTCTACCACCATCCGGCCTTAAGCTGCTTCAACTTCAGTCTGTACTTTTATTTTATGAGGTCTTATTTGGTCTGTTGACTGACTTCTGATTGCTTCCATATTGTTCTGAATGGGCTTAATGTCCCTAAAGACTTCTCCCACTTTGTACATCACTTTATCTTTGTTTCTTTTGTCTCTTGCTATTTGCATATAAAAACTGATGACATCTTCAATTGTATTTAAATCCTGCAGGTACAATGGAGTCCTCAAAACTGATTGTTTTCATTTTCTGATACTTAGCATATAATTGCGTATTCTTTTTAGGGAATCTGTTTTGAATCAGCTCCTAATGATGGAAGTTGGGTAAAGTATTCTACACAGACTAGCAAAACCACAACATTAAGAGAACAATCTGTGGGGAAAAAAAAATTTCTTCTGTCCTGACCTGGATAGAATTGCTGTTTTCTTAGGCAACATACTTCATAACAGAAAAAAAGATGACTCAAAGAACGGAAATTTTGTTGTTGTTTTTTTTTTTCTTTTTCCCACTGGACCTGACTTCCTCCTATGAGATCCATGGTAGTTAATGATCCATGGATTTTAATAGGAGAGTTTTGGAAGACTTTTTTTTCCTTTATGCACACTGGTGTTCTTTGGTCAAGTCCACATTTGCACTATTCTTGCTAGCAAGGGCAGAGATGCTACTCCCTTTCTTTAGTTTATTGTTCCAAGGTTATCCCTTTGCTCCTCTCTACATATGTCTTCTTTGCACTTCCAAAGTTCTGGTATTGCTCATTTTTCAAGAGACAGGTCAGTTCTAAGGTTACATTAGTGTTACAAAAATATTTGCTTTATGTTCCTCTGGTTTATGGGGAGACAAGAGCGCTGAATATCCAGGGATACATGATGGTCGTTCTGAACAGTAGAAGAAGAGAAGAAAACTGCGTATGAAAATAACAAGAAATGAAGGAGTGATAAGGTATGCTCATGTCACATAGAATTTTCAGGTTTTTATTGTGCTCAATTATATATACTCTATCAATGACAGCAGGCTACATAGGAAGAGATCATACTGTTAAAAAAAAATCCATATAAGAAAAATGCTAGAAATAGGAAGGACAAATTTCATATCCCTGCCCCTTTCCCTTCCTCCCAAAGAGAAAAGATGAGAACTCAGTTAATTTTAAACAAACAGTAGTTCCCATATTTTGTATTTATTCTTCTGAGCAGGTAATTTATCAGATGTTTATCACTAAAAAAAATTTGTACAACTTATTGAAGCATCTTCTACCAAATTTCAAGTACATAGTTTAAGAGATTGAGCTGAGTGACGTATACATCTGTCCTTGATAACTAAGCCTCCTAGCTTTCAAAACATTGTGCTTCCACTATTTTAGTAAAACCCTGTCTCTGCAGCATCCACATGTATGTCCCCTACCTTTAGTACTAGACTCAAGCTCTGGAAAGAACAAATTTTCTTTTACTTATATATCATCATCTTCAGCTTACTGGCCTTCTGCAGGATTCAGTCCCTATCCTTTATGTGTGTCAGTCAATCAATAGCTTTTTGCGAGTGTATAACATTTGCCTTTGTCTTTGAATTGTAAACCTCTGAGCACACTGAAAAACTTGCATTCTTCAGGGCATGTAACTGCAGGGTTTAGGGCAGCCTCCTCTCTAGCAGCAATAAAGATTATTCCTCTTCTTACTTTCTAAGCAATGCAACTCTCATGTCTGAGCCTGACTCCACTTGAAGTAGGATTATTAAGTGGTGGGCATAGCTAAGTAATAGAGTTACTTAGTTTTTTCCCCAACTTTGAAAGCCTGGCAACAGTTTCTTCTCACACCACACAAAACCCAAACCCATTACCGTATTTCCAATACGGATGTGCAGATGTTCTTGAATTTCAGCTTTGTAGGCCAGGTCATTAGCCGCCTTTTGTCAAAAATCTTCATGTAGTACTACCTGGCCCAAAATTATTTTCTGCTTCAGTAAGACAATGGTATGAACTAGTATTTTTATATCAAGATGGCCAATTGAAAAGCTGAAGTTGCAGTCTGTGCTTTATGTATATGAAGTTAAAATACTTTGCAATATGAGTAGTTTAAGAAAGTGTATTAAGATGAGATGTTTGTAAATCCCATAAAACCTTTATTTCTAATCAGGTTTGATCTGTGAGTTGCTGATTAGTAAGATGAGAATGGTCTTCTCCTAGGAGCAGCTTGGGTTTATACTTTGTATGCATTCTCTGTGCAATGTTTTTGTCAAGGGATTTAAAATAAATACTAAACAAAGAATTAGATAAATCTGTGAAATACACTTGATGCCCATAAAAATGAAATGCTGGCACTACCTAGTCAAATGTTTTTGTAATCTTCTGAAATACGGAGTCTGTAATGAAATTCTTACCATTTGATTGCCATTCTGGAGGACTCCTTTCCAAAACAGGAAAATTAAACCTAGTTCTAAAGAGTTTGATGAAAATGTTCACATCTTTTACCATTTGGTAAAAGATGGAAACACCAGACAAACTGCTTGTCAACACCAGACAAACTCCAAAACCTGCTACTAGGTTCCCAGGTAGAATCACAAGCTCCTGGATACCCATGGCACTTCAGTACATAGTGCCTGTGAAGAATATGCCTCAAACTGCCCAGTTTTGGACATTGCTCACTAAAATCTGCAATTTCAACAAAACCTGTGAGCAAATCTGAAATCAGGTGTGTTCCACTGCATTTCACATTTTGTTATTGCAGGTGTGGACAGCTCTAATATAAAAGCTGACACTAGTCTTTACATCATATTATGGTACTGTGCAAAATGTAAAAAGATACCTATACATTTTAAAGAAAGAGGCTATTTTTGCACTCTGATAGAGATAAGAGAATGCTAGAAAACCTAACATTTTTCTTGAGTTATCAAATATTTACCTAGTCCTGCAACAGAAGTTGTGGGATAAAGAATATTTTTCCGGACTGGTTTCCATGACATCTCTACTCACTATTTTCTTGAGATTTATTAATATATCCTGTAAAGCTCTAGAGAGAAAGTACGCTAATTTACATCTGTAAGAGAATCAACATGATGTTAAAGGGATCAATTAGTTAATCGTTAAAACACTGAGCTGAAAATACTTAGTTATGGAGGACACTCATAGGATTTTCATGGCATCAAGAAGTCATGTATTCCAATCACAAAATTGCTATAGATTTTTTAGAGACCCTGTGCCTTTATATTTTCAACATATTGCCTTATTCATGTAAAATTAGTGCTTGAACTCTGTGAAATCTTTTCACTGAAATTTAAAAACATGCAAGGCACAATATGGTTTAGTACTTCAGTGCAAGCTGAAACATTAAGGGCATTCAGGAATCGTCAAGGCTGGGCCAACACTACCTTTTCCCACTCCTCAAAGTGGAAGCAGCACAAACATGGTAGAGATTACACCACTGCTACTTAACCCTGCTCAGGGCTGACTGTGTCAGCAGGACACCAAAAGGCCAGCATGAGACTGACCTATGGTGTTACTCTTACTGCTAAGACTCATGGCTGAACAGTGTGCCACTGTGAGAGAGATCCTGGAGAGGCATTGCCCAAACCAACATGATAGCTTGGATTGTCTGATGACAGGAATTTCTCATCAAAACGTGAGAGACACTCCTTCTCTCATCTTTGAAAGAAATATCCAATCTTTCACTGCATTTGCCTAAAGGACACATGCTGCTTTTCTGCCTTTTCACATCAGTTTGCTATTTAGTGAGTAAAAAAGGAGGGGAAGAATTTACCACTCACACTATCATCATGGCAAAAAACCTTATCACCAGTCTGCCATATACCCCACTGCTCCTCTTCCCTCTTGTACAGTTGAATATTTGCCATACAGCATTGTGCTACACTCAACTCAGTCTTGGGAGAAAACACAATAAGAATGTGTGCTTCGTCAAAATTAGAATTCCATGCCAAATTTTCAGAAGCATGAGGTAAGTGAGTGGTCTCAATATTTTATGAAAGAAGACTAGGTGAGGGGTTGGAGCTTAAAGGAGATTAAAGCTCCTATGAATTTTGTCATCACTTTTACACAGCAACATGTTTACCCTACAAGAACCAATTTGGAAATTATAGAGCCATAACAGCTTTTTAAGACCTATTACCACCTAATTGTTCTGAATAACCAAAAGAGAATCATTGCAAAATTTTTAAAAATGACTGGTTTTCCTTCTAAAATATACAGCATTCTGAAAGTTAGACTGCTTCCCTTCACCAGTCCCCAGTCCTTCAGCAGGAAAACTAATATTAAAGCCGATTGACTAAAAATCCTTTCAAATACACTCTGATGAAGCTACATGAATGCACAAAAGTGGTGTGTATCTAAAAGCAGAACTAACTCCTGTAATAAGTCTGCCCGCTTAAAATTTGTGAGCTATTTTCATGTAGACAAAATTATCAGAAACACACAGTAGCTAGTTTCCTAAATGCAATAATGTGGTTATTTGCCATAATGGCCACAGGCACTGCATCACCCCACATTAAAGGCTAAGAGATTAATCATTTTGAGTTTAAAAGAAGAAAAATCTGACCTGCTTGCTTTTGAGTTACAAGACTGTAAAATGCATTTCAAATCACCAATTTAATTTTTTTGGTGGCTTTAAATTTTTTAAACAGACACATTTGTATTTATGTATTTATTTATTAAATCTTTTCCTGCCTGAGACCGCATATGCTCAGTATGTGTAATTTTATAGGTCAGTTATGAACTTCTATAAAGAGGTGTGAAACGAAAATATTGACAGCTGAGTTTGCTGGCACAATTATGACATTCTTCAAAGTGAAGGTCAAAACACTGAAAATCATGGATATTCCACAGCTCCAAAAATAAATAAAAACATCCGAACAAATGTTAGAATTTTCCTGGAGGTTTCAGTGTTCCTTTAGCTCAAACACTTTAAAATCATGCCATTTTCCTTGCCAGACAGGCAAATGGTCTCATTTGCTTGTCTTCCTTTCCACTACTTTTCAGAAATACACAGAAAGGATAAAATCAGGAAGCAAACAAAAAATCCTCTGTTGAAAGGAAAGCTGGAACACACAGATGTGTGGTTTTAGGAAAGCAAAGGGCAGAGCCCATTTGACAAGTTTTCTCCAGGACTGGCATGGAAATGAGCACAAATGAGAGGTATGAGCTGGCTGAGAAAGAAATCAGAAGACTACAGAGCAAGGGCAAGAATTTGCCCTCACCAGCATAAGACCAATGGTAACAAGTTGTAATAACATTAAGCTAGGTTAGTGCCCCATCCTCTAACACACTTGGCTGTGCCTTTTAGCTTGGGGAAAAACCTGGTTATCAGCACACAGCCTGGGTGAAGGCAAGGTCTATGTAAGAAAACAAACAAGAAATCTTTCCCCGCCACCACCTACCTGCTGGGAAATGGAGACTTGAACTACAAAACTTTTCCAGTTGTGGGGCAGAACATGTTTAATTTGCAGAAAACCCTCTTATGGAAACCTGTAGAGCCATTCTCCTTCTTCCCTATAAAATGGAGGACAGAACTCTGAGCAGAGGCGTCTTTAAGCAACAAGATGTCAACGGGGATGTCATTGGGGTGTGTGGTGGGGAAGGCACCAGTTTGAAGCGTTAGTCAGAAACTTCCTGTGAATATTTATGGCTCTGCTGAACTACCACTTGAAATGAAATCCCAACCTGAATGAAGCCTATGGGCTCTTTGGCTTTCAAGGGTAGCAGGTCAACAGACCAAATAAACTTTAATGTAGACCATGATCAGTTCAACAATGTCTTCCAGGAAAAACATGGGATGGGATTCATCGAACCTGGAAATTCCTCGCAGTTGTATGCTCTAGCACGGCCAGAATTTCAGCCTTGGCTCCTGACCATCCCCGTGTTAACATTTGTATTTTTTTTAATTAAAATTGTATCAGAGCACAGTCAGATGTGTTGTGGCTACATCTTAACTTGATTAAGAGGTCGCTGTCCTTATCTGCTCACCCCCTCCTCTGTCTCTTTCCTGCTCCCTCAGTGATGCCAGTACAACTGTATAAGCGGTGACACCTTTCTGTGAAAGTGCTACAATAAAACAAAAAACCTAAAATGTATGGAAGTTAGCAGAGGTTATTCTCAACAGTTACAAATGCAGTAAAGTCAGAAAATCTGAACCAGCTGAGAATTTGCCAAACAGACTTACTCGTCTCCTAACCCAGCCAGCTGCAGCACAACTAGTATGTCTGGCTGTGCCCTTTCACCAAGGGTTTAACATGATTTGACTAGGAGCAGTGTTTTGAAGTGACATAGTACATTCAGAGATACAGTGTGGTGATTCTGGCTTTGTTTTATCTTTAAGCCATTTGAGAACTGAGATTTAAAGTGGACTCAAATAAGCCTGAACAACAGCTTGTGCGGTTTTGAGTGGCGAAACAGAGCGCCTAGTATATGCTGCTTTTCCTCCCCTCTGCCAATGCTCTGATGCATGAGTGCATAACCCTTGCAAGAGAGCAAGAGGCACCCTGTAGACAATTTAAGCACGAGAGAAAGCAGTGATTCAGATAGCTGATTTTATTTCAGTCACCCAGTACATTAATATGTGAAACACGTCTCATGCAATACCAAGATCTAAGTCTGAAATGTATTCTAGGAATCCATAATAGAAGACATTACAGAACATTAGCAGTGCCTTGAAATCTATCTTTTATTGCATGAGTAACAAGCCCTAAACAAGGATCAAGTTGGTGTCATTCTGCTTTTTTGCACTCTGACAGCAGAATTTCACACAGAGCTTGAAGTGTAGTGAAACATTTTACTAGGTAAATCAACAAGGAGAGCCATTAGTCTGAGCTTGAGGAAATAAAAACAGATAAGCTTTTTCAAATCAAAAAACCAAAGCTGAAGCCAGGAAATATTTTTTGAAATAATAAAGCCCCAAGTGCCTTGATGAAAATTTTTTGAGCACAGTCTAGAATCTAAAGATCACCTAAAAGGAAAAAAAATTAAAAGCATTATTTAGTCTAAAGATCAGATATGACCTTCTAGTGTTCTTTTATCAGGATAGTCTGTAGCTGCTCGCAAAATTGTTGAAGGCAGCAATTATCAGGAAATTATCAGTACCTGGGAAACCAAAATTGTCACGGACCACAATGTCTAAGGAGCTATAAATCTTTTAAACACCAGCAATGCCAATAGTCCAAGACACTGCTGTAACACCTAGTATAGCTTCTTTTGCTTTAGTCAGAATGAAATAGTTACTGTCAAAATGATCTCATGGTCCTGCATAAAGTTACAGGAGTTGCCAAAAATTCCGGAAAAAAGAAGGAAAAGATCATTTTAAAACCTCTTATAGCTTAGTTTAAAAATTAATTTTCAGTAGTTTGGGAAAAATGCTTGGCTGAAAGCACTGAAAATCAAAATCCTCTGTTTAGCCAGACAGTAGACAAAACATTACCAACCATTACGCAAGATCCACTTTGCCTGTTCAGCTTTACTCTGACCTGATGAACTCGATGAAATGATTGAAAATCCTAGAAACTGCTGCAGGAAGGGCCCTGACTCTCGGATTACCGCTCAGCCTTGGAGTTGGCTTGGGTCTTGGGCTCCTTACAAGCACTCCCAAGAAGACCACCAAGTGGCTGTGGGTTCTGCTTTTGAAAGGGTACTGAGAACTAACTCATTACCACAAGCTATGGAGGGACAGCTGTTATATGGAAATGAATTTTAGTTAACAGGCATGGTTAACAGACTGCAACAACTGGCAAATTATTTCGTAATTCTCACTGAGAAGAGAATCTGAGGACAGTTGATGAATGACAAAAGGGAACAGCAGGTGGGTTTTCATTCAGATTAATCCTTTCATAAGGCAGATCCTTAACTGCCCTTCAGTAACTCGTTAAGGCATACACCACAAGCTGATCCCATTTGACTTCAATGTCAACTTTAGGAAATAATGAAAGTAGAGATACTCTGAGAGAACTCTGTAAAAAACCTTAGGTGAATGCTCTGCAGAAGAAGGATAGAATCTCTGACTCTGAAAAATAACATTTGTACCTCCAATTGTTTAGAAATAGAGTTAACTAGGGTAGCAGAGAGCACTTTCAAAATTGAAAAACAGCTTTTCAAAGTTAGGCTTCCTGCTATGGATAATAAATACGAGAAAAAAAAAGTCTTCTCCTTTCCACATTTCATGTTTCATCCTTGTTTCCTTTCCCTTCAACGGTATACAGAAGGGTGTAACAAATCACCAGGTTTTGAGACTCTCCCTTTAAGACTTTGCAATCCAGAAGGTAGAGAGAGTTGGAAGATTCCAGTCAATCTGAGACTAACCATAAATTAGAACAGTTGAAAAAACAAAGTGCATCGTCTCTGAAGTTCAAGACTCCATTGCATGACTACTGGTCTTAAGTGTGAAGTTGCCTCTGGTAGCTGTGACTGTACTGGGATTGGACTATACTGGAACTGAACTCTTACAGAACAGATGTTAATTCCCAAAATAACAAGTATGTGGCTTGCTGATGTGCTCAAGATGTGACATTGAGAAATAAAGGCAAATGGAAGAAGCTAGGAGGAATACACTTGAATGAAAGGAAAAAACACGGTCCTAACTTTTTGTATGTCATTGCATTATACTCCATGAGGTTATGTTAGTCAATGTAAACCCCAACAAAAGAAAAAACCCTACCTCCTCCTTGTTACGCAAAATGTGCAACACACAATCCAGCATGGAAATTTCAGTCAGATCCACTGGCTTCAATAAATGCCACCAAATCCTTCTTGATGATATGTAGAGAGAGAAAGAGCAAAAAGACAAGCTAAATATCTGCAGGAAACAGGGCAAATGAAAGGAAGTTGAAAAAAATCATTTACCTACACTGCGAAATAGGAACAGATGGTGAGATCCAAGGGGAGATAAACATTAAAGACTGGAAACCAAGCAATTCATCCTGCCAGTTTTCCAAGATCCAGTACAGCTGAAAAATCTAAGAACTATAGAACAGTAATTTTAAACAACAATAAACAAGACTATAGGGCAGGTAAAATGGAGTGAACATGCTGAGCAGAGGGAGTTGAATATTTTTGACAACAAGCCCATGAAGGGTTCTTGGAATCAGACTGCAAGGAGTCGCCAAGCAGAAAAAATTCAAGGGAAAGGATAAAGAGAAAAGGCAAATTGTGTGGTAAAGTATATGAAGCAAAGCCAGTCTTGTGTTGAGATATTGAGCAAAATAAGTAAGCATTTCAAAGAGCCCAATGGAAAAACAGGGTCATTGTGAATTTCAAGGCAGTGGATAACTTTAGAAGCCTAATTTCTAAAATAAGCTCTCTAATATGGATCTGCATACAGTAAAACACACAGAAAAGCTGTTTGGCTGTGCAATACTTGGCTCCACATAACATTTCTAAGGCCCCTTAGGCATAAATGTTGGCTTCCTGCTACTAAATTCTTCTGGCCCATGCAATACAGATGTCATAAAGGAAAGGTCCAAATTTTTCAAGGTCTTCACACAGCTGCCATTTTTCTCAAAGACCAGGATTTCTGTATCAGAGCCCTTCCTCTAAAAGCTCATCAGATAACCTGAAAAGCTGCCCTGGAAAGCTCCAAGGGTATTAAGAGGAGATTGTACATGCGGTTGGAAACTTGGCTTGGTGCTGAACAGCTGTAGCTACTGCTTTTTTTCCTTCCTTCCTTCTCAATTGCTTTGCAGTCCAAAGCAGTTAAGACTCCAGCCCTGGGGCAGAGTCTAATTGTACCAAACAAGAGGGAGGTCTCAGATCCAGCTTGAAAGGCCTGGGTCATCTGCATCAGTAAACAGTACCATTCAAGCCAGGAGTGCTCACCAGCAGTCCTTCTGTGATGGACAGCACTACAGCATCATCTGCACACGTGACATGCACAGTAGAAACAATAGAAGAGGAAAACAGGAATGTTTTCACAAGGTTGCCATATTAAATTTAATCTCAATACATAAATCTCATGTTTGAACTACACTTGCTTTGACTTCATTAGATTACTAACATGCTTTAGCCAGCACTTAGACAGCATATACGTTTTACCTGAGCATGAAAGAGCCTTCTAATTCATCAAATTGAACTGGAATAGTTGAGACATTTAGAGATTAAGAGAACAGTTAGGAGGGAGAAATAAATATAGTGTAGTTCCATAAGTCCTTCCATTTCCTTGGCAAATCAAGTTAAACAGTTGCAATTAGAGACTGCAGAGGGCTTCTAGTCTAGCTTCCAGAGTGAATACTGTCTTAGAAGTCTTAAATATTTGTAATTGGAAAACAGATCCATGATAAACAGAAAAAATAAAATAAAAATGTCCCAGATATTCTCATTCCCAAATAAAATTTCCCTCTCTATCTTAATTAAGCAGATGGACAAACTTCAGCCAAATAGCATCTCTTGATTCTAGCACACGTCTCTTTTTCTATGTGCCTGACCCTCCTTTTCAAACATCCAGCAGTGCTCAGGCATCAGGAGGTGCTCAGGGGCAGTCTCAGTGTCCTCTTGATGCATACACATTTTCTTTATAACCAGCAAGATTCCCGTTATAGATGGCAAAGACAGGATTTCAGATGCTTTCTGTACCATTGTGATACCATGGCAAATTGATCAAGAGGAGCACAAAGCAGTTCTCAGTTGTTATGCCTAGGAAGAAATTCTCCTTTTCCTTACAGCATCTGGAAACCCCTCCTATTCTGATGTCCATTTGTTTCATGCTGTCCTCGCTCACCTTGTGAATGGTTATTGGGTGAGCTTTGACATTGTTGTCTGAGCAAAGAGATTTTGTCAGGAGTTAATACGCCTGGGCAGAGAGTAGATAAGCTCCTTGATCCCTCCTTACACTGCAATAGAATGGCTGGGAGTTTAGCATGTCTGTGCAACAAGCATGCTCCAGAATCTACAGTAATATTAAATATTTATTTAATAATACCCCCTTAAGTTTCTAATGAAAATAAATTTAGTAAGCAATAAAAAAGCAACACCAATCCTTGCCAAAATATAAGAAAAGAAAAATTTGGCTGAAGCTCCTGGTGTAGTGTTACAGACGTTTCTTTTCTAAGTGTTCTTCTCTCCTTAATCAGCTTTCATAGAATTTCATAGAATGACCATGAAGACCATCTAGTTCCAACCCCTCTGCCATAAGCAGGGACACCTTCCACCAGGTTTCTCAAAGCCCCATCCAATCTGGCCTTGAACACTTCCAGGGAGGAGTCATCTATAACTTTTCTGGGCAACCTGTTCCAGTATCTCACCATCCTCATTGTGAAGAATTTCTTCCTAATATCTAATCTAATTCTATCCTCTTTCATTTTTAAAGCATTACCTCTCACCCTATCCCTGCATGCCCTTGTAAAATGTCCCTCTCCAGCTCTCTTGTACACCCCCTTCAGGTATTAGAAGGCTGCTATAAGGTCTCCCCAGCACCTTCTCTTCTCCAGGCTGAACAACCCCAACTTTCTCAGACTTTCTTCATAGGAGAAGTGTTCCAGCCCCCTGATCATCTACATCCTGCTCTGGTCTTGCTGTAACAGGTCCTTGTGCTTCTTATGTTCAGGGCCTCAGATCTGAATGCAGTACTGCAGGTAGGGTCTGATGAGAGTGGAGTAGAGGGGGAGAATCACCTCCCTCAACCTGTTGCTCATGCTTCTTTTGATGCAGCCTGGGATACAGCTGACCTTCTAGGCTGTGCGTGCGTATTGCCGACTCATGCTGAACTTCTTATCAATCAAGATCACAACTCCATCTCCTCAAGGCTGCTCTCAGTCCACTCTCTTCTCAGCCTGTATATCTGCTGGGATTGCCCTGACCCATGTGCAGGACCTTGCACTTCCCCTTGTTGAATCTCATGCAGTTCACACCTCTTGAGCCTGCCAAGGTTGCTCTGGATGGCATCCCTTCCCTCCAGCGTGTCAACTGCACTGCACAGCTTGGTGTCGTTGGCAAACTTGCTGAGGATGCACTCAGTCCCACTGTCCATGTCTCTGACAAAGATGTTAAACAGCACCCATCCCAATACTGAACCTGAGGAACACCATTNCCCTTGTTGAATCTCATGCAGTTCACACCTCTTGAGCCTGCCAAGGTTGCTCTGGATGGCATCCCTTCCCTCCAGCGTGTCAAC
>VZSC01010128.1:2132-19396 GCA_013398225.1 Steatornis caripensis
TCTGGAGTCTCCTTCTCTGGAGATACTCAAAACCCGCCTGGACGCGTTCCTGTGCAACCTGCTCCAGGCAAACCTGCTTTAGCAGGGGAGTTGGACTAGATGATCTCTAGAGGTCCCTTCCAACCCCTACCATTCTATGATTCTATGCTCTGTTCAGTGATGCATCCTGCCATCTTGTAGGAAAATACAGGCGACTGGAAGGCAGCTGTGCGGAGTCCTACACGACAAGTCAGATAAGTGGCTGAGGGAGAAGGTGAATAGTGTCAGCTTGCAGATGTGAAAGCCATCCAGCTGGCTTTAGACATTGCTGAATGAGAAAAGTGGCCAATGCTCTACCTCTGTACTGACTCATGGATGGTGGCAAATGCCTTGTGGGGGTGGTTAAAGCAGTGGAAGCGAAGCCATCACCAGCACAGA
This sequence comes from Steatornis caripensis, assembly GCA_013398225.1. NCBI lineage: Eukaryota > Metazoa > Chordata > Aves > Caprimulgiformes > Steatornithidae > Steatornis > Steatornis caripensis. The sequence continues at coordinate 2,550 of VZSC01010128.1, forward strand.
GGTAAACCTATTTGGGCTGCCACACTGTGGCAAGATACTCCTCCCCAGCTAGAGAAACTAGTTGTAAGGATATATCATGTAGATGCCCACATACCCAAAAGTCAGGCCACTGAGGAACACCAAAACAACCAATGAGCAGATCGGGCTGCTAAAGTGTTACGGATAGATTTGGACTGGGAACATAAAGATGAACTGTTTTTAGCTCGGTGGGCCCATGACACTTCAGGTCATCAAGGAAGGGATGCAACATATAAATGGGCTCAGGACCAATGGGTGGACTTAACCATGGACACTATTGTGCAGGTTATCCATGACTGAAACACGCGCCACAATCAAGCAAGCTAAACTGTTAAAACCTTTGTGGTACTGGGGGCAGCGGCTGAAATATAAGTATGGACAAGCCTGGCAAATTAACTGTATCACACTTCCCCAAACCCATCAGGGTAAGCGCTACGTGCTTACAATTGTGGAAGGAAGCATTGGATGGCTGGAAACATATCCTGTGCACCATGCCACTGCCTGGAACACTATCCTGGGCCTTGAAAAGTAAGTATTGTGGCAATGCAGTACTCCAGAAACAACTGAGTCAGACAATGGGACTCATTTCAAATACAATCTTATAGCCCACTGGCCCAAAGAACATGGCCTTAACCAGGTATATCATATTCCCTATCATGCACGAGCCTCTGAGAAAACTAAACGATACAATGGCTGTAAAAAATACCCTGAAAGGTGGTGGTACCTTTAAAAACTGGGATAAGCATTTGGCACAAAACACCTGATTAGTTAACACCAGGGGTTCCATCAATCAAGATGGCCCTGCTCAGTCAGACCTTCTGCATATGGTAGAAGGGGATTAAGTCCCTGTGGTGCATGAAGGGAATTTGTTAGGGAGAACTGTTCGGATTTTTCCTGCTTCAGGCAAAGGCAAATGCATTCATTGGATTGTTTTTGCTCAAGGACCTGGATGTACCTGGTGGGTGATGCTGAAGGATGGTAAAGTCCAAAGTCTCAAGATAATCTAACCTTGGGCGAGAATACTCAATTTTGAGTTATATGATGTTAGTTGCTACATAATACTAAGTGTTCAGTCAGTTTCTTTCAGGATAACATCGTGGATGAAACCAGAGCTAGCTTCGTCAAGTGACGTCAAATAATCTCCTTGAGGGTGACACCTTTAACCCGCAACCTGTGGGCACAAACAACTTTCATAGCATTTCTCCTGCCTTGAGAGACTGCTATGACAGATGAACACCTGCAGTCATAAACTAAATGAACTCATGTATGTATGTATTTAAAGACAAAAAGCAGTAGCGGCATGAGCATGATGCAACTGGTACGGAATTGGGGGTGGAATGTCAGCCAGCCCAGCTTTAAACTCTGACAAAACGGTATGCAGAAAGGCTCTTGCTTACACTGATTCCTATGGAAACCAAGGTTGATGCTTGCTTCTGCTAACTTTCTTATGTACCAGAAATTAAAGAGCAGAAAAGTGGTCACCTGTGACCCAAAACTGACCAAACGGAGTATTCCATCCCACACGCGTCATACTCAGTATAAAGCTGAAGGATCACAAGGGTTAAGTTCTCTTCTTCTATGGCCAGTGTCTGCCTTTGATCCCGATCCATGCATTCCTGAACCCAGTTCGTGTCTGCTGCCAAGCCCAGTCCAAGACTTCCCCAGGGCCTGCTACACTGGGCAGCTGTATATTGGTTCGGTATATATTTGTCTATATTTCCCTTTTTTCCCATTATTATTATAGTTAGATTAAAGCTGTTTTAACTTTTCCAACCCATAAGTCTCTTTCCCTTTTCCTTCCCCTTTTGGGGATGGAAGGAGTTAAAGAGCATCTGTCATCTGTAGAATAGCCAGGTCAGCTTTAAACCCTGATACAAGGGTTGTATTGATAGGGTTGTATTGACTTATCGCAGTGTAGTTACTGCCGTTCAACATTCATAGACAAGTTCATATGCTTTTTACAGCTCCTTAGATCATACTACTCCATTGAATTACAGAAATCAGAAGTCATTAAAAGCATTATTTCCAGGTTTCCGTTACATAGAATAAAATGCACTGAACTGTGTCTTGGTTCATTTCACAGCTATGCAACTGGCTTCCTGTATGAGTTTCAGCAGCCACCTTCTTCACCGTTTTTCCTATTTCCAGTTTGTCTTGATTACAATGTATACACACTGAGGAAGCAGAAACAGCAAAAGAAGCATCCCTCTTTCTTAGCCGATAACTGTATCTATGGCATTAGAAGAAGCACAATAAAGAGCCCCATGAACAGTGAGATCTGCAACAGAGCAAACTGACTGTGAAATGCATCACTGACCACCTAAGTTTCAGAATGAATGTGCTAAAGCAATTACCTTTCCAGAGCATCATAAACTTGTATGTTTATCTACTTTCAGGAACCTATGATAGCTAAAGACATTACACTGGGAAACTGAGGAACTTACTGCTTACAAGTCAAAAAGCAAATATGACTCAAATATTAAAAAAAAAAAAGGAGGGGGGAGGCAGGACAACACACAGAAGAACGACTTTTGAAGTAACAATTCCAGTGACGCGATGTGGCTCCTCTCTGGATAGTCATCAATACCGTATCCTGACAGCATTAACAAATCTTGTCCAAATCAGGCACAGGTAGATGACAGTATTTGTCAAACTATCCAAAGCACATGATGCAGAGCTCACATTGGCTTGAAGCCACAGACAGGACTCTTAACGTATCAACACCAGACCCTACCATATTAACATGAATAATGCTTGTCCTTAGGGCCTCTACTAATACATCACGAGTGGGCGTAAGATAAATTTCTGCACCCCAACTGCACTTAAATCCTCCAACAAATTCCAAAATATACTAGGCTACCTATAAAACCTAAAAAGGCCAAGACATGTAAATAAATAACACACTTGGTCTCTTAGAACGTATTAATTGCCTTCTACTTAGACTTACACTATTCTTCACAATTAGTTTCAAAAATACCATTACACCAACTTAGCCTCAAATAACAGTAATAAAACATAGATCTCTACGGAAACGTTGAATCTTTTCAATACAGCTCTGTATTAAGGGAAGCTGTATAAGAACAGCCTGAAGGTGTAGAACAAGAAGCCTCGAAGTTTCACATCATTCGCTGCCACATCCACACACAGCAAGGATTCCACAGAACTTCTGACTATTCTATGAATGCTTTACAGCCTGATTTCCATCAATTCAAGTCACACTTGTAATGTGTACTGCAAAGTCACTTGCACATCAGAGATCATTTTACTGCCACAGGAAAGAAGAAAGGAGAGTTTCTAGCATTACTAATAGTCCTAGAACAAACAAAACAATACCTAAAAATTAACCCACAACTAGATCTTCTAGCGTGCTCTCCTGGATAGGGGGGGAAGAGAGGGGAAGTATCCTCAGGCCTACAGTGCTACTTCTACACTGAAACACTTTCATCTTAGTTGCATCAGCACATAAGCTGATATAGCATGAAAAAAATCACAATGCTCCACGTAACACAGTAAGCGATCTAAAAAAAATTTGTTGTTGATTAACTAAAAGGCAGGCAGAGACTAAGTAACACTGATGTTTTAGGTCACGGTGATATTCAAATATTTTTCTGTATTGTACTCAACACTGGAAGAATCCTGTTCTTATCAAACTAATAGGAGTCATCTGCCTGTTTTTAGTAACTTTATTATCTTAGGTCAAAAAGATTGAAAGAAATCAGAGCACACAAATACTTTTGCTTTTATTGAAAAGCACTTGGGTTTTTTCTTTTTTTCTTTCCATCAGAGGAGCATTAAAAATTTTAACTGCTTTCCCAAGGCTGAAACTTTCAAACTTATTACAAACATAGCATAAAGCTTGTACATAGTCTTTTTTGAGTTCTAACTGCAGTTCAGCTCATTAAGCGTAGAAGACACTATCTCATTTTTCCTACATGGTTCAAAGCGTGCCCCAGCAGAACCAAAAATATTACATTCTTCCTTTGATGCAAAGTATCCCGGTTTCACTGGAACAGAATCATAGGTCAACTGTGGTATGCAGACTGCTAGCAGTTTTTAGTCAGCCAGGAGCTTAAGCTGGGAGGCGTAAAAGCCAGGGCAGCTGACTCAAGATGGCTAACAGGTCACACTCATTATAAAGAGGGAAGGTTACTGAGGACAGGGGGCTCCTCCTCCTCCTCCTAAGGGTTGCCACCCCTGGAGGAGCTCGCTCATCATCCTGCTCCCAAGGACAGCTTTCGCATTTATTGTGACTGCCGCACATTCATTGAGCTGAGATAACCTTGTATACTTTCTAGCCGCACTAGTATTAATATTAGTTTCGCTGTTTCATTAAATCTGTTTTCATTTAAATCCCTGGGTCTCCTCTCCTTTTCCTGATCCTCCTTCTTGGCTGGGGAGGGGTCATCAGGTGACAGAACAACTGCTAAAGTTTAAGCCCCACATACAGGCTAAACACAGACAAGAAGTCCAGACATTGCCTTCAATTGAAGCTCTTCCAACTATATGCAAAGAGGAAAGTGAGAACCGATATATTAAAAGTAACTGCTCTGTATTAAAGTATCAGATAAGCATGTCCTCTCTCAAGAAAATATTTTTTTTTGCCATATTACTTTGTACAGCTACAGCTCAAAACCATTTCTTTTGCCTTACTCTGTGTTTGGCCCATCTTATTAGGCACTTCCACCATACCCTTTTCAGTAACTTAAAAATCAAAGTCTCTAAGAAATGAAATTCCTTTCCAGCCAAAGACATTAAGTCTTGTTCCACAGCCCCAAAACAGGTAATTCTGACCTACATATATTCCTGCACAGCTTTCAGCACACGCTGCCACTGCCTCGGCTAACCCCAGGAACTGCAATACCCTGAATTCATAAATGCATCTTGCTACTGAAAAATGTACATTCATCATCTTAAAAACAAGGACAACGTCAAAGATTACAATCTTTTTGGATGTTCAGTGAGAAAACACCTGCCTCATAAAACAAAGGAACAATCAAAATTCATTCCAAGACACTGTCTTAAAATACAGAAGCCAAGTTGCCCTTGACCTAGTTAAATAGGAATGAAGAGTTAATACTTGGGTTTCCAAGAACCTTTCTTTCAAGAACCCTGATTAAAAAACATTTCCATGTAGAGATAGTCCTGATCTAATATTTACACTATACTCATGGTAAGAGCTGTATTTACGGACCAAATGACTGCCCAGAGTTACCATGGGCAAAGATATGAGGGTTAGATCAATTGTTACAACTCAAGATTCTTTTACTCTGCTGAAACCTGACACTGCTCTTACTAACCATCTCATCTGCATGCTAGCATCATAACCCCCTTTGGCCACGGCTTCAGGAGACTAAGCACTATGCTGTCAAGGTATTCAGATCACCTCATATAATTTATACTGAATATGATGTAACATGTTACCTGAACCAGGGTCTAAGCATCATCAATTTTACCTGAAACATATTCTCATCTCTGTTACTGCTTTGCTTAGAAGAAGCTGCACCTTTTGAACTTTCACCAGTCTTTTGTTTCTTTACAGGCTTTTCTGGAGCTGCTTGCTTTTTCCGCTTCGCCTTGGAGCAAGAACAAAAGGAGAAAAGCATGAACCACAACTCATTCTGCAAGTTACTAAAAAGTTTACATTAGAGGTCACAAGCTACTACTGCTATGCAGTGCACATTATCACCTTCCTTTTGTGAAGGCATGAATCCAATACTGTACATTAGAATTTAAAAAAAATTATCTTCAAATGAGCCTAATTCTGTTCCCAGTGAAGTTTACCATAATGCTTTGGCTTTAAAGAGAATTTAATTAGATCAACATACACTTCAAAAAGCCTACTTTTTCTGTGCAGTAATAATAATGCTGGTTCAGTAATTTAAAAAAATGTAAAGTCTGTGGAAAGGAAGGTGAAACTTGCATTAAAGTGCAACAAAAAATGCAGGACAGATTATAACTCTTCTAAAAAAGAACAAAATAAATAGATGAGATAATTTAAAAGGATCTGTAAATCACCCCCATCAGAGTAGGTTTTTTTTTACATGAGCATCAAATCTCGGTCCATAGCATGATAAATTGAACACCTTTTTTAAAACATTCAGACACTATTACCTGTAATCAGATTACCCACAGATGCTACAAAGTTACTAGTCTACTAATGGTTACATAGTAACCATGCCCACCCCACAAAGAGTAATAACCAAGATACCAAAAACTAGTCTCACCTGCCAGAATCCTACGGTGGACAATCTTAAAAGACAAACAATTCCATCAAATATGGGAGGTTATAATAGAGGGGGAAAAAAGCAGCTTACTGCCCACTAAATCACACTGTTAGGCTATGCCTTTTCAGCAATACACTTCCTTATAAACAAACAAAAAAAACCACACCACCTGACCACTTCCTCTTCTATTAAGATTTGACAGAACGCCTAATTTGCAAAGTGCAACCAGGTCATGTTTGAACCAATTCAGTAAAGCAGACCAAGTCTCTTCGCATACTACACTAACAGACCTGACGTCTGAGTTACCACACAGTATTTCTTAAAAGGACGAATTCACTGTTTTCTTCAGTTTTTATTTCTAAGGACTGGTACATCTCTACAAACTGATAAATGAAATAACATTAAAAATTAATGGGAACACTCAATTTATACATTTAAAACAACCAGCGTATGTTAAAATTAATCAACTCAAAGACATTTAGAGTGGCTCAGCTTTTAAGTGAGAAAGTAGCAGATGGTACTACAGTAAATGCAATAACCTATAAGAAAAGGAGAAAAAGAGCATGCAAACAAGATAAGTGAGTGGCACATGGAAGACAGGGCAAGTGGAGGTTTTTCCTTAGGACAAGTAATCCAGATACCAAAAAAGGGGGTGGGAGTGTTTGTCCTCAAAAATAGTCCAAATTCTTGTCATCAGGGGCAGCTCATACAGAAGCTTTCTAGCACTTGCCACAAAGCAGCAAAGAATTCCAGTAAGCTTGTAGTTAGATACATCATATGGAAAACCATGAAGAGAGTTAAACGCAACTTAAGAAAAAAGTTTACAGCAAGGCAAAAAGCATCCTATTCACTCAAACCCCAATCTTTGGAGGTGTTTTGTTATTTTTGTTGTTGTTGCAGTTGTTGGGAAGGGAGGGAGTTGAAGAGAGGGATATTTCAGGTTAAGTGTCTGATAAATCATACGGAACAACATACATGTTGTGACATAATGCTCACCTAATTCCTTAACACCAGCCTGAAACATAAGAGTTAATACAGTAGTAATAAACTGCATATAACGTTCACCTTTTTGTCAACTTCACTATCTGAATCACTGGCAGATGAGCTTGAAGACACAAGTTCCTTTGACTTAGGCATTCTAGGAAAAAAAAAAAAGCATGAGAACACTACACAAGGAATACGTCCCATTATGGATGGAAAGCCATCTTCAAATCTGTTTGCAAAGGCTCATCTGATTCAAAACCCTCCTGAAGACTTGCCTGCTTTTTCACATAAGCTTTAATACTCATTGCAGATGCAATCTCAAACACTATTCCCTCTCATACCTCTTCCCCTTTTAGCTGCAACTGCATTAAATGCAGCGTTTTAGTTGCTGAACTCTTTACAAGCGGACAATTTTTCACCAGCTTCATATACTCTCAGGTACGGCAGAAACTATAACATAAAAAATACAGTACAGTACTGTCCTCCAGTTGAATTCTTAGTATTAAATTCACAAATAAAACTAGTAAGTCCCTAGCATTATCTACATGGGCATTTCGCCCAGTTGGATTTGCAAGCAACACACTGCATGATCGTCACACATGAAGCTAAAGTTCCCACCAATAATACAAAAGTCTGAAAAAACACCTCAGTTACACTGAACGACAGCACTGCAGTTAGTACTTCCACTGCCGTTTCAACACATCAGCCACTAGAGTCTATTCATTTGCCAGACAAGCGGACACTCAACTTTCCTTGAATGCATGCTGCCAGGTGCGCTTCTACATCTCCCTAGTATGCAAACATGTGGTTAGATACAGCAGTTGCACATCGTGCCTGCTACTAGAAACTCTCTGTAACAAATAAATAGCTCATTTGTTCTTTCAGAATAAAAATAAGCATCCCAGTGAAAAACTGTATAAAATAAACCACAGCTAGGAAAGCCTAAAAAAAACTTTAAAAAAGCATATCTCGGGAAAGAAAAAGTAATAGCAGCAGTTTTAAACTGGCAGTTAAATATACCATATGCAAAGGAAAAAACAAGTCTCAATAACATTAATGGATCAATGCGGTTCTAAAGTAGGGTAAGCTCCATCGTAACAGCTTGGAGCACGACCTTGGAACCCGTTGCATGGCAAGCAGACATAAGCCGCGCTGCAGGATGGAGGCAGAGGAAATCTGGAATGGGACAATGTAAAAACAAGAGCAGCGATGACATGAAATCGGGGAGCCGAGCAACAAAAGGCTGACACGCGAGGGGCGCGGGCACGAGCAGGGGATAACCCCAGGGTCCGCATCAGGATGAGGGAGTGACAATATGGAGGAAAGCGGGGGCGGAAACTGGAGGAAAAAAGAATCTGGGGGTGCTCGGTGACCCTCAGGAGAGGCTGGCAGGCAGAGCGTGAGGACACACTGCCGGACCGGTGAGGCTGAGGGCAAAGGCGACGGGCAGAGGAAAGCGAGAGGAGAAACACAGGCGAGCACGAGCTGGAAAGACCAGGTAGGCGGATCCCAGCCGCCATTTTCCTCCCCTATTCCTCTTTTCCACGGCTCGTGTTGCCCCCCAGGGGAAAGGAGCGAGGGCCCGCAAAGCGAGGCGCGGGCAAGGACGCCCAGGTCCTCCCGAGGCAGGGTGACTGCAAGGGGGCGGCAGGTCAGTGGCAGCGGCGGAGAGATAAGGCAGCACCGGGGTGGGGTGGGAGGGGAACCACGAGAGTCGGGGGTCGTCAGCGGGCAGAGTCTGATCGCTGCGTGGGGCGAACAGAGCCGGGCGGTTCCCCGCCGCCATTTTCTCCCTCACTCCAATCCTCCTTGCCCCCCCAACATGGCAGCTTCTCCTCGACGGCGACTCCTCCTCCCGCCCCAGGCCCACTCCACAGCGGGGCATCCCTCCCGCAGGGCACAGCGGGCACTCGAGGAAAAAGAGGAAGCCTTGCCACACGGCTGCCCAGCGCGGCTCCTCCGCACCGGCGGGGAGAGTGCCGAGCCCCCGACGGTCGGCGACGGGGCCGGGGTTGTGGGGGGGCGGAGAAAATGGCGGCGGCCCCGATGGGGCGCGAGAGGGGAGAACCCCAACACTCACGTCCTGTTCCGCGCGCCGCTGCTCCGCACCACCAGAGAAACGGAAGTGACGTGACGCAGAATGCCCGCCCCTGCCCCACACCACGTGGAAGGGGGCCGGGGTTTAAAGGGGACGCGGCCCTTTGTTGGTCGTTCGTGCCTCCCCCCACTCGGGCCGGGCGCTCGGGCGGCAGCAAACGGCTTCCGCGGGGCCGGTCCCCGTGTCCGCCTCCTCACGCCAGCCAAGCACGGAGGGGGCAGAAACGCGCCCTCCGAGGGAAGCCTGTGGGGCTGGCGGCATGGCCCCGCCCACCCCGCGGCCCAGCCTGGAGCCGGCACCTCCCGGAGCTGCGGCCCCGCTGAGGGGTCCGGGTGGAGAGAGCCCTTCACGCCTAAAAGGAACCCTCAAAAAAAAAAAAAATCGAGGAACGGCGGTTTTCTTCCGCGCCCTGCAGCCGTTCCTCTATCTGCCGCGGAGGCGCCCGGCCCGCAGCCGTTGCCGAGGAAGCGCCGTGAGGCGGTGTCGCTGCGGTGGCTTTGCATACCGAGACCGCAGCGCCGGGCGGCCGCTCGGGCGCTGTTCAGGAAAGAGCCGGTTCCTCTTTCTTTCGCCGGGTGACTTGGGTTTCGTTCTCTTCCTGCAGGGCTTTGCGGCTGCGGGGCGGGCGAGCTTCTGGGGTCCATCTTGACAGTTTCCTTGGGTCAAGCGCAGCGGACTGAAGGTTAAAACAATGTCTGCTGATGTTCTAAACACCAACTTTGTAAAAGATCTCCGAACCAGAAAAAAAAAGCCACACCTTTCAAAGTACCATCTGACAGTCTTGCTTATTTCTGTAGCACGTTTACACCAGAACACACTGCATCCTACGTGCCCTGCTGATGCCATCTCCTGCGTCAGGACTTTAACAGGTGCTGTAGGCTTTGTTCTTCGAAACAAGCGTGGGACAGCTTCCGAGATAATCCAAAATGACACTTCTTTGAGGGAAAGGTGGGGTCAGGGTCCTCTGCCCCCAGCTTCGTGAAAGGGGAAGACTTTCAGCAGCTGTCGCAAACTGCGATAGACCAAGCATGCTGTCGGAGCAGGAGTGGTTTCATGTTGTGTCTTCCCATGTTACCTATTTGAGCCTGGGCTTTCAGTTCACGACGAGATTTATTAACATTAAAATAATATCATAGTCAATATAACTTCACACAGCCTGTTACTGTTTGCTTATCACTGTACCAGTGGGTCATGTAGTTGTGCCGTAAGCCTGGCAGCGCGCTAGTGCTTCAAATACCCATTATCAGTTTTGTTTAGTCTTTTTCTCATTGTTATTACCTCTAGACCTGTGCTTTTGCTACCATGACAATGCAAACTTCTTGTCAAAAGTGCACCCAAACCGGAAGAAATAGGAAGTGGAGTCTAGTCCCAATCCTAGCTTCCAGGTAAACTTATTGTTGCCACAGGTGGAGTGGGGTGGTGTGTGATTAGCCTCTGTAGTTTCAAGAACAAACATCTCTTAATAAAATGTTTAAAATCAAAAGTCTTGGGCTTTTTTTTTAAATTCCAAAGATCCCTGCTCATTAACATGGGCCAGAAGGATAAACATCATGTTTCAAGATAGGATAATCCCCCAAAGTCAGCATGAGCAGCTGCAAGTCCTAAGCAGTGTTTCTGAAAAAATATGTAAGGGAGGTGGACCAAGAGGTTTTTAGAAGGGATCTGTGAGGTCTGTACAGCCCTTGCCATGAATTGAGGTAAACTGGCTCTCAGTATGTAAGTCACTTTTTCAGTTTTTCTCTTTAGTAGCATGAAAACAGAAAGTTAATTCCAGAAATTAGAAGTGCATTCTATTAACTGATTCTTGGAAAATGGCTATTTCATTATGTTGTTACATATCTTGTAAAATGAAAAGGAAGATAGAAAAATAAACAGTTCTTACTACATGCCTGACCTTTGGAAAATAAAACTATGGTGGTTCACACAGAATCGAAGCACAGTAAATCATATGTATGCAAATACAGTAATTATCACCGTTGTGCAAATACCGGGCTTGTCAAGATGTATAATTGTGAAAGATTAACAGATGATCTTTTAATACTTAATGCTTAACTCCAAAAAAAAAAAAAGAAGAAAATACTTATTCCACACAAGTAGTCTCCACATACAGAATATTAATTTTAAAAACCGTAGTCATTCTTTTCAAGGCTTTTAGTAACTTTTCATATTAGAATAGTAACAGCAGTTCAGGTCTTTGTACTCCCTATCTGCTTTCCTTTATTATAGGTCAACACCTGGTACACAACAAATGCTAAGGTTTTAGAAGCATCACATTCAAATCAACAATTGCATTTTTAATCAAGTCCTTCAGCCTTGAAATAAATCAAAATTACTAAAAGAGAGAGATTGGTCTGCTGGATCTGAATGAGTTAACTTCTCCCTACCTGCAATATTTCCTCTAAAGCAAGCACCAAGTTTATTTTTACAGCTGAATTCCCAAACAACGGGTCAGTGAGCGGAGGGGAGTGTTTGTTACAACTGGGGATTTCATGTTCTGTTTTTCAGTAATAATAGGTTTCTTTGAGAATTATTCTGGTCACTGAGGATAGTGGCTGTTTGAGCTTTCTGGTACATTACCCTTACTATATTTTATTCTATTTAAAAAGAAGAAAGAAGATACTAAGAAAAGATTCTGTCTTTAGACACATGGGAAAGAAGCTTTAATTTTTCCAAGGTAAATTTCTTCTGTTACCTTCTGAGTGAGTCATCTGTCCCCCCAAGGGGTATAGTTCACTTTCTCAGCTCTTAAAATAGATCTTTATAAAGGGTTTGTTTCCTTCATCAATACTTTCCTTCTCTAGCTGCCTTAAAAGGGCTTAAATTCTTCTGCCTGATTGCCTCATTTCATATCACACATGTCTTTGGCTGAGAAGAATTTTGAAGCATTAGGTTTTTCTTCAAAGATAAATTTTAGCATGCAGATTTGAACAGGAATGCTGAAAAATACAAGCTCATGCTTCTGGCCACATAGCAATTACTAACTGCAATGGCTGACTCTTCCAGTTACAAATAGTACAGCTGGTGGGAAAAACATTTTGGGGCAAGCAGAATGCAGAACAGCTCTTCAAAGCTGTAGTATTCAGTACTTACTAGTTTAAAAGGTAGATGAAGAAATCGGCTGAAGAAGGGAAGGTTAGCTTATAATACAGACACTAATTTTACTAAAGTGTCAGGAAATAAAGAGTAAGGGATACTACCAGGCAATATTTTCACTTGTGTACTGTAACCGGTTCGTTTCTTGTGTGTCTATGATGTAGAATTCAAGTTTGTGTTAACACTTGCATAATTTTGTATTATGCTTGGGTTCGGATGGTACCTTTTTTTATGTTNTAAAGAGTAAGGGATACTGCCAGGCAATATTTTCACTTGTGTACTGTAACCGGTTCGTTTCTTGTGTGTCTATGATGTAGAATTCAAGTTTGTGTTAACACTTGCATAATTTTGTATTATGCTTGGGTTCGGATGGTACCTTTTTTTATGTTGCAATTGGTATTCTAAACACTGATAACTTCCATTTGCAGTTTAATAAATTACTTTCATTTATTTTATTAAGAGCTCTGTGTGGTTACGGTCACTGTTCAACATCTAAACCTTGTTGTTAAGAGGTAACACTTTCTTTGCTTTAATCACTTAAAACCCATTAGGTCTTTGTCTTCACTGCTTAAAACATGTAATTTCTCTTTAAAATAAGAAGGTCGATAAGTTGATTAATATCTTGTCTCTGTAGCTATGTGAAATAATTTCCAGGTGAGAAGACAGCATTGGACTCCTTATACTGATTTTAAACCTTTTCCTATTTAGGGCTTTTACAAGCACAGCACTAAGTATTAAATTACCTTTTCAGGAATTGAAAGTGTAGCTTTTGTTAACCGTGGTCTGTACTCCACTGTGCAGGAAAGCTGCAATCCTTCACTGCCCCTTCCCAGCCCTCCAGTGGTCACACAACAGCCAGCCCAGAGTCGGGTTTTAAAGACACTGGAAGGTTGTCTCTGAGAAATCGTCCTCCATCTGCTACCAAAAAAAAAAAAAAAAGGTCTATGTTTACTTACTTGTAGAGGTTTATACAGAAGATGCAAAAGATTCAGAGTTTTCCCCACTGTGTTTCAACTACAGTTTTGCAGTCCTGTGGTAGCAGCAGCAACATGCATCTTGGACATTAAAGTAAAGTAGTAGGATTGACCATGGTGTGTGGTGCTTTCTTCTCGCCATATTTTGGCTTATTTTTCCTATTTAAAAACAATCTTTTGAATGGTTCAGTAAAGCTTTTCTGCCTTTCTCCCTCTGCCCCCTGATTTGTACTCAGTCACTCCATTTATTTTCCTTCCAATTAAGGATACAGAAATCAGTAAAGTTCAAAATGCCCTGAAGGATCTAACCTGAATTTATTACTGTTTCGTTTTGAAGCAAATCTGATACACATCTTACAGAGATGCAATCTTGTTTTATAACCCACTGAGGTTTTTAAGTATAGTCTATGAATCTGATCCCGCGAGCTAGTAGTAACATAAATAGATGTTATGTAATGGTTCACACAAAGTCACCAGGAAGCATCATGTTCTTATTAGGAAACTGCTGAGGGAAAGACTTGTAAAATACCACTGGGTTTTTTTCCAAGAAAATTGAAAAACTTGATTTTTTTTTTTGTCACATTTGTTAAGTGTGTCTTCTCCTAAAATATGTTGTACTCTTTTTAAAGTGATATATGCATTGAAGATTCAATATGCAAAATTCATCCATTAAAGTAATCTGAAACTTCTGCTGAAATTGCAGCTGAATAGAGCTGCCAAACGGGAGCTTTTCCTCAGGTGCATCTAAGGCTGAAATCACAAGACATAGAGTGGAATATTTGAATTAGAACTACTAGAAATTACTTGGACCAAAGAAGTTATGAAACCTAAGACAGAAATCTGTGTTGTGAATAAGATTTTTTTTTTACCTTGAGCTTGTGGAGTCAAAGCTTGAAAAGAGGGTAAATATTCCAAGTTTACCTCAACAATGAAGAAGGAATAGCCATTGCAGGCCTACCCACTTGCAAAACACAGGTTTAGTGGTGCAGTGTTAAAAAGTGTGTGAATGTCTGTGTGTTTATATGGATGCTATATTTTAATGAAATGTGTAGGGAATACCATATATTTATCAGGATATTGGAAGGTTTATAACTGAAAAATCTTGAAAGACAGTGGAACAAAGAAAACTTCCATTTCCTTTTTGTCCAAGTACCATGATCCAGTGCTCCAATTATGAAAAATTTTTAATAAAAGTGATGAGGGGAGAGTATAGATGTCTCTCATCTGTGTATCCTGAGTCCATTGAGGTTCTTATGGCAGAAGTCATACCCTGTAAGGTCTTCTTTAGAAGAAGCATAAAACTTTTGTGTAGAGCTCTCTCCTGAAGTACTCTTGTAGATAATGTCAGAATTCTGGCTTTTGTTTTTATAAGGAATAACAATTAAATGCCTTCACCCAATAGCTGCTTTCTTCACAGAAATGCACTGTGAGTGGAAATGCACCACAGAGGTTGGAAATTCATTCCTGTTCCCATGCAGGTTCCTTTTCCCATTGTGCTTGATTAGGATAAGAAAGAACAAGAAGTACAGTACTATTAAGTTCCTAAAACTAATAATAATGACCAACAAATTAAGTTCAGTGAATTAGCTAGGATATTTGGCATCTTAAGTAGCAGTACTTCATCTGCAGCTCCACTAATGTAAGCTCTAGACGAGAAATTATTTTCCTCTTCTCATTTGTTTATGAATAGTAGATTCTTTGAAGTTTTACTGCCTAAGACAACCACAGGTACTACAGGATAAGGGAAACTCGTGCTTTTGTGAGGACTGTGGGAGGTCCCAAGCAGGGACGTTTTGAGTAGGTATGATTTACGGGAAAGAAATACTTCTAAAATGATGACTTTTTAATTAATCCAGAAATGTTCTATAAGTCTTGGTTAGTTTATGAAAAATGCACATCATAGCACAGACAAAGTACACAAATAAGATGCAAGTATTTAAAGATTAAAGTTTGCTATATTCAGAGCTTTGAGAAGCATCTGCTGCTCAGAGGGAACGATTGCCTGAAGGTGGAACAGAGTCACTGGGAAGAGATGCAAATTCAGTCACGTTGAACGGGAAGTTATTGCACTTGTTGTCATGCTCTGCCCAACAAGTTTTAGGAGCAATGTGATGGACTGCTGGTGCCTAAAAACTTCAGATGAGTGGGCCCTGTATGGGCACGGCTTTGCCTCATGTGACCAATAAGCACATGGGAACTATTGCAGAATTAATTTGTGGACATGCATCAGCTGTGGTGCCTTGGGGACAGGTCAGACGACATGCACGTGTCTTTCGTTGGATGACAGTGATGTTGCTCTAGATGAGTGTGGTTGCGTGGTGCAGCTGGGGGCCCAGGTGAATCTAAAACTGATTTCAAGTTTAGACAAGTCCTAGGTCTNCTGTGGTGCCCTGGGGACAGGTCAGACGACATGCATGTGTCTTTCGTTGGATGACAGTGATGTTGCTCTAGATGAGTGTGGTTGCGTGGTGCAGCTGGGGGCCCAGGTGAATCTAAAACTGATTTCAAGTTTAGACAAGTCCTAGGTCTTGCTGTGAACTCTGCACGCATGCACCAACCACAGCTGCTGCCTTCTAGCGCCGTGGCCTTCCGAGACCGCTAAATAGCTACCAGCTGTGTATGCCAGGCTTCAGCTGGCAACGTGCTTGCATGGGAAAGCTGGTAAATACTGACACATGGAGTAAGTGTGTGGGGACAAACACCAGTTACATGGCAGGAGTGGTGGTGAGCCGCTTCACCTGGCCTTCTGCTGCTGGAGCTACCCACTGCAGTGTGTTGTGCCTTAGCAGGCGAGAACGAGAAACCGACCCTATCTTTGCAATACGAGACCGCGGGCAGGGGTGTGGCGTGGCTGTGGGCCCGGAACAGGCGATAACGGAGGGTGGACGGGCAGAGGGGGGCGCAACATCCAGCGCTCGCCTGGGAGCGGCTCTCCATCGCGCCTGGGCCTCAAGGAGGGGGACTACAACTCCCGAGAGCCTTTGCATATCCCGCGCACGCGCACACGATGACACCCCACCCCACCTCCCCGCGCCTCAAGAGCAGCAGCGGCGGCGCATGCCGCAGCAGCTAGCGCGTTCTCCCGCGGATGGCGGTAGGGGGCGCGGCCAGGAGCTGGACTACAACTCCCAGCGGCCCCCTGAACATCCCGCGCTTGCGCAAGGCGCGGGCCCGGCCTCACTCCGCCGTTGTCGCCGGAGGTGGGTGGGTGGGGGGAAGGGAGCGAGCGAGCGCGGCGGTGAGGAGGAGGAGGGAGGGAGGGAGGGGGGGGTAAGAGTTGAGAGTTCAGCCGTCGCGGTCGCTGCCAGCTCGGACTCATGATTCCCATATGCCCGGTAGTTTCGTTCACCTATGGTAAGTAGCGGCGCTCCGTGTCCGTGTGTGGGGGTGTGTGTGTGGTGGTGGTGGGGGGGTGTATGTGTCCGTGCGCGTGGGGAGGGGGAGGGGATGCGGCCC
>VZSC01010128.1:41250-91759 GCA_013398225.1 Steatornis caripensis
TCAAAACCCGCCTGGATGCATTCCTGTGCAACCTGCTCTAGGCTAACCTGCTTTAGCAGGGGGGTTGGACTAGATGATCTCTAGAGGTCCCTTCCAACCCCTACCATTCTATGATTCTATGATTCTATTCTGATTTAAAAAACAACAAAAACCTAAGTGTACGTATACAGTTGTGTGCATATCATGATTGTGTACATGTGTTTGCATTAAAGGCATGTTTCACAGATTTGTATTTTTTTTACTGCTAGTTTCAAACTGAGTCTTAGTTTTGATCTTGTGTGTTTTGTTCTTATGGGTGCATTGCTTTTTTAGGTGATGGGCAGCTGTCACCAAAAAGATGTACTATATTATCTCGAGCATCTTGTGGAAGGGCCTCTGCTTATTACTTTTAAGAATAAGCATGTACCTCTTTACTTTCTATGAGGTACTAATGAGCTCTGAAATATGCCTCTTGCACCCTCCTTAACTGTCTCTGCAGCTGTACTTTTTTTTATTGTTGTTAAAAAAAAGAAGGTTTGTCTAAGGAATCTCTTCAGTTCTGCTAGGTAACCTGGAAATTCTTTCAATATGAATACTCTTAAAATGTAGTGATCAAAAGAGGCAGTGTTGTTGAATCTGGAATAACTCTGACTTACAAATATTATTTGGAACCACAGTAATTCAATGTACACCACTTTCTGGAGGGAGAGTAAAAAGCAACTGTGTAACAAAACAGTCAGGTTGAAACAGTTTCAACAAAATGTTCACTCAAGCTGTACTGGCTTGTGAGTTTCTGTTGTCATCTGTGCAGCTTTTGGAGCAAATGTCTGAATTTCTAATGGAAATAAGCAATGTGCGATAACTATTAACTATCTCCTTGTTACACGTGACAAGAACTTTTACATGTTTATCTTGTTTTTCTTGCCAAGATCACTTTTTGTAAAGAAGCAATAGCTAACTTCTTATTTATGTTGGGTTTTTTAGTTATGTTGATGTTTGTGTTACATCATTTTTATAGTTATCTCAGGAAGATCGTATTATGAATTTCTCTTCATTCTTTTAGGTAGTAAAGTTGCACACAAAACTTGGCAAACCCATTCCTTCAACTGAACCAAATGTGGTTACCCAAGCTACTTCCTCGACATCCACATCTGCTTCCAAACCAACTGCTTCTGCTTCAAATATAGCAACTAGCAGCAGTACTGTGAACTCCTCTGTTGCATCTTCTGCTGTGAAAATTCTTACTCCCACAGCAAACACACCACTTAACACTGCGTCCAACAACAAAACATCTTCAACCGCTGCTAATATAGCTGTAAAGAAAATATCTACACCGAAAATAAACTTTGTTGGCAAGTACAGAAGTCAGTCTTTATTTTGAAACCTAACCTATTCTATAATTTTTTTTTAAGACTTACTGGAGCAAATACAAATGTATTTATTTAACTTTATGCATGTGTAACTCTGTTGTCTTTAAGAGAATTACTGATAGGTGAAAGTAAGAGTGTATGTAAAAGTTTTGCGTCAAAATTTACGGTGTTTTCTGCCCAGTTGTCTCCACCTGACCTCTCCCACCTTCATAAGAAGCCTCCCACCTTTGGTTTCTTACGTAGTAGCTGCTGGAGTATTGCAGTTTATAGTCCAGTTGGTCCTAATTTCATTTCACAGCCTGGGCTGTTAAGGCAACCTGCAGTAGGTTGACAGTTGACAACTGGGCAACTGAAACGTTCTTGTAACAGTGGAAACTTTTGGAATGAGCATGACAGACATTTAGAGATGGGAAGCGGCTGTTCCACAATAAGTTATCCTGCTCTTGAAGGAAAGATCTATGCAATTGCAACATTGAGAGTATACTGCCAAGTACACTGAGAGTATAATGCCAAGCATTATAAAGTTTTGAAGTGCTTTTTTGGATCAGTTTACAAAAAAACATATCTGATGACAAAAAAGAGGTGATTAAAATATATTTGCAGAGTTGTTCCCTTTCAGTTGTATCTCTTTTGAAAAAGCATGAAAATGAATAATTAAAACTGTAATTACATAAAGGAAAAGTTGTCCTTGCTGAAATAAAAAACTAAGTGTTTAAATAGCTTTAATGTTGTTAAACTTATTTTTAAAAATCTGTAATTGTATTTAAAATATGTTTAAATTTTAATTAATTTTAAAAGACTGATAATACTTTGGCCAGAAAATTGATATTTGCAAATAAAGTCTTCAGTTTGCACATCATGTCTGATCATTTTGTGAAAGTTAATGATTTAACTTTTTTGATTTGTAGGTGGCAATAAGCTTCAGACAACAGGAAGTAAACTGGAAGAAATGAAATCAGCTGAAAGTGTTAAAACAAATCCTGCTGCTACAGTGCAAACACAGGAAGTAAAACAGGACACAGCAGCTGAACCAGTGACTCCCACAGCTCTTGCTGCCTTGCAAAGTGATGTCCAGCCAGTGGGCCACGACTATGTGGAGGAGGTATTGATATGAAAATGTGTTTGGTTTTTTTAACCATTTTAGTGAAAATTTGCTCAACATGTAACAGAATCACAGAGTGATTGAGGTTGGAAGGGACCTAAGGAGGTAATCTGATTCAACTCCTCCCTGATCAAGTAAGGCTGCTTTGCACAGAACCATGTGCAGACATGTGCAGAGAAGGAGACTCCACAACTTGCCTGGGCAACCTGTGCCAGTGCTCGCTCACCCCCACAGTAAAAAAGTGTTTCCTGATGTTCAGAGGGAACCTCCTGTATTTCGGTCTGTGCCTGTTGCCTCTGGTCCTGTAACTGGACACTACTGAAAAAAGGCTGGCTCTGTCTTCTTTGCATGCCTCCTTCAGGTATTTATAGACATTAAGAGGATCCCCAGTCAGTCCTCTCTGGGCTAGACAGTCCCAGGTCTCTCAGCCTTTCCTTGCAGGATAGGTGGTCCAGTCCCTTCATCATCTTTGTGGCCCATCATTGTACTCTATCCAGTATGTCCATGTCTGTATTGTACTGGGGAGCCCAGAACTGGACACAGGTCTCCAGGTGCGGCCTCACCAATGCCAAGTGAGAGGAAGGATCACCTTCCTCGAGCAGCTGGCAATACTTCGTCTAATGCAGCCCAGGGTGCCAGTCACTTTCTTTGCTGCGAGGGGACATTGCTGGCTCACATTCTACGTGGTGTCCACCAGGACCCCAGATCCTTTTCTGACAAGCTGCCCTCCAGTTGGGTGACCCCCAGCATATACTGGTGCATGCCGTTGTTCCTTCCTGGGTACAGAACATTGCACTTGTGCTTGCTGAATTTCATGAGGTTCCTGTCAGCCTATTGAAATCTCTTCTCTGGATGGCAGTGCAACCCTCTGGCATATCAGTCACTCCACCCAGTTTGTGTCATCAGCAAGCTGAGGGTACGCTCTGCCCCATCATCCAGATCATTAATGAAGATGTTAAACAAGGCTGGACGCAGTATTGAGCCCTAGGGTGCACTCCTGGTTACTAGCCTCCAACTAGGATTCATTCTGCTGATCATGACCCTCCGGTCCTAGCCATTCTGCCAGTTTTCAATCCACCTCACTGTATGCTTATCCAGCCCATATATCAACAGCTTGTGTTTGAGGATATTATGGTGAGACTGTGTCAAAGGTGTTACTGAAATCCAGGTAGATAGTATCAGCTGATTTCACCTCATCTACCAGGCTGGTCATTTCATTGCAGAAGTTTATCAAGTTGATTAAGCATGACTTCCCCTTGGTGAAGCCATGCTGACCACTCCTGATTATTTTTTTGCTCTTAATGTGCCTGGAAATGGTTTTGAGGATTAACTGCTCCATCACTTTCCCAGGGATTGAGGTGAGGCTGAGTGACCTGTAGTTCCCTGGGTCCTGCTTGAAAATAAGAATGACAAGGCATTGAACATGCTAAATTTTTGTATTGTGCATATTTCTTTTATGCTCAGTGAGGCATTCTTCACGTGGGTGGCATGAGATACGTGGATGAAGTCTTATGTAAATTTTTCATGATTTGCAGGTTTGTAATTATCCAACTCAATACGTTCAGGCTCGAGCTTAAAGCTGTGTGCACTTTGGAATGAAAGAACTTTATTCATTAGCAAGCACAATGGTGCATCTGTCAGAGTTGAAAGTTCTAGTTTGCCTTCTTTCAGTTATTGTCTGAACTTTTCAGCATGTTTTGAGATGGATAGACGTTATCCAGTGTCACTGAATTAGATTAATTACAGCATCAGCTTTGTTTTTTTTTTTTTTAAAGGCAAATGTGTTACAACTTTATTTTTATTTTCCAGGTAAGAAATGATGAAGGAAAGGTGATCCGCTTTCACTGTAAACTTTGTGAATGCAGTTTTAATGATCCTAATGCCAAGGAGATGCACTTAAAAGGGAGGCGGCACAGACTTCAGTATAAGGTTAGTAGAAATGCTGATTGCTAATATCTGAAAATCCAGCAGATGTCAGCTGACTGATTACATGTTCTTACATTTAAAGCTTACACAAAAGCAGGTACTCTGAGTAAACAGCATGTAAAAAATGGCAGAGAAACATACTTCTTAAGTCTTTAAAGAAGTAATGCAGACNAATATCTGAAAATCCACCAGATGTCAGCTGACTGATTACATGTTCTTACATTTAAAGCTTACACAAAAGCAGGTACTCTGAGTAAACAGCATGTAAAAAATGGCAGAGAAACATACTTCTTAAGTCTTTAAAGAAGTAATGCAGACTGTGAAACTGCATTTTGGTTTGGTTTTTTTAAAGATGTAAAACATTGCCTTCAGACAACCTTTGCAACACTAAAATACAGTACAATATATGCAAGCAACAGTAAGTTCTTTATGTTGCTTATAGTGCTTAGTGGTTTTGGCGGGATAAACCAAAACTACTTGTTCAATGCAGTTCTAAAACTGCATATTGCTCCCTTTGATTTTATTGTAGACCAATAGCGTTTGCTAAACTTGTCAAAGAACTCAGTAAGCTTGAGATGACAAAAGAGGGAAAACAACATTTCATTCGTTATTTTTCTGAACTAGAAAAAAGTAAACCCAGACTTACAAGTAGAAGTAAAGCCCAGTATTCGAGCAAGAAAAATTCAAGAAGAGAAGATGAGGAAACAGATGCAGAAAGAAGAATACTGGAGAAGGCGAGAAGAAGAAGAACGCTGGAGGATGGAAATGAGGTAACACATTCTGTTTTGTCAGTGAATGAGACAAAGCTGCTGTCAGATTATCTAACACTAAGTCCGCTTCTGTGGTTACTTACTTCGAATACTTGTTTTGGGAACTCTGTACGCTCTTGTTTTAGATTAAGTTGTTGTCGTTGTTCCTCTGGGGTTTTTGTTTGGTTTTGTTTGTGTTCAGTCCCTCTGATGAATGCAGACTTCCAGGAATAATTTTGCTATAAATTCCAACTCACTTTCAAAATAACCTTTCATTTTAGTTACTCTCTGGAGTTCACTGGTATTTGCTCATGACTACTAGAAATGAGTGAGGACATACAAGAATTTATTTAGAATGGTTACGAGTATTAACTGCTGTATAAAGAGTACGCTTTGATTGATGTACTTCAGGCGATACGAAGAGGACATGTACTGGAGGAGAATGGAGGAAGAGCAGCATCACTGGGATGACCGTCGCAGAATACCGGATGGAGGATATCCTCATGGTCCTCCAGGACCTTTGGGCCTATTGGGAGTTAGACCAGGAATGCCTCCTCAGCCCCAAGGACCAGCTGTAAGTTTCTTAACTTGAGAAAAAAAATGAAATTACCCTTACCAGGAGACACAGTTAAGAGCTATAATTTATTCAGTGATACATCAGTTGTCTCCCGTGTTTCTTAATAAAAGATTTGGAAAAGTGAAGAAAAAAATTGTATGCTGATGAAACTGTGTAGGTGGACCTGTCTTCCAGATTAAGTCACTTAAATGACAAAAGGATGCCTTGAAGATAAATATTGTTTCTTCTAAAATACAAGTAACTCTGGATTTGTGTACTAGTTTTTGTTTTATTTAATTGCATTATACAACATTATTTATCTAATTGTGGATAAATGTATGGACAAAAAGTGGTTGGATCATCAGTCCCAGATGATAATGGTTAGCAGTGGGTCATACTTTACTTGGAGGTCAGTGACAAGTGCAGTACCACATGGGTTTATCCCGAAATTTGTCTCATTTGTACCTTATCAATGATCTGAAAGGTGATGGAGTGAGTGCACACTCATAAGGTTTGCAGCTGGCATGAAACTGAATTGGTTTGGTGTGGGGACAATAGTTGTTGCCTTTGAGGGCAGGGCTGTCATCCAGAGGGATGTAGGCAGACTGGAGGTATGGACTAACAGGAACTTGATGGAGTTCTGCAATGACAAATGCTGAATGCTGCACTTGGGAAGAAATAACCCCTTGCACTGATACAGACTGGGGAGTGATAGGCAGTGTGACAGTCCTGGTGAAAGAGATCTAGGGATCTTGGCAGATAGGAAGCCGAACATGAGTCAACAGTGTGCCATGGCAGCAATGAAGGCCAACAACATCCTGGGTTATGTTAACAGGAGGGTAATCAGTAGATGGAGGGAAGTTATCAGCTTTCATTAGACCCAGACTGCGATACTACATTCGGTTTTGGGCTTTCCAGTACAAGAAAGATACTGTAAACCACATGAGTTTCAGTGTGGGGCTACCAGGATGGTCAGGAGTCTGGAAGGTAAGCCCTGTGAGGAGAAACTGAGGGATCTGGGGTTGTTCAGCCTGGAGAAGACACAAGCAGCATGAGTAGAATGTAATAGCCTTCTAATACCTGTGCATTATAAAGGCGATGGAGCCAGACTCTTTACAGTCGTGAGAGGGTGAGATACAACCAGCTTAATCCGAGACAACAGAGGTTCAGATTGAGTACAGGAAATAATTTTGTTCACACAGATGTTGTGCAGCCTTCATATTTAGCAGTTTTCAAGAACCAGCTGGGTAAAGCCCTGAGCAAAGTGATGTGGTCTTACATCTGACCATGGTTTGGCTGGACTAGAGGACCTCCTGAGATCCTTTCCTGTTTGAATTCTTCTGTGATTCTGTGAAAACAATCATGGGCACTATTTTGTGGTAGTATGCAAGTATTTCAGAGTCGACAGAAGGGCAATAGGTATTTATGTTGGGGAGATAGTTTTGATCCTGGCATTTCATACTTTGTTTAATTTTGATGCATTTAATGTTTTGGGGTTTTTTTCCAGGCATGATTGATTGTGACTAGTGTAAGTTGTTAAAGACACTTCAGTTTGTGTTTTATTACGTTTCAGTGATTTTGAGGTTTGAGTATTCTGTTGTTCAGCCACATGTTTGGTTTTTGGTCACTTACCATTTGTGAACTTGGAAGTATACCCAAATTTCAGAAATGCGCTTTTTTGTCTGTTTAGCCTCTACGCCGCCCTGACTCCTCTGATGACCGCTATGTGATGACCAAACATGCTGCTATATATCCAACAGAGGAGGAACTTCAGGCAGTCCAAAAAATTGTTTCTATTACTGAGCGTGCTTTGAAACTTGTTTCTGACAACATGACTGATCATGAAAAAAGCAAGAACAAAGAGGGAGATGACAAAAAAGATGGCAGTAAAGACAGGTATTTTTTATTACTTTTTAAGAATGTTATCATTTGTTTCTGAAGTTTTTCCTCACGCTGTTACCAGTGCTTCCAGGGATTCTCTTCTCTTTGAGTTTTGGTACAATATACCTCTATCTTTATGGCCTCAAGGGTATGTGGAATACTCGTATTTTCACTTTTCTGTGTTCAAAACTAGTTTTAAGGTTTTCGTATTATCTTAAATACAACTTCTAATTATAATTCACAGAGCTTTGAAAGGAGTTTTACGGGTAGGCGTTTTGGCTAAAGGTTTGCTACTCCGTGGAGACCGAAATGTCAATCTTGTTTTGTTATGTGCTGAGAAGCCTTCAAAGACGTTACTCAGTCGTATTGCTGAAAGTCTTCCCAAGCAACTTGCAGTAAGTAGAATCTACTTTTTTGGATTTGAACTTTTGTAAAGACACTGTAAAAATCTGTCCTCAAGTCAGATGTTTTCAGGGCTCGCTGTGCCATGTTTCATAGCTCAGGTTCAGTTTCTTTCCGTTTTCTAAGTGTTCCTATCTGAATTCAGGGACTATGCTGCATGTTTTGGTTTCTGTTTATTGTGTCCATACAAGTGTCCAGGTGTGTATGCTAGCAGTGTGGCATCAATCATCATTTAATAGATTTCATTTAATTGGGAAATAGAAATGAGCAGAAGAAAGGCTGTTACCGAGTTACTAGCAGCGATAGAGGTAATTTGTGCAGTGTTACAGGAAGCTTGCTGACCAAAGGTCAAAGTTCTCCATTAATGCCGTTCTGTTTGTACTTAGATCTTGTTTCCAATGTGTATGCATCAGTGCATTGTAGTTCCACAATTAGTTAAGTAAGTCTTGTGGGGCTTTTTTTAATTTGACCCTTTAAAATAAAAAAAGTACTTGCAGTATTAGACCATTCAGTGGAATTCATGTAAATCATTTCCACAAGAAATAGAAGTATAGAATAAAGCCTCTGCTCTCTGCTGAACAAAGCCTGTCCACCATCAGTTACAGAATGCTTGTCACAGCTTTAGTATTTCAATACAGTCTGGTAATATGTTCAGCAGAATCAGTGGTAGATGGCATGGTAGAAGCTGTAGCAGGATCAGATTAATTAGAAAATAATACTCTTGGGTTTGCTGTTGTTTGAGGTAACAGAAGAAAATTTTAAAACTGTGCATCTTGGTCTGGCTTTGTGGAGAAGTAACTTGTGCCTCTAGTTTGTGGAAGAAGGTGCAGAGGTGCCTACAGCTTCCTTTTGGGGAAAGCAATTTGAAATAACCACCTTGTTAGTTAGTCTTATTTTTTTCCATGGTGTTTATCTTGCCCATTGTTCTTACCATGTTGTGACAGCCAGGTATAGAATGTACCTAGAAGTGCCCACCCTGTAACTGTGAGCTTGAAGAACAACCGCTGCATCTTTGTTCTTTTAAAAGGCTTGTATGTGCCAATGAGAAACATATCCAGCTGACTTTTTAAGTGGCACTGAGGCTTTTATTTATCTAAAATGCTGTCAAGATTCTTGTTGTGTAACTTACTTGTATACGAATTTCCTTTTTGGGTAGTTTGTTTTTTTACATGCTTGGTGACTGCTGTGTATTTTTCATTAATGATTTGGAAACAGTATGCAAGTTCATATATGTATATCTTAATTGTGTATACTGTGGTTTGTTTGAATACAGAGGTATCTGCTTTATGTAACTATCTTGTGTTTTTGTCTTTCTGTTAAAAAGATGATGTTGAAATCCATTTTCTTCCCTGTACTTTTATTGGCTGCATGCTAATGGAAATTTCTGTTTCTCGATATTTAGGTAATAAGTCCTGAGAAATACGATATCAAATGTGCAGTCCCAGAAGCAGCAATAGTTTTAAATTCGTGTGTGGAACCCAAAATGCAAGTTACTATCACACTGACATCTCCAGTCATTCGGGAGGAGAACATGAGGGATGGAGGTTGGGAAGTTGTTGAAGATGTTACTTTTTTCTCACTCGTTTTTTTATGTGTATCTATTCTACTTAAGATGATATCAAGGTCCTGGAAGGCAACATGCTGGCACATGTATTTGATCGAAACCTTGTTTTTTAACAACCAATCTCGGCAGAGAACAGTTGGTTAAAATAGATGCTTACATGATGCATTTATTTTAATTTTTAAAAATTCTAACTTTATGTCCAACCTCAGCTTTCTGGAAAAGGTACAAACTTGACTGGTGTTTTCCTCTCTTTCAAATGATGTGGAAAACTAAGTATTTTATAGCAAGTGGCTATAAACTGGCTTTCTAGAGCAGTCTTGCCCTAAGAGAAAGATTGTATGGTTTTAGAAAATCAAATCACAGTTTTTTGGGTTTAAACTGGATGAGTATTACCATCACTTACACATTCCATATAGCAGCACTACTTAAAACACACTTTCATAATACTCTTGATAGTAACAGTGCTTCTAACTTTAAAAGACAATGCGATTTTTTCCAGCTCTCTGAGGTTGCTTTTTGGTCTCAAGTGCTTTTTGAGTATATTTAGGCTCCTGGTATTACAATCAGTCTTCTATACAACTGGCAAACCCAGACTAGTATGATAAGAAATGGTTTTGTCATTGAGCTGAAGCAGAAGGTGGAGCTTGTAAATCAATTTACATTTCTGAAGTCCACAGTTTCTCTAGTGCCAGCAGTGTTGCTTTAGGGTCTGTTCTGTAACACTTTCAAAGCTCCAAAAGCTTTTAAGCCAACAAGCATGATTAATGTCTGCAGTACATTGGTTCTTTTTGTTTACGGGTCAGATAAAATTAACTTTTGTTTCCTTTTAATCCTGTATTTTCATAGTTGAAAGAGATCATGGCAAACAGGGTTCTGGTGTTTGACAGGGAACCTACAAATAGGAAATCTGAGGCTATCTTAATACTTCTCATATGCAGGTTGAAAAAAACTGTGTGTGTGTATGTATACATGTGCTTGTGTATATACGTATTTATATAAGCCATGGAGGTATTTTTATTTCATCTCATCATTACGTGTCCTCTAAAATACTTGAGTTTTTTATATTGCATTAGTAAATGTACTGTAGCTGTGACTAGTGCATTGTAAGCAACCTATGTTAACAGAGTCGTCCTCCATAATCAGAAAGAAAAATTTCAAGATGGATTCTCTGGTTTGGATGACTTCTGAAGAGTCTTTAAGAGTGCTTTGTACATGATTTTTAAGCTGTGCATATTATTCCTGGCTGTAAAGGCTTTGTACATGTACTGTCACACCCAACCAATTTTACTTGGTTTTTGACAATCTAAGTGTAACATGATTCTTGGTTTGTCTGTGCGGAATCAGACTTCACATACTAAGTTTATAAAGAATACTTTAACTTAAAAGATTTGATTATTAAATTAGATTAACCATTAATGAAGTTAACCTTAAACACCATGCTTATTTCTTACTGTACTGTGCAAAAGTGCAATATTGATTCCTGCCACAATACTCAATTTCAGGAGGAAGTGGTTCTGGCCCAGAATGTGACCAGTGGTTCTGGGCACATTCTATGATGTGGATTAAAAATAAAATAAATTTCAAATTACTGCCATCAATCCCTTAATTTATGCCACCTAAAGGAAACAAATCTGTATTTTTGTCTGACCCACACTTGAGTTAAAATGATCATTGTGAGTTTATTCACTGCTGAATGCAGTACTGCCTGTAGGCAAGCAAAATCAAGTTAGATTTCTCTTCAAGACACTGAGCAGTATAAAATGGATGTGCAGAAAAGTTTGCTTTTGAAACTAGAGCAAATAGAAGACCGAATTGCAAATTATTGCAGCAAAGAAGGCCTTATTACGAAGTCTGTTGCTTATTTGCTGCAGAGTAACAGTACGTGTTTGTGTTTTTTCTTACTGCAGCTTCTCATGCTCTGTGTCTTACAATGGTTTAAAGTTTTCTTTTTTTTTAGCCCATTTGGGGAGCTAGTTCAGGTGAAAAGGAAGGCTTTACCGGAAGAACCAGTTTGAGTAAAGATGAGACTGAGACTTGCACGTGGAGTACAGTCATGTTTGATGTGTAATAATCCCGTTACATGATAAAAGGATGAAAAAAATTACAGTGAAATAAAACTGTTAACCGCATAGCTACTGTTTATTACAGTATTGTGCGTTTGACAGTTTACCGAATCTGATATACTGAAAGTGCTCTAACCCCTGCTGTGGAATCTTTCCTTCAGCAAACAAAGTGTACATGCTTATGAACGCATATATGTGTGCGCGTGTGTCTTTTTTATCCTTAGCTAACAGCCCCGGTCCAAAGCCTTCTAGCAGAGGGACTTGATTCCTGTCAGGGGTTGCTGCCAAGACATCGGAAGGATTTTTGACCAAGGTTTTCTAAAGCTCAGTGTCACACCTGCCATGCTTTACAAAGGAGGGGGTTTGGATGCATAGTCCTGGCATCTACTGTTACCTTGTGTTTGTTTTTTTTTTTTTCCTTTTCGTCTTTGTCTCTATCCTAGAATTAAGCAGTGTTCACACTAGTCTTGAAGTAGTTGACTGGGTAAAATGCATTTGACATAATAAAACTTACCTAAATTGATATACCTGTTAACTTTTAAAGAAGAGGTAGTGTGGACACAGCATGTCTAACTGAAGATTAACCCCTTATATTTTAGGCTAGTAATGTTATATAGGGTAAGAATTCACACTTGTGTTCTGTAAATTAATTCAGTTTTTTGTCTTAGCTTAAGAGGGTGGTAGGTTAGGCATCTGAATTTAGTTAAGTAGTCTTTAAGGGGTTAATCCTGAAATGTGAAACAGATGCAAAAATCCACAGATTAATTATTACAAGAGTTTCCCTGACACATTTTTTCAGTCGATGTATTCTCAGTGAAATAGGTGCGTTGGCAACTTCTGACTTTCAGAGTCTTTTTAAGTTTCCAGGGTATTCATATGATATCTATTAGTAGCACATTTTAGATTGACATTTCCAGCAGTGAGTAAGACTGTCATCTGTGCACTTAAACTGTAATTCTTTTTAGAAAAATTATTTTCCAAATTGAAGTTTTTCAGAGCTAGAATTAATTGGAGTTTCAAATTACATAATGAATTATTGTGCTAAAAGTTTGCACAGTGTCACCTATTTGCATATTCGTTTTAGAAGAATGTAAGTAATTAGGCTACTAGGCCCAACAACCCATATTTTTATTTTTAGTTTCTCAACCTTACTTTGCCACTTTTTTCCTGCTGTGGGTTTTCTCTAAATGTACTCCTTATCTCTTGTATCCAGATTGTACTGGTTTCATGAGTTATCCTACCTGGCACCTCTCTTGTATAGGTTTGGGGTTCTTTTTCATTTTGTTTTGTTTCAAAGGAAATACTGCTTTAAGTGTCTTCATTTGCTCTGTAAATGCCTTGTTTAGTGCAGTTTTTCATCTTTCCACTTTAACATGTAGTTTGAATATCTGTGTGAGAAGATACTTGTGTTCTTCTCAGCTTTGTTCTTATTTAGAAATCCTCCCCTTTTAGTCCTGTGTGGAGCAATGGGACTAGCCTGTAAAACACACTCAGATCTGAATGTAGTACTTAAGATTAAATTTAATTGTTATATAGCAAAGTTGTACCACCATGCTCGTTCATGGCTTTTTAGCTCTCTGTATAGTGAACTATCCTATTATTTATTTTACATTTGTATAAAATAGGTGGTTTCAGAGCTGTCTTTCTGCAGCATTCCTTAAAGCTTCTCCTTGCAGGCACGTTTCACAAGTCTCAGTATAATTTTTTTTTTTTTAAATTTTATTCTCTTGAGTTACCTAAATTTATATCTTGCTGGAGTAAACTATATTGTTCCATACAGCCAGCTCATGTGAAATGAGAGCCATTGAGTTAGGGCTTTTAGTTTCATCTTATGTGATGTATCACCAGTTATCCTACCAATGTACTTTGTAACTAGTCACAGTAGCCATTTTCATAATAAGTAAAACAAAGAACTTTTAAAGCTGATCACTGCATTGTATCTGTACAATTTTGAAGTAACCCAAGGATACTGTTTCACATCGTTCAGTGGTTCCGGTTTCATTGATTAAACCACTTCCAAAGGGCCTGTTGTCTCTTCCTTTTTGGTAATAAAGCAATCAGCTTGGTAAATTAAATCCTTTTCTGAACATTTAAATACACAGGATCTACTATATTTTCTTTATCTTTCAGACATTCTGCTTTCTTTTTGAAACTATTCCATGCTTTTCTTTTTCCTGCTGATTCTTAAGTAAAGCACTCCCTTTTCAGATCCTTTCTTGCATCCTAAATGATGTTGGAGCACATCTGTTATGGGCTGAGGAATTTTACTTACATGAGTAAGAGAGAGGGTACTAGCAAGTAATGAACTCTATAATATTGAAGAGTATTTCACATTCCTTTAGTCAGATTTTTAAAGCAAAATTATTTCAAGTTTAAACTATGATAAAAATAACATCATTACTAAACATCTAGTGCTTTTAAGATTTGTTGTACTTAGTTTTTCTTTTGAGACTAGGTCCCAAGTAACATGTGGCCATTGAAATTTACAAGAAACTAAGTTTGAATGTTTCTACATGGTTGAAGTGGATTTTTGTGTTCCTTCTGTCTTGTGTTCTCCGTGCTGGTGCACTGTGTCCAACCATCCTTCCTTCAGTATTTAATTTTAGGGGATACGTGTTTTTCCAGTGGTAGCTTAAAGTACTATGCATTGCATAATCTGCAATGCATTTAAAAATAACCTCAGAGCTGATGTGCAATATGCTCTTGATCTTCATAGTGGGTTGATGCCGTTATCCTAATTGAACGGCTTTTGTTGAACATCTCATTTGTTGTTCAAGGGTTTGAACTTTAAATGGCATGTGTGACATTGAAGCTACTTTAAGGAAGTGTCTTGCTCACCTGGTCAAACACCCATTCCTCACTGCATTTTGCCAATTCAATCCATTTTAGATGTAACCTCGGGTATGGTGAAAGACCCACCGGACGTCTTGGACAGGCAAAAATGCCTTGACGCTCTGGCTGCTCTACGCCACGCTAAGTGGTTCCAGGTTCGGAACATCATTTTACTTTCTTCTTGTAGCCTTATGAGAGATTAGTTCAGTTGCAATATAAATGTTTAATTGTGTGAAAACACTCAACGTTGTTCATGCTAATACTTAATATTTTTCTGGTCCCTAAATTTAAATGTAGAAGGTTGAGTATGGAGGAACTGCTTTATGCAGTTATTGCTCATTTGACATGATTTTTTTTTTTCTGGTCATTGAGAAGGCGATGTTGAAAGCTTAACTCGCTTGGGGTGATCCTATGTTGTATATTTGTTATATATTCCATAAGGCTGCAGAGTAACTTTGCTTTAAATAATGGAATATGTGTTTAAAGCTTTGTGTTTAGATTTAAGACTTTTTTTCCTATTTCTTTAAGTGCATTAAGTGTAGGGAATGAAAGGTGAGAAGCAACTGTTTGGTTTAGTGACTTTGCGTTCTGGCAAAGGCACAGTGAAGAAACCAAACAGATTCCCTTGACCTTTCAGTCTCTATACCTATTTCTTAGATCTTTACTTTATCCTTTTTATTTCTAATAGAGAAAGATTTTGTATTTATTGTTACAAGTGAACATAGGTCAAAGTCTACAGGGGATCAAGAAATGTTATTCTTGTATAACCTGT
This sequence comes from Steatornis caripensis, assembly GCA_013398225.1. Lineage (NCBI taxonomy): Eukaryota > Metazoa > Chordata > Aves > Caprimulgiformes > Steatornithidae > Steatornis > Steatornis caripensis. Next base: position 56,447 of record VZSC01010128.1, read on the forward strand.
GCACTCTGACTTCTACCACCTTAAATTACTAACCCTGTATAAAATACTGCTGTAAATGGCAGCTCATGGAATAAAGTTGTAGAATGATTTCCTTCAATCTTGTATCTGAGCTTCCATTGAACAGTGGTGTTTTAGTCTTTCAACAACTCCTATTTGCTGTAGGTGCTGGGATTAATTAATTTGATTTTTGTATTGCTCTCAAGGCTAGAGCTAATGGTCTGCAGTCCTGTGTGATTATCATACGTATTCTTCGTGATCTCTGTCAGCGGGTTCCAACTTGGTCTGATTTTCCGAGCTGGGTGAGTAATGTTCTTTTGAATGAGTCTTTTCTTAATACACATGGTACTGCAAGTAAAGAATAGGGAAGTGTTACTACAATTTTTAAATGTAGACTTTTTCAGGAAGTAATTTAGGATTTTGTTTGTCTTGAGGTGGAGGGGGGTTGTCCCAAAAAATAATCCAGATTCCATCTAAAAATTTAATTTTCTGAGGTTTTGTCATTTGGAGCTGGATTTTTTTTTTTTCTCGAAAGGAATTTTCTTGTTCTTTTGTATTCTTTGTGGGTAGCATTCTTATTCCAGACTTCTAACATTTTTTTCCTTTACTTTGTGTAAAAGAATCTAATTTTTTCTAGCCACCTACTCTGAATTGCTTGGAGATTACTGAAACTTACTTAAAATAATGTCAGCTGTGCCCAGATAGTTACGTGATAACAGAAAGGATACTTGAAAGAATAAATAACAGTAATTCCTGTGATCACTAATATGTCCCTTCCACAAGATTAAGTACCACAGTACTTGAGTACAGTCTGTGGATGTGTTACCGTTAGCATTTTAATCAGTGTCATTTAACTCTCTAGGTGGTAGTGGGTTACCTATCTTAATTCTTGCAGCCAAGTGTTCTTGGAGCATTCCATTTGCATTGACTATCTTAAATTATGATCTCCAGCGTTGCAGCTTTTGCTCCAGATATTAACAGATGTGCAGTCAGTGGACTGGACAAACAGTCTGAAACAAAATCTCTGAAAAGTGTATCACGTGGAAGTAAGCTTACCTGTGACTGTTTTGTTTCACAGACTGAGTTCTGTTGCACTGTGCTGCTTCGTTTTCAGTTTTGGCAGGAAGAACGCTAACATTGTCAAGACAGTTTGAGCAGTTGGCATTATTTCAGTGAGAAATGCTTTACAACTACTAAGCTTGCAGACAATTTTATTAAATTATTTCTCATGATATTTATTGCTTCTGGAAAAAATGCGGAGCAGTTATTTCTGTTCTTTAAATATTTAAAGTAAAAAAAATAGCGCCAACTTCTGTGCTGTATTTCGTTAAAGATACACTGTACAAATATAGCTTAAAAGAAGCTAAGAAAGATCTAAGTGCCCTCTTAGTGTGATACTGAGTTGCCAAAGAACCCTGGCATACTTTTAGAAAAGCATCCTTAGAACTTCTGTAGCGCACAGCAGGTACATAATTGAAGAACAATGCATGTTGTTTCTTACGTCTGATGTTATCTGTTCTAAGGCACATCCAGAAGGGAGGAGAGGTATGAAGCAGCATGTCAGGCCTAGCTGTGTCTCTGTTCTCTCCAAAAATGGTTCTTGATTTGCTCCTAGTATCTGATGCACTGTCAGTGACATGGATGAACATTAAAGTCTGTGTAGTCAGCTGTTCTGTTGGCCCATTGGCAAATTTGTACTGATAAAAATAATGATAGAATGAAAATGGCGATTTTAAATACATGTAACTTCTGGCAGTCACAGATGGAGTTTCATAGACTGAAGAAATATATTTTTCTGAATACAGAACTTCTCCTAACGTGTATGCTGGAAGCCTGTTACAAGCTGAGGAGATGCTAGAGCTTTTCAAAAAGAACCTAAGTAGTTGTAAAAGTAGAAGATACTAGGAAGTCTAAATACAGACATTAGTAGCACCCTCTTTATATACCTAAAAATAAAAACTAAATTAGAAGAATTTTGTCAAGCTCCTACAAGTTGGAAGGAACTAGTATTCAAGGTTGATTCTTCACATATGAAAAACAAGCCTTTCGTGCACATAGATACCAGGGCATCATAATTCACGTTTTCCTGGGATTAAGTTTGTCACGGTTTAAGGCCTAGCTCAAACCAGGACAAAGTTGTTATTGTATGAGGCTTCAAAAGAACTAGAATTGAATAAATGCAAAAACATGATCCCCTTTTTTTCCTTCCTGCTGTATTTTGCTTCATACTTGAAAACAACTAAGTTACTGTTGCTAAGTCCTGAGTGATACAGTGAGGGTATGGAAATACCATGCTCAAGAACTGAAATTTGTCGTTTAAATGGAGTTGAAATAGAAAGGAATGGGCACACTTAGTGAAGGATTGTAATCAACACTGCCTATAGTTATTGGCATGCATCAGAATAGGCATTTACTCATAGAAAATAAAAGCCAACATTTGAACAACTGTAAACTTGGTGGGGAGGGGAAGGACCAAAAAACAAACCCTCAGAAAAAACCACCAAAATCCAAGAGACACGCGTTGTTTGAGAATTAAACATGCCAAAGAGGTAGTATGGAAACATGTATTTAATGCTCAACAAAAAAAAGCAACACTGTTCTTTACTTTCACAAATCTATTTTCTAGATTTTGGGGGAAAAGATAGTGTCTAATAAAAGTAAACAATGGAAATATTCACAGAAAAAACAGTATGTGAAATACAGCTAATTTAAACCATTTTAACTGATATAAAATAATGTATAAATTTTAGAAAACCTGTTTATCATCAAGGTTTTTTTACACTTGTTTAACATCTGAGTTAATGTTAGCCTATATCCAGGAGAAAAGTTGCTGTGAACTTCAGTTTTGTTAAATTGAAGAACGAGTAACCACTTAAGCATTAAAAGATTATTAAATTTTTGATGCTTTAAGTTTCTGTACTCTTGTAGAAAAAAATTACTTTTCTATGGCATTCTCTTAATTTCATTAGATATACTGTGTGGTGTTTATTCCTGTGGCTGACAGATTCAAGTGACCCTTCATGTTTCATACTCTGTCAAAAAATGGCTGGACAAATTGTCTACTTGCATATGTAGGCTACTACTGTATAAATTTCTACAAAACTTTTGAACAAATTATAATGAGAAGAAGCGTATCAGTATCAGTACTCAGTGTTAATCTTGCATCAGCTTTCTGTTTATTCATCTTTATAAAATAACTGATTTTTTTCCATTTTAACTGAAAGGGGTCTGTGACATGTAAAGTTCTTCAAGATTCTTGGTTAAAAAGTTCTGTGTTGAACAACAGTAGCAGTTTTTTTCTGTTTCAATCCATCCTCTAAATAGGCTGGGTTTTCTTATTGTTGGTCTAGGCTATGGAGTTGCTTGTGGAAAAAGCAATTAGCAGCGCTACCGGTCCACAGAGTCCTGGGGATGCACTGAGAAGAGTTTTTGAGTGTATATCTTCAGGAATCATCCTTAAAGGCAAGTTGTGTTTGATCAGTGTATGTATACTTATGCTTAACTAATGTAAAATCTGTAATCTTGGTTGAAATAAGGTAGAGATGTGCTACTAATTAGCCTAACCATTGTAGGTGGTCCTGGCCTTCTGGACCCTTGTGAAAAAGATCCTTTTGATACACTTGCTATAATGACAGATCAGCAACGAGAGGATATTACATCGAGTGCACAGGTAAGGAAACATATGTGCGAAGCAACTAAATTTGATGGCTGGTTTTGGTTTTTTTAGGGTTTTTTTTGTTTTGTGTTTTTTTTTGTAAATGGAGCTATATGGTGGACATGGATTTTTCCTTTTTTAGAATATAATTCAGTCTTTCAGATGATCCATCTTAAGCTAGGCAATAAAAATATCACAACAGAGGACGTATAATAGTGTTCATTTTTGCAGTAAAATTAACCTATTTTCCTGAAAAGTTTGAAGAACTCCTATCTATCTATCTATATATGCATAAAGATGCTCACTCTACAGTAGTATGTTATTGGATTTAAAATTACATTGGCATTTAAGATTTTATTAACAAATCTGTGTAAGTTTAATTTTTAATACCTGTTGTATCCACTTAAGGTATTGAACATTCACGCTTGCAGCTTAAGACCTTACTGCCCCTACCTTTTCGTTTTATCTTTTTGCTAAAGATTATTAACGCGTAATGGGACACGTGACAAGCCTTTGCTGCTTCAGTGCAAGTCCAGCTGCTAAAACACGTGCACATTATTTTTGAGCTAAGATGATGATGTACTTTTTACAGAAGCAGCAAATGTGACACATACATTTTATTGTCTTGACTTTAATGGGGGAAGGAAGAAGGGCTAATGAGAGCTAAGGATATTATCATACACCGCTAATGTTCTTCGTTAATTGTTTGACAAAGTACTCAAAATCGACATTTGTTTCTAACAGAAATACCTTCTTTCTACCCTTTTTCTAGTTTGCACTGAGACTCCTTGCATTCCGTCAAATACACAAAGTTTTAGGAATGGATCCATTACCGCAGATGAATCAACGCTTCAACATCCATAATAATCGTAAAAGGAGAAGGGACAGTGACGGGGTTGATGGATTTGAAGCAGAGGGGAAAAAAGACAAAAAAGATTATGATAACTTTTAAAAATGCTTGTCATCAGTGCTAAGATCAAAGGTGATAAAAAGTCCATTTGTTGCCTTGCTTTTACTTCATTCATAATAATGTCTGTTTAAGACATCCAAAACCAACTTGGGTATTAGATTTGGAAGAGAACAACCTAGCTCTTCTGTGAGGTTCTGAACATTTTAATGGATGTACTGTACCAGACAAATTATGGATTGAAAGACTGCAAATGGAAACTCTGTTATCATAAGGAAAAATAATTGCTCACTGCATTTTCTTTAAATGTGTTGCTAACTTTAGTAACTTTTATTCTTTTCTTGTCTTTTTTATTAACAAGTGTGTTGTCTTCTTATCTTGACTGTATTTAATGCAGCATTTGTGCTTCTATTGCTGTATGTATTTTAACTTTTTATTTAGAAGGTTTTTTGTTTGCCTTTGACACTAGTTGTATGAGTTACTTTGTGTTAGATAGTATAAACTGTTCCCCTCTGAACTAATATTTTACAGAACTTTTTTTTGTAAAGTAAGACTGCAGGATTATGTTTTTTTCTAAATGTGAAGGGGTTACAACACATAATTATCCTGCCATTTGAGTGCTCAGAATTAAATGTTTTTGCCAATCTGTGGCATTTGTCTCCTTAGTGTGATATAACGGTGTAATTAAGACAAGTTTGTGTTAATCTAATCAAGTTTGCTGTTAGTTGTGCATTAGCAGTATAAAAGCTAATATATACAGTATGGTCTTGCAACAGTTTCAAAGCAGCTGCATAATTGATCGAAGTTTTGCATGATGTTTTTGTTTTTAATAGAAGGGCTTTTAAAACTTATCATTTTAGATTAAATGCATAGGTCTTTGTATGATTGACTTTGTGACATAGCAAGGCCAAAAAATAACTTTCTGAATTTCTTTTCTCAACATACAAGCAAAAGCGGGCATTTCCCATTTAGACAAAGTTGGTCATTCTTTTCAGTCAACTTTGTCAATATGATATTAATGCCTCTCAGCCCTTAAAATAAATGTTTGTCATATCAGTACCTGTGAGGTTATTCCTTATAGCTATTCCTGTATAAACTTCCTGTGATTTTTTCAATAATTCAGATTTTAAAAGTGAAGTATTACTGAAAAAGTGAAAGTTATCAAAGAAAAAACCCAGAAAATTATTTGATGTGGCCATAGTGTATGCTTATGTCTCTTTCAAAAAGCTAAATATAGCGGTGGTGTAAGTAAAGTTACATCATACTGTTGATGTATGCTCTGGTACACAGGTGTGATTTGTTGTCACAGCACTACAGTGGAATACACAAAAACACATTTATTAAATTACTAAAATTCATTATATACTGGAAACTGAAGTTTCATTCATTCTGTTCAATGAGTGTTATGCTTTGTTGCAGACCCTTAAAACACAGATTAACATAGACTAACATTCCGGTAACTGCTTTATCGATGACTGTAGGAGAGTATCTCACATCACAAAGAACATTTGTTATTACTGGCACCATTTAGTGAAAAAAACCTTTTGTTCCATTTTGAGGTCAAATTTATCTTTGACCTTTTTGATAAGTAGCTCTTGGAGTAGGGGGATATTTCTGCTGGCAACACCTACTGCTAACAGCATGGGCCTGTGGAATAAAAATACAATATTTTAGAAAAACAGAGTCTAAAGACTTAAAGAAAAAAATTAATACAGTGTTCTTCAAGCATCAGAGTGCAATTTTTGAGGGAGGTATTACTAGTGGTTAGCAAATAAAAGGAAAGCTTTCTCATTGTAGCAAAGATTTCTTACTAATTTCAGCAACAGAAATATAGAAAGCAGAAACGCGTTACTTTAAAAAAAGATTACACTAGTTTGCTACCCAGCCTTGATGCATAGGTCCAAGCATATGCTTGTTCTTAGACTTTTATTAAGAGGATATCTTGCTGCCATGGTGTCTAGTTAGCCATTACTATTTATTTTGAAAGCTACAGGTGCTATTCATGTAGCTAGTTCAACTCCATACCAAAGTTTCTTTCATCATAAAGCAAACTTGTCTATTCAGGCATGTGACCCTAAAATTTAGGATTAAAAAGGTCAAAGATGTATTTTGGATTTCCTGTATTTTGTTCTGCTGGCTTTTAACTCTTAACCAGTTTCTGGATCTTTTGAAATATTGTATACTTAAAGTGATTCCACATTAAATATGAAGCTGTGACCATGATTTTTGTGCTGTGTGGTGAAGAGTGAATTTGCAATTTGTTTCTGGTTTTCCTGCACATTTTAATGGGCTATTTTAGGTAAATTCTGACCCTTGTTACTCTAGGTTTTAAAAAGTACAGAGCTAGCTTTGACTTTAAATATTACACTGTGCACTTAGGAAGACAAACTTAGACTAAGTAATCAATTTATGAACAAGTAGTCATTTTAATATCCTGTGTTTTGGTAATGCTAATTTTTTTAGTTCACTAAATTTTTTAGTTTACTAATAAGCAGCATTTGCCTTTTTTATTCAGCTATGCTGTGTGTTAAATCTCAAAATCCCAGACACCAGTCATCATACACAAAAGAGACATGTACACAACAACAGTTTTCCCCTCAGTGCTCACCTTAGAGGAACAGTTTGTGAAAACATGAGCTGTTCTGTTTTGAAGCTTTTTCAAACTTTGACTTGTCTGGTTTATAACTGTGTCCTGTCTGTGAGCAGTGTGGTTTCACATGGATTCCTGTATAGACACATAGCTAGAAACTGAAGTCCGGTGGACGTAGTCCGTCAACTTCTCGCCCTATTGTGAAATTCTAGATGAACTGTTAATCTTAGAGCTGTTGAATATGATGGGTTCATTTGCCACTTCTACTTTTAGACCTGTTTTACTACTCAAAAGTGACTTAGTGCTACTTCAAATTGTTGTACCTAGCAAATTTCTGAGAGTTGGAATCAACTTCAAATATTCCTACAACAATTTGTATGCATATTTAACATTTTTGTTGCCGGTTGAATATCTGCTCATCATTAGTCTGTTAAGTATTCACACAATGCCGAATTCATTTCTTTATTAAACAATTAAAACTCATTTGAACTACCCAAATGGATTTTAATAGCATAGCATTAATAATAGGGGGTGGGGAGGGAAGTAGTAGGCACAATTTGCAATCTGTTTTTTTCCACTTACATTGCAGGTTTACAAAGTACAGTGATAGATCCAACAAAAACATCTGTTTTCCTTCTGTTTATTGGGTTGGGGTTTTTTTGTCTCTGACAGCTGTAAGCCAAAGAGTTTTCTAGCCAAAAAGGCTGGCAAATCCTGAGAAATTCTTTTATAAATCTTCTCAAGAGTTCTTTTTTCCTTCAGCGTGGTATTTCTCAGCCTTTTTTAAAATAAAACAGATGCCTGGTCTTTTGGGGAGAAAAATGCAAGGAGTGTCTTCTGCAGAATTATCACAATGGTTTTGATTTACATTCAAATAAAACTCATGCTGCATTCTGTAAATATCTGTTAATTCAATTTCTCCCATTTTGTTCCACTTAATCTTTTGGAGTATTCAAATGTGCATATATATTCCTAGTGCTAAGAGAAGTTTGCTGTTGTTTATTGAACTGCTTTCTGATGTTTTACAAATTGCATTTTAAGAAATGCTGCCCTAATAATACTTGGCAAGTGTAAAGTTCCTAACAGGGTAAAGGTCACTGTTTTTCATGGGTACATGATCAGCATCTGTTGCCTGCGGTTTTTATCCAGCACAGTGCACGCTTTCCCATTTAACGTAGCCTTAACATATCTGTGTTAGCAAGGGTCATCATTAAGAGTCGTCATCTTTAATACATATGTTTTCTTAAACTGTGTTGCAAAGCCACGGCCATTAATATTTCTTCTGAAGCCAGTGATTCATTTATTGCAGGGTAGTTTAAAGCCTGTCAGCTTTTCAAGGCTGAGCCTAGCTTTAATGCTTTCATATATATTCTACATCAATCCTATTTCAGATTGATAGCCTAAATACAAAGAAACATAGAACAGCATCAAGAAACTCTATGGATTTTTGAAGTTTCCTATATTTAGAAATCTGAGATTGCAGAATGGAATAGCTGACCAAGAGAAAATAAATTGCTTTTTCTACAGTAAAGAGTTACTTTAACATTAAAAGTGACACAAAAAGCCACTTGTTTCTACATGAGAATCACAAACCTTGCTCCTTACATAAGCTTTTTCTTGCTTTTTCTTTCTTTTTCTGCATTCTGCATCATGTTTGCATTAATTGTAATGCATATATGATTAGCAAGTTCTGTCCAGAACATGAAAGACAGCCTTATCACACACTTAACTTCTGGCATACATTTAAATTTGCCAATTAATTTACTGGTTACACAAGTTAATGTTTTCTTACTAATACAGTAAGCTGAGCTTAAGTGTTGCTAACAATGCACGTCAGAATAATATGGGAGAGATGAAGGTGCCTGAATACAGGGGTTTACTGTAATTTTGCATGCTCTTGGGGTATGTGCTGCTCCAAAATGGGACAGGTTTCTCAGAGGCCAGCCCCATATGAATACCTCCGTATGCCTTACGATGTCTAGAATGGCACTGCTTAGGTAACAGCCATGTACTTACATGCAGCAGAGAAAAGTGCAGGTACTTTTAAGAATTGGAGCCAGTGTGATCCAGAGTGTTGTCAATACAGTCATGTGAAACTGCAACTTCAAGAAGGTGGGGGTAATAGTGAAGGAAGTGTTCTGGTATCAGCAACGGAGTGTAACTGTCACAGTGAAGTGCCTGTGATAATTAAATGCTATCCCAATTTCTCCCAGTAATTTCAATTTTTTTTTTTTAGTGTGTTTTGTAACTGGAGAGGGAATTAGAATAGACTAGACTAGACTAGACTATTTTGGTTGGAAGGGACCTGCAACATCATCTAGTCCAACTGCCTGACCACTTGAGGGCTGACCAAAAGTTAAAGCATGTTGTTAAGCGCATTGTCCAAATGCCTCGGAAACACTGACAGGCGTGGGGCATAGATGGCCTCTCTAGGAAGCCTCTTCCATTGTTTGACCACCCTCTCAGTGGAGAAATGCTTCCTGATGCCCAGTCTGAACCTGCCCTGGCGCATCTTTGAACCATTCCCATGCATCCTGTCACTGGGTACCAGGGAGAAGAGCTCAACACCTCCCTCTCCACATCCCTGCTCCTCAGGAAGCTGCAGAGACCCATGAGGTGACCCCTCAGCCTCCTTTTCTCCAAACTAGACAAGCCCACAGCCCTCAGCTGCTTCGCACAGGACATTCCTTCCAGCCCTCTCGCCAGCTTTGTTGCCCTCCTCTGGACTCGTTCAAGGACCTTCGCATCCTTTTTAAATTGTGGGGCGCAGACCTGCACGCAGCACTTGGGGTGAGGCTGCACCAATGCTGAACGCAGCGGGACAATCCCCTCTTTTGCCCGGCCGGCCCTGCTGGGTGTGATGCCCCCCAGGATGCGGTTTGCCCTCTTGGCTGCCAGGGCATGCTGCTGACTGCTGGCGAGCGTGCTGTTGGCCAGCACCCCCAGACCCCTTTCTGCGGGGCTGCTCTCCAGCCACCCCTCTCCCAGTCTATACCTGTGCCCGATGTTACGCTGTGCCAGGTGCAGAATGTGGTGTTTGTTCTTGTTAAATTTCATCCCATTAATGATTGCCCAATGCTTCAGTCTGTCTTGATCCCTCTGCAAGGCCTCCTGTGCCTCGATAGTCAACAGCAGCTCCCAGACTGGTATCATCAGCAAACTTGTTAATGGTGCCTTCAACTCCTGCTTCCTCATCGTTGATAAATATATTGAACAGAACAACATGTACGTGACTTTCCCCTTACTTATCGTATGAAGCAACCAGCTTTCTATGGCCAAAACTACCAAGAATGTTACTGAACACGTTTTCATTCTCAAACGTATTGTTTCCAGTAACGTATGCTGTTTCAAGTTCATGGTAGTTCTGGTGGTCTTTTACGGAACAAAGGGCACACATATTTTAGCAGGAAAATTTCTGTTCTGCACAGCCTTTTCCCCTTTGTTGGTCAATCACCTCAATAGCTGCATTTTTCCAGTGAAAAGAAGTGGTCTTTGAGAGAATTATGACTTTGAGAAGAAAGGAAAAAAAAACAAGAAAAATGGTATAAGAAAGAAGAACAGAAATGATTAAACGGGTCCAACTGAAGAATAAAATGAGGAAGGCTGTTAGCTACAAATCAAAGCTAAATTAAAAATGAAAGAAAAGGTACATCAGGTAGTAAATCAGTCAACTAGAAATGACAAAAATTGTGTGGGAAAGTAAAAAGAAAGGCTCTGTTTCATGCAGAGAGAAGATGTAGTCCAGTATGTGATTTGCCGCCCATGCAGAAACAGCAGTGCTCCACAAAAACTTAGGAGAAAAAAAGAAGTGCCAGGTGATTGAGGAGGTTGAGAATGAAATGGTTTAGGCCAGCCGAGCTGAGGTGTTAATAAATGTTACATGAAATGTCACTGCAAATGAGCTGGGAGGAAAGGTTAAGGTAAAGAGGAAGAGAAGGGACTGACCGTTCATGCGTCTCTCTGACTTTGCAGACAAAACTACATCTAGTGTCCATGCCTTCCTCTCTTACATGTGAATGAAGAGGAGAGTGTTAGAGAGGGTGAGCGCAGTTCTCCAAACACTTGGAAATCAAAAAAATGCAGCACAGCCAAAAAAAAAAAAGTGCAGTTTTATGCAGCAAATCAAGCTCAGCTAGGCTAATATTTGAAACAGCAGAGAGCGCTGTGAGCAGCAGCTTCCATTTGGAAAGTCAGAGTTAATTTTCACCTTGCTGTGACAAGCACAAAGCAAAAACTGTGATCTTTCAGCCGCTGCAGCATTCCTCTCTATTGCCAAAGAATGCATTTTCAAAGAATTTAAAAATAATTTTTAAAAAAAGATGCAGTGAAGTTGTCATGGCAGCAAAATTCAATATAAAATCTCTGCTAGTGCACAAGAGAGCAGTGGTTAGAAATACAATTGGGACAATTTCATCAATAAATTAGAAGTAAATACTTTTGGGGGTGAAGAAACATTTCAGAGTAGGCATAGGAGAAGGGAGAAGAGAGATTCAATTTGTCCAGATTTATGGGGGGCTACAAAGAAGAAATGAGCTGTAGAAGTTGTCCGATGTAAGGATCTGGGCTGAGGAAGGCAATCTGAGAGAGAAATGATCAAGGAAAACTTGATAAAATGTGTGTCAGACGAGTATATTTGGCAAATCATTGAGAACAGGACAAATGCAATAAGATGTGCTAGTTTACAAGCTATGTGACCACTTCAGAGTTCCTATTACAGGAATAGCCAGGGCTGAAGTGTTTCCCAAGGAGCACAGAAGCAAAGTGAAAGAAAACAGACCTGAAAGCCAAGGGCTTGGAACAAAGTCCACACAAGAAAACTTCCACCATCCCTCTGCTTGTTTATGTATTATCTGTGAGGAACAGTCCCTCTACAAATCTCACCCACACATCAGAAAAGAATAGAAGATTTAAAATAACTTACTTTCTTTGAAAAACCTTCTGGTGTTCTGGAAGTGCAGGTGAGTCCTGAAGTCCATGAACTAAATGTTTCCAAAAAAAACAGGCGTGCCAAATTCCCATGCAGACATCAGCGTGAATATGTTTTAATTCTAGAAAGTTTGGTCAAGAAACTTTCCAAAGGCCTGGAGCTGAAAAACACAGCAATTCTGGAGAAAAATCACAGAATCACAGAATGGTGGGGGTGGGAAGGCCCCTCTGGAGATGCCCCAGTCCAACCCCCCAGCTAAAGCAGGTGCCCCCAGAGCAGGTTGCACAGGAAAGTGTCCAGGCGGGTTTGAATCTCTCCAGAGAAGGAGACTCCACAGCCTCCCTGGGCAGCCTGTGCCAGGGCTCTGTTACCCTCACAGGAAAGAAGTTCTTCCTCGTGTTCAGGTGGAACTGCCCATGCTCCAGTTTGTGCCCATTGTCCTTTGTCCTGTCCGTGGACACCACCAAAAAGAGTCTGGCCCTTTAGGTATTGATCAGCACTGATGAGATCCCCTCTTAGTCTTCTCTTTTCCAGGCTAAACTGACCCAGGGCTCTCAGCCTTTCCTCATAAGACAGATGCTCCACTCCCCTAATCATCTTCATAGCCCTCCGCTGGACACTCTCCAGTTGTTCCCTGTCTCTGTTGAACAGGGGAGCCCAGAACTGGACACAGTACTCCAGATGTGGCTTCACCAGGGCAGAGTAGAGAGGCAGGATCACCTCCCTCAACCTGCTGGCCACACTCTTCCTAATGCACCCCAGGATGCCATTGGCCTTCTTGGCCACAAGGGCACATTGCTGGGTCATGGCGAGCCTATTGTCCCCCAGCACTGACACATCCTTCTCCGCAGAGCTGCTCTCCAGCAAGTCAGCCCCCAACCTGTACTGGTGTATGGGGTTGTTCCTCCCCAGGTGCAGGACTCTACACTTGCCTTTGCTGAACTGCATCAGGTTCCTCTCCGCCCAACTCTCCAGCCTGTCCAGGTCACGCTGAATGGCAGCACAGCCTTCCGGTGAGTCAGCCGCTCCCCCCAGCTTTGTATCATCAGCAAACTTGCTGAGGGTACACTCTGTGCCTTCATCCAGGTCGCTGATGAATATGTTGAACAGGACTGGACTCAGCACCGACCCCTGGGGAACACTGCTGGTTACAGGCCTCCAGCCAGGCTCTTTGCCACTGATCACAACCCGCCAAGCTCTGCCATTCAGCCAGGTCTCGATCCACCTCACCGTCTGCTCATCTAACCCACTCTTCCTAAGCTTACCTATGAGGATGTTGTGGGAAACAGTGTCAAAAGCCTTGCTGGAGTCCAAGTTGACAACATCCACTGCTCTCCCCTCATCTACCCAGCCAGTCATACCATCACAGAAGGCTATCAGATTGGTCAAGCAGGATTTTCCCTTGGTGAATCCATGTTGACTACTCCAGATAGTCTTCTCCTCCTCCATGTGCTTTGAAATGACTTCCAGAATGAGCCGTTCCATCACCTTCCCAGGGATGGAGGTGAGTCTGACTGGCCTGTAGTTTCCTGGGTCCTCCTTCTTGCCCTTTCTGAAGATTGGAGTGACATTTGCTTTCCTCCAATCCTCCGGCACCTCTCTGGTTCTCCATGACTTTTCAAAGATGATGCAGAGCGGCTTAGCAACAACATCCACTAGCTTCCTCAGCACTCTTGGGTGCATCCTGTTGCAGCCCATGGATTTATGGGTGTCCAGTTTGCCTAAGTGATCTCTAATCCAATCTTCCTCGACCACAGGGAACTCTTCATTTCTCCAGGCTTTCTCTCTTATCTCCAGGGACAGGGAACCCTAAGGGCCAGTCTTAGCAGTGAAGACTGAAGCGAAGAAGGTATTCAGTAATTCTGCCTTCTCTGTATCCTCTATCACCAGGGTGCCTGCCTTGCTCAGCAGCGTGCCCACATTTTCTCTAGTCTTCGTTTTGCTACCAATGTACCTGTAGAAGCCCTTCCTGTTGCCCTTGACCTCCCTTGCCAGATTCAATTCCAACTGGGCCTTAGCTTTCCTCGTTGCATCCCTGCATGCTCTGACAACGGTCCTATATTCCTCCCAAGAGGCTAGTCATTTTTTCCACATCCTGTACATTTCCTTCTTCTGTTTGAGCTTTTTTACAAGCTCCTTGCTCACCCATGCAGGTCTCCTGCCTCCTTTGCTTGACTTCTTGTAGGGATGCACAGACCTTGAGCTTGGAGGAGGTGGTTCTTGAATATTAACCAGCTCTCTTGTGCTCCCCTATCTTCTAGAGCCCTAACCCATGGGATTCCTCCAAGTAGGTCTTTGAAGATGGCAAAGTTAGCTTTCCTGAAGTCCAGGGTCATAATCCTACTTGTTGCCCTGGTTCTTCCATGCAGGATCCTGAACTCCACCATCACACATGGTTGCTGCAGCCAAGGCTGCCCCAACCTTCACATCCTCAGCCAGTCCTTCTTTGTTCGTTAGTATCAGGCCCAGTAAAATGTTCCAGCAAATCAAAGACAGTTGCTAACAAGGAAGAAAATATGGGTTTATGAGATTTATTTGCCAAGATTTGCTGCTTCTGTAAAGTTTGCTCCTTCAAAGATTTGTTAGTCTTAGCCAAATAAAGGTTTGCCTTGCTTAGACAAAGGCCTTCCTGGAGTCAGGGACAAAAATGGGCAGCTAGAGCCAGCCTCTAGACTCAGGTTTTTGTTTTACCATTAGTTTCTTCTAAAGAACATGTAGCTTTCCTTAAGGCATAGTTTTGTGCCTGTGTCTTAATTTATCTGGGCTGGATATTTTAGTTACAGCAGCTGTATGGGAGCTGGAGACTACAGCATGAGCATTTAGCTGGATGGCTTCTCTCAGTATCCATCACCCATGATTACTGACTCACACATGCATTTTTCATTAGGAAATCAAAGCCAAGAGTACATCAAGGGCCTGGTAAGCAAAGTAAAACAAGTACATTTTTTACTGCTGTCATGTGCTAGATACAGTTTTCACTGCGCAAGGAAAGGACAGAAGAGACAGGACCCTGCTAGCAGAAGCTTCAATTCCTTATCTGTACTTCACAAAGAGAAGAGGCTACTGTCTAGGCTTAATACCTAGTATTTCTCCCTATAGATACATTGGAACCTACCTGTCCTGTACTGTGTGACTCGGATGCTGGACACTTCTCACCAGCTTCTCTTGTTCCAGAGCAGGAGTCCTCATGCCCAGTAGCGGAATTGCTATTTAACTAGATGGATCAGATTCCCAGCTGATGATGGATAGCTGGAAATCTTCCCCAAGGACTTTCCATCTGCATTGTGTTTGGAGAAGTTACTTGGGCAGAAAGAATTGGGGCCGCTCAGTAACTCTAGCAAGGACCCCTTGACAGCTTTTTCCACCATCTAGCTCAGGGACCGGCATCCAAATGGGGAGCTGAATGTTGCTCTTTTCTTTCCTGGGGTTCATTCCAAGACAGAAGAGTCAGTTCAAGCTCTTTGATATCAGGAGGACCATATAAGTATTTAACATTCCTGTTTTCTAAGAGCTCATGATCCTTAGCACCTCCCTTTGGACTGCAGGTTGAGAAGAACCAAGGGCAGAGGTGAGGTCTGATGTAACTCAGCCTCACACCCAGCCATGGCGTAGGCTTTCTCCTGGTGTGGATGGGCTTTGGCTCACCCTTTGGGTACTGTTAAGAAGTCTCCAGCCTAAAGTAATTTGGATGCACAGCCTTTTGGAGAATAAAAGGAAGAAGTTCACCCCACAACAAAGAAGTCTGTGTGTGCCAATGGACAAGTAATTGTGTTTGCTTTGAAGAGAGCTAAAAAAGGAGGGGAACTTCCTTACCTCCTGTGTTCTTGTTTCTGATACCCATGCTTCCTTGTGTGAGTAGAGTTATTAGTTACTCACTTCCTCTTCTCCCACTTGTAGCTAAGAAAAGGAGGTGGTTTTGCTATTAGATGTGAGGTACTTTGTCCCCTCAATTTTCACAGCTCTCATAGAAATACTTTGTTTTCTGTCCTTAAGTTTAAAACAGGTAATTCCCAGCAGTGTCTCTGTGACTGAGGTGAACACTCTGGTGCAGGGTGTGTTCTCAGCAGTTAATGCCACTGTCCTACTCTTCATTAAGTACTCGTTACTTTAGAGCTGCATTCTTCTGCATTCAGGTTTGGGCACTATATGCTCCAAATAGCAGATGAACCTTCCTGGTAAGTGGTGGGATGCCCCCACAGTAGGTCTCCACAGCCTTTTGGTATCTGGATTATCACTTGACGAAATTTCAGTCTGCTCATTAGCTCTGGAAGGCCCCTGTAAAGCAAAAATATTCAGTAATTAGAGGATGAACACAAAATTGCAATGGTCTGAATTGCTATGGCTGAAGGAACTGTTGAGTCGTGAACTGGCCATGTGCAACATCCCAGATGGCTTTACTTAATTAAAATACATCTCTTCAACCACCTTCAGGGAGGAATCGGGCACATCGTGCCTGAGACATGGGATGGTGCCGGAGCTGGAGCAGAAGATTTCAGCTGAGGAAAGCTGGTATAGAGCTGCTTTCCCTTTACTGGAGGAAACTCACACATCTCTCCTCATGCAAATTAGGTTCTCACAACAATGAACAGAAAACTCTGCTTAAAAAGTTGAAACACACAATACAGTCAGTAAAGAAAGAATAGTGCAACAAAGACAAAAGATAAAGAATTCATACAGGACAGGATTATACACTCTCTGACTGTATACTTAGTAAATGAGAATGAAACCAAATGGTTGTGTTCCACAACTCTAAATATTCCCTTGGAGTTCGCTATGAAGGTGTGAGACTGTAACTCCCAAAGGACATCTGAAAGTACCTGCAGATGAAAACATCAATGTGAAACCAGTGCTAAAATCATCGTCTTAGAGAAGAGCTCTTATTTTATCTTCTTCTTTTTATAGAATTGTCTTAATTTGCATAAAGCTAACATACATGACTTTTAGTAGGAAATTATCTCAACCTGTGTAAAGCAGAGATAGCTGCTGGCTGTTTATAGGCAGACTGGTTTGCTGACCTTTCCCCGAGGGACATCACAGTACATTCCTCATTTCCAATTTTTTCTGTGATAGTTTCCAGTAATATGACTTCCAGCTTAGTCTTAAGTCTTCTACATTTCAGCTACTTTAATTTGGTCTCATGTCGTTTGATATACTAAACATTAAACTGAGTTATTTTATTGAAGAACACAAATAGGGAGAATCAGACTCAGAATGCACGGCCAATCTGTGTAGTAAATCCAACACTTTTGGGACAGATCCTACCTTCTGAGCATGCATGGCCATCTGTAAGTCTCTGGGAACTGTCAGATTAATTATGCATATACTACAGAAATATCCAGATTTCTGCACGTAAGGGCAATTGTTCTGGTAATGCCCAGACAAGTGTAAAAAAAGAAAAATCTTTGAATTCTACCCAGGTAGGTTTTCTGGGTAGAAAAATAGGACTGGGAAACCTTGACAAATGGTAACTGTGTGGGATTCTCTTTCCAGGTGCTACTTCAAAATCTTTACGTGTGTCACCATTGGAAGTACATTTACTAAAAGCAGTCTTCCAACATGAATACAGCCGTGGTGGAGGGTCAAAGACGGAGCGCAGCCGCAAAGTCCTGCCAGCCAGTGATTTACCACTCTGGAATGGAAGCTTTGCACACATCTGTGACTTTGCATGTCTACAGCAGGGCAAAGGCTCCCTTTATTTTCTTCAAAAAGAGGAAATAGGGAGTAGACATTCAAATGTAGTCATGCAAGTTTGCTCAACACTCAGGAATGGCTTTTAACACTTAATTTGTTACACCTGCCAATCCTACATCAAAGCACCCACAACACACAGTGTCCTGCACCCCTGCCCATCTGAGAACCCTTGGGGACTCCCCAAGGCATCGAGGTGTACAAAGCCCTAGGCTTGGAAAAGCTGAAATGTGGTACAAAGCTGTATGCTGTGATCTTTGCCAGCTGTGCTCCAGATACTGCCTAGGATAATGCCTTGTACAGGATATTCACTTCCCAAAGCCAAGGCAACCTTGATGAGGAGGACTGCTGCAAAGGAAAACAGGAGATAGAACTTGTTGTAATTAAGAGATTCCCTAAAATGAAAATGATAGGAAAGCTGCAGTCACCTCCTTCGTGGGTCTGGTCTACCAGCTGTTCCCACCAAGCCTGGGCACAGCTGAGAATTCAGCCCAAAGCATTACTTAAATTAATGGCATGTAAGTTTTTTAAACAAAGCAGTCGCTGTTCATGAGAAGAGCAGAGCTGGTCTGTGAGTTTCCCTCCTGCAGATGAGCTTTCAAGTTAAATACTGTGATTATATTTTTAGAAAGAATGCAAAATATCAGGATAAAATGGGGGCAGTGAAATGTCTTATGTTCTTCACCCACCACAGACAAACTAGAATTTGACTTTTAAGAAGTTTTACTCTTCTAGATTTCTATGACTGTCATTGGCATAGGTCTAAAACAGAACAAAATTAAATTACAAGATTTTATAAACTCACTGTTTTTTTTTAATGGACAGAAAGTCATTGGTAGCATGGAACAAGACTTCCTATTTAGAAGCAAGGTGGGACGACAGATCCTGTTAATACACCATCCCAGGAACTTCAATTTGTTGCACAAACAATTTTTTAAAAATCTTTGTTGTGAAGAGAACAATCCTGAATGATAGAACACTGAACCATCTAATTTCCTCGCGGGGAGTGGACAATTCGGAAAAACACTACAGAGTAAAAATGCTGGAGAGAAGGAGCATATGAAAATAAAAGAGAAGTTAATACATAAATACATAAATGAGAGGCAGTAGATGACTTTGGGGTGGATGTGTAGAGACAATGTGGGGAAGGAGGACATGCAGAAAGGCCAACTTCAGCCTGGCCAAGCTGATTTCCCGAGGTTCCCTGGGCACCAGGCAGTCTCTTGAGGATGTTTCTAAACAAGGACTTTATTTAGATAGACCCATTACCTTCAGAAGGAGCCTGTTTCGCTCCACTGACTGCAGGGGGAATCTACAGACATCAGGTGGCTGGGCTGAAATCAGCTTTTGTGAGTACGCCTCAAAGGCACTCGAGATTTTAAAAGAGAAAGGGAGAAGCCTTCACAGAGTTCTTTCTTGGGAAAAGGAAGATAACCAAAGCCCTCGGTGCTCTGTAAGCTGTTGGGGCACAGTGTCTATGGGTTGCAGCTGGCCTTTTCAGACACAAACGTACTTTTCTGAGGTAAGTTAACTTGCATGTGTGGTAGCTTTATTTCACCCATTCCAGAAAATATGAGCACACTGACTGATGAAGTAGGGATCTGAATCCAGCCCTCAAATTCCAGGAAAAAGGCTCCAAATCCCTTCTGCAATGAGTTCTGCGCAGCACATTTGGCAGCCTGTGGAGCAAACCCCAGGAAGGAGCAATGTCTGTTCATTACCAGGGACAGGACATGGGGCTGTGTGGGTATTTTGGTGATGGAGAATAGCAGTTACATTCCGATTTTTTGGATGTAGGCCTTTTTTTGATGAGATGTTGAAGAATGAATTCCCATGTGCTATGTGGGAATTAAAGCTCCTTTTGCACTTCACATCAGAGTTAAGACTCTGGCCTTGTGACAGAACATCCCTTCCTCTTTGATACATGCTACGCCAGGAAGTAGCTGATTTTTGCCTTAGTCTGCTGTAAACTTCAGGGCGTGCTCAGAGGTAATCCTGCTATTGCCACTGTAAATTCAGAAACTTAAAAAGATTTTTTTATAGTGCTGCTGTCTGTGTGTTTTAACATGCTAGAGAGCATGGAGATGCTATCCCAACTTTCCCCTCACCCTAAATTTACACCAATGTAATCTCATGGCCTGTACTTTTGACCTATGCAGCTAAGGTCAGATGCAACATAAGGGAATGATGTGGAAGCAGCTGTGGAATGAAATCTGAGAGCTCTTCTGCGTGGGATCCCACAGCAGAACAGCCTTTATTGTAAAACTACTAACAAAACCTAATCTCTGAGTTTTCTTTTTTTCAGGCAGAAGGTGATCAAATCCAAAAGACTTCTCATTCCTTGAGTTTGAGACTGAAAATAGGGAAATTAATTTATTTCTGAATTAAAGCAGTCACTCCATTTTACTTTTATGGATGCTGTCTTATGGCTCCATGCACCTCTTTTTCTTCCCCTTTTTGTTTTCCTAGGTCTGGGTTTGGAAGAAGGTGAAGTGTTAGAACGGGAAGAGGGGGAGCGATATGAAAAGTGCTTAGTATTAATATTTGAAGGAGCTATTGATTTTCATGTCCTATGGTCTGTTGAAGTTTGTAGACTATGTTTTATCTTTGTAACAATATTTCCTTAAAGTCTACTCCATACGCAAACTGTCGCCTGGGTTACCATTTGTCATTTAAATTGCTGGGTAGCCCTGCTGCATTGCCGCAGGCAGTTCACAATATTTGCATTGTTCTGTACCCACATAAAAGTTAAGCTTTTGAAAGTAACCTGGATACCCGGTAAACCTGGTGTTTATTTACAGCTCTGATTATACAGTGTCCAAAGACAACATTCCAGGGAGGCCACGGCCTTAACACTTTAATAGACGCTGGGCAGAGCTCTTCTCGGGGTGTAGCAGCAGCCAGGTTTTGGAGGATTCTTCCACGGAGAGCTCGTGTTACGTCATTTTCCTTGCACCTCTCCTGCCATAAGTAAAACTCAGCATCTCACTGCTTTGTTTAGATTTTACCTAACACTGAACTTTCTTATGAGTGTGCATGGATACAACACGGGCGTTTTGCAGCTGAGTAAGAAACAGCGCAGTGGGAGACTTAAACAAAGTGACAACTTGACCAAAGAACGGGCAAGAGCAGGCAGTCTTCGCAGTGATGAAAAAAACGACGCAGTTACCCTGAAACGACAACACTCGGCGGGAACCCCGTTAGCTCGAGCCGTGCGCCACAAGCCAAAGGAAGAGCCGCGCAGTGGACACCCTGGTCACCCACAGGCAGCCGGCGGCCCGCAAAGCGCTGGGGATGCCCAAGGACGTGGCTGCACCCCCGCCGACCGCGTGCTGCGCGGGCACGAAGCACCGAAAAGTGCGTGCTCACCGCCTGCAGAGGCTTCAACGGCACCCGGTGCTGTGTGGGGCTCTGCTCCCAGCCCTGCGGCCCAGAGCCGGCTCCATGCCCCGACGGCCCTGCTGCGCGAGGGGGTCGCGGCCCCCGCCGCTGCTCGGCCCCGGGACGAGGGGAGGGCACAGGGAACAGCGCCCCCCGTCGGCCGGGCCCGGCCCCTGATTGGCCTCCACCTCCGCCGGCCACCGCCCCGCCTCCTCCAGGCACGCCCCCTGGCGGCCGGTGGGAGGAGGGGGCGCCTATGACTGACAGCGGCTATGTCCAGTGAGGACGGGCGCGGTGGGGAGGCGGCGCTCGTGAAATGGCCGACGGCGGGGCGGGCGGGCAGGCAGCACGCGAGGGGCGGACATGGGCGGGGTTAATTGCGTGCACCGGATACTGCGGGTCGTGCTGCCGTCGCTGCCACCGCTGCCGGAGTCGCGGGCTACCCTGCGCCGTGGCCCCGCTCCGGAGAAGCCGTACGAAGCGGTGCCGCCGCCGCCGCCGCCGCCGCCCGGTGCCGCTGCGGGCTCCGGAGGCAGACAGGAGGCGGCCGGAGCCATGCTGGGCAGCGGAGCCAAGGCGGCCAAGCCCTCCTTCGTGTCCTACATCAGCCCGGAGGTGCGGGGCCGGTGGGGCGGGCGCGGCCGCCCTGTAAGAGGGGGCGGCGGCGGCCCCTGAGGGGGGCTGCGGGGTGACGCCACGAGGGAAGGGGCCGCGGGGGGCGCGGGCTGTGGAGAAGCGGGCGGGGGAGCGGCCAGGGCGGCGGGGAGCCCTCCTCGCCCCGGCGCGGGCCCACCTGGGGATCTCGGCAGGGTCGCGGGGTGCCGCCGGCCGGGCAACGGAGGTGGGAGGATCTACGCGGGCTCCTGCCGTGCTGCCGGCTCCCTCGCCCCTCTCGGGTTTCGCAGCGGGAGTTTTCCGCGGGAAACCGTGAGGAGCGTCGTGGGACGGGGCCGGGGCTGGCGGGAGCGCTGTGAGGTGCGCTGTTCTGAGGGCTGCGTGCCTGCTGCCTCGAAGGGGCTTCCGCGAGAACGAGAGAGAAGCATCTTGCTTGTTGCTTCTCGAGAAAGCGTAAGAAATGCGGTTGGCTGGTCAGTTTTAAGCTGGTTTTTTTTTTTTTCCCCCTAGTGTTTCACTTGAATTGTTTTCGTAAGCAGTGAACAGATGTTAGGCTGTCGTTGTGACTGCTTAGCTTGTAAGGTGGGACTTCCCGAACCTGTTTTTCTTAATGTCCCTTAACATCACATCACTTTCAGGGTGTGCTCTGCCTTTGCAAAACTCCTTATTTTCAGTTCTGTCACTGTAAAGCCCTGGGTCCCTTTCCTCAACAGCTCGATGCTGAACTCCTGGCTGTGCATATCTTATGTGTTGTACTTCTTGTTGCCCATTCACTTATTTCTTGAAATTTATGTTGGCAGTTTGATTGAAGTGGCTTTAGACTCAATTTACAGAGGCCTGGCTTTAAACTCAATTTACTGAGGCCGTGTTGTTAGCAGATGGTATTAGAACAGTATTATTGTTCAGTATTCCTTCATTGTTTTTCCTGGTAAACAGCGGTTTTTTTAGGAAGACCAAACTATATGAAAAC
Source organism: Steatornis caripensis (assembly GCA_013398225.1). Taxonomy (NCBI): domain Eukaryota; kingdom Metazoa; phylum Chordata; class Aves; order Caprimulgiformes; family Steatornithidae; genus Steatornis; species Steatornis caripensis. The sequence continues at coordinate 79,177 of VZSC01010128.1, forward strand.
TAGCAATTTCTGCGGTTGTTTCCTGCCCTCCCCGTAATTCTTTGTAATCTGTGTCAAACTGGTTCTTCTTAATTGTTCAATTCTCTTAAGAGCTTCTTAAGGAAGAGATTTTTGTTAACTAGTACAGAATTTTCACTGATAAGACCTTGGAGAATCTGCTGTTTCTATTTTTCACTAAATCTGAAATAATGATGGAGAATTATTATGGCTTACGTCAGCTGTGCTGTTTAAAACGTATTTCCTTGTTTTCTGGTAGCAACTCTGGTCTTTATATGTTGTTCAGCCCTGGTGACTTGTAGTTTTGTCAATTTACTTTAAAAGCTTTCTATCTTCCTTGTACATACCAGTGAAAATAGATGATACACAAATATTTTTGGAGTCAGCAAATGTATCTCCTTGTAAAGTTAGTCTTTCACCTTAGAAAAGTATGTTGTACAAATACACAAAAAGGTGTGTGCTCAAGGAACCGAGTTTTGCGAAGGTAAGAAATTCACTTGTTGGACTTAGTGAAAGGCACTTCACCATTTAATCATTCAGCACGCTTGTTTAAAGCTTGCTGGAAAAAATGGCCAGTGGGAAGAAGTAAAAGTCAAATATATGTAGTACAGTAAGATACCAAACAATAAAGAGTACTTTAACTTGACTGTAACTATAGTAATGTAACTGTTTAAATACGATCATGATGGCTGCAGGAAGAATAATGAAGGTATTTAATACTGGAAGATGAAGCTCTTAATGAAATGTCCTGATGCACGAGAGCTTGCAGTTACTCTATCTTTTTATGCTGCTTTTGACTGGTCTCCTTGATGCACTTAAATTTAAGAATTTTACGCGCTCTTGTAGCAGAAGCTTTGAAATATAGACCTGACTTCTGCCATAGAATTGGTGTTTCAGACCTTCAAAAGCTCAGTGAAACTGAGGTCAGATTCCAGTAGCAAGTAAAAGAAGTTTAACTCTTTGCTCTGTTGGCTGTTGCTCTCTTTTGACAGCCTATGACTGCCTTAGTGGGAGGGTTACACAGGAAGCTGAAGCCTTCAGTGGTTTTTATGAGGATTAAAAATAACTTTAGATATGTGATGAAACCTGTAAGGCTAATTGGGGATCTGGAAAAAAATGTTGATTAAGTATCCTAAAATAAGCAGGAGTGAGCATGTTTCAAGGAACTGCATTGCATATGAATGTGAGAAAAACAACTTTCCGAACACAAATTTCCTGTAGTTCTTAACTTTCATGTAGCTGAGTTTTGAAATTGGGGCTAGACTCATAAAACAGTGGAAATACTTTGATCCCTTGTATGTGGGGAATAGTTTGGTCAATGGGGAGCTTTGCTTTCGTCAAGGTAGTGTAACTGCCCTACCAGGGCAGACCAATATCCTGTCTCTTTCAGTAGCAGATGCTTGGGGAAGAGTATAGGTGACAGGTGTGTTTAGTATCATGCTTCCTCTGGTAGACCCTGTCAGAAGGTGGGAAACAGCAGTTCAGGGACTTCTTGAGCTTGAGATTACATCTAGATAGCGTTTGAGTTAGTGATGGACTCGTCTGTGATTTTTATGGATCCTTGCCTTGAATCTTTTTGTATTTCTGACTTGCAACAAGATTTTCTGTCAGCCACTATGCAATGCAGAGCAATATAGTAGTATTATGGTGTAGTCCTCCTTCCCTGCAACCTCTGGATTCCTTGGGCTTGTCTTTGTTCCCCTGGGAAGTTGTTCGGCACCTAAAGCTGCTGCTTGTAGGTTAGGGGAGCCCTACAGTAACAAAACGCAACAGGCGGAGCTGAGTTTTGTACTAGCCCCAGCTTGTTTAGTCCATCCTCAAATACCTGAAGCATGCAGTAGGTAACATTCAGAAAAATAAAATTAAGTTAGCTTTAACCTGCCTTTGGGGTTTGTTTGTTTGAATATGAAGAGAAACAGGAACTCTGTTCATGTTAGTATGTGGCAAGACAGAAGTAAGGAGTGAACAGAAAATGCTGTTTATTAAAGGAACAGAAGTTATTTCCGCTGTGAAACCCTAGAATGTCTGGAAAAGCAGTGTTTTTGACATCTGACTAAATATAACCTAGTTACGCTCTGCTGTATGGAACCACAGATCAATCATTGGTCTGTTGAGAGCGAGACCATAGGATGTTGATATTGGTGACACACTTCCCCTCAGGACAGACTTGGCTACCCTGCAGGAAGTGGGGTGAATACTGGGGTATAAAAGCCAATGTTTTGACAGGTCTGATCATAGACCAGGAATATTTGTCTATGGAGACATAGAAACAAGAACTACTAAATTACTTCATGATTTCTAACTCTTAATATTTCAAAACTGAAAACGTTTACAAGGCTAACAAGCTAGATCATATTTTCCTTGAAATCCCAATTTGAATAAAAATTTGGTTCTTAAACTTGATTTGAAGATTGATGTTACTTTAACATAAAGTTAAATCCTTGTTGTTAATTCTTACAGGGTGTTAGGTCTTGTATTAGCCCTTAAACTTTAAAAAAGTTTGTTCTGCTTCATGCTGCTTGTCTGTGAAGTCTGGAGTGCATCTGAGGCTGCTGGGTTGTGAGGGTAGCTTTCATACCTCTTGGGCTTTGTCTCAAATCGTGCATTGCTGTTAGCTCATAACCACTATGAATACTTGTTGCTTGTAGATCTTGGTACAATATTGTGTGTTCTGTAGTGGTCACTTTGAAAGCAGTATGGTGCTCCTTCTAAACTGAAGTGATGGAATTGAAGAGTGGCATAAGGAATAGGAGTTACCAAAGCAGACAGCTGGGCTCGGGACTGACGTGGGGGAAGCTGGGCGTTGAAGTCAGAGGAGATGGACAGGACAATGTAAGGAAAGAGGAAAGGGTAAAAGATGAAACACACATGGAAAACATACGCTATGATCTAATGGGCTATAGGATAATGGAGCTGTGAAAGGAAGGAAAACAAGCCTTTGGAGATTATTTTCCGCACTGTTATTAAAGTGTAATAAGTATCTCCTCTGGATTGTATGACATACAACATGGGATTAGGCTTGTTTGACCAGGAAAGAGTCTTTCAGAAAATACCAAGTATGTGTTGGTTCACTTTGAGTACAAAGTGTATACTAAGCATTTGCACAGGTATTTCCTCTTTTGCATGAAATTCCAATGAAACTGTTAGTCAAAAGTTTGATTTGTTTTACTTGAAGTACTGTATTCACTTGTTGGAGCACCACAACTATCTTGCAAATATTTCAGTATACAGTTTGACTTTTGCAACTGATAAATATGTAGTTAAGAAAGCGATCTCAGCCCTCTGTTAGTCTTTTAGCGAAGTGTAAGTGGATGAGAAAAAATGGATGTTTGCCGTAAGCGTCACCATGATGTAGAACTTTCCTGTAGAGAGATCACTTGTGGAAAACTATAGAACATTAGAATATCCTGTGTTCTCACAGTGCTACTATTTGCTGTCAGCATTGAAAGAATGTATGTTTCAGCCTGTGTTCTTGAAACCCTGGAAGTGATAATGTGGTTCCTTCATTACTTGAGTATAATAAACAATGTTTTTCCCAGTATGTTTACTAAAAATCTTATTTTCCGTTATTTGACTTACCTCTAGCACAAATATCCAGCTATGGATAAATGAAAGATTACTGTGGGGTAAGGAAGGTTCAGAGCTTCCAGCACATACTTTGTAGCAGCAGACCATAAGCGTGGTCTCTGTGCTGAGTGATGAGCAACATCCAGTATTGATAGGCCTGTATACATATTTTGCAATGCTGATTAATTTTGCTGACCAGATTAGAGGAATCTGGATGCTAGCATGCAGGGAATGTTCTTCACTTTTTACTCATTTTCTGTCCACAGTTGTTTACACCTCTGGGGTGGGAGGTGAGGAATCACTCTCAGTTGTGGTGAGGCTCTTATTTGGGATCCCTCTCCTGCCCTGACTGTTAGGACCCTGCTAATATAGCATAATTGCTACCTGATCTTACTGCCTTGACTCAATGTTGCCTCACACGTGGTGGCTCTTTTATGCTGCAGCACTTGAGAAAGGGATACCCCCCCAGACAGACTCAGGGAATATATTTTAGCCCTTTTAAATGTATTTTTGGAGGAGAGATGAATGTAGGCCATGGATGTTGTAAACTGTGCAGTTGTTTCCTGTGCTCAGGTAAATACCAAGAAGAAAAGGTGAGCCTTTCCTTAAGAAAAACAGTTTCTCTGTTGTGTTGTCTCCCCTTTATTGAAGCAGAGAATCTGCAAGGAGCATGGTGTCTCCTTTCCCTGGTACTTCATGGTTTCATAGTGCGATCAGCTGAAGTCAATTTGAACTAACAAGAAGGATGATGCATTATGAATTAGCATGGTGTGACATGTCAGCCTGCAGTTGTGGTCTGGTTTGGTACTCTGTACAGTTATAATGGATAATTTTGGGGTGTTGCTGAATGGCCTGCTACTGTTTACTCTGATAACCTGGTAATAGGAATGCTCGGAAGCATCTCTGAGTGAGAAATTTCTAAAACATTCAGCAAAGTTGATGTCTTTTTTGCTACCATTTCTGAGGCAATCCAAAGTTAATTTTCCTAATTTGCATGGAGTCCTACAGGTATCTGCTTTCAGCTGTCGCTGGTAGTAGGGTTTCCTGTGTTACGTCTTGAGTAGGAAGTGCCAAGATGCTGCTTGAGGCGTTCAGAATGGGGAAGCTACAGATGAAAAAGTATTTGTCCAGAGGTGTGTGTGGCTCTCAGTGGTCACATATGGAAAGTGCTTGCATGCCTAACTTCATCAAATGGTCAGAGGGTGAAGTTTCCTGAGGTCGGCAGTGGATTTAGTAGCTTGTGGAAAGGGAGAGACCTGCTTCTGCTGCTTCCCTTGCTTTTGTTTCAGTGCTCATCTGACCCGTTGATGAGCCAGTTCTGCTAACAATAGGCAGTAACAACAAAACCAAATGTAGCACAAGTACAGACTTTCCAGATGATCTTGTGAACCAAATTACCTCACCGTGTAGTCAGACAAACCCAGGGATAAAAGGAGGGGGTGGGTGAGTACAAGCTATGTGACTGATTAAAGGGCTGTTGAGGAGCATGCATTTTAGTGTCAGCAGGCTCTTCAATTAGTCCCAAGACTTGTGTTGCCCCAAAACTGAAATCCATTAGAAAAATAAAGTTCAAACAGAATAGAGATATTAGCTAAACTTATGGATTCCTATACAACTTGCACTGACTCACAGTGAGTTAACTTTTCTTCATAAAGATCTTTGCCTTCTCCCTTAAAAGAGCAAATACAAAATGTGACATTAGTAGAATTTAATGTATTTTAATATCCTCCCTTGGAAAATGAGCACAGCAGCATGGATTCTTCAGCAATGTTCATGGCTTGCATTCTAGATATCCCTAGTGCATATGAATGAAAACTGTCTTTAAAATATTTATGATTTTATTACGGGAATATTAATGTTGATTTTCGAATAGAAGTCCTCTGGAGACGCAGCTCTTGGAAGCTGCTGTATGTTATAGAAATTCTGCCTGTAATAAGCACTTCAGTGTCTGTGGGGTTTGTCAACAAGAGTAAAACTGGACTTTACAAGTTGATCTCAGTGTTTGACTTGGGTCTCTATTCTGCTGTGATGCTATTTGATTAAAATTATAATTCCTTTCAGAAGATAAACAATTTAGCTTGTAACCAAAACCCAAACCACTTGTTCAAAACTATTTGCCTCTATATACATGTTACAATAGCTTCATTGCATTTCAACAGATGGAAGTAAACTCAAAGAACTTTGGGGTCAAATATTTTTGGTTTTGCTCAGGTCTTACCTGCCAAGACTAGCATAAACTGATACTCATACCATTAAGTATGAACATTCAGGCACTGTGTATCCATAAACAGTAGTTATTACATCCCAAAGTATAAGACAATGGGAAAACACCTAATTACTGCTTTACTGTTCTGTATCAATTATTGTGTCAGTTTGTGAACAGTGTTACATTTACTTGCACACAAACAGTGATAGTAGAAGGCATAGCTATAAAGGGCAGTAGTAAACCCAGAGTTTAGCTTAGAGCTACCAGTGGTGAAGAGAAAACATTGAGAAAAAGTGTATGTATTTCTTCTCTGAATGCAGCAGTGTTCAGCTTGAGTCGTGTTTGCATAGTAACTTTTATAGCTGACAAGCGTGAACTTTGACTAAGATTTACTTGTAGAACATCCAGACTTAGAAGTCAAAGGTGGCAAATTGTGTTTTGTTTTCTGCGTTAGCTGCCAGCTGTAGTTACAGATTTCTTTCTTCGCATCATTGCCACTTTGATTTTATAACCATTGCCTCTTTTCAACCTGTCTTGAACATCTCTGCTGTTGTCATGACATGTTTTCCTGGTGGTTTTAGTTTTTCTATGCAGCCTTCAAGCTTTGTTTTGGGTCTTCTGAGTGTTGAGAGCAAGTGTTTATAGCATTGGCAAAGGGAGATGGGGGGATTATTTTTATGCTCTCGGAGGCTTTTGTTGCTCTTGTATTTAATCCAGCAAAACTTTATTGCTTATGTCTCCTTTTGATTGCTTGCCTTCATTTGCAAAATCTAACTCTGAATGTTGGTGACAAACTAAAATTAACTTGCTTACTGCTGCTGCCCCGGGGGGATTTCCAGTTAACTACTAGTTTTGCAGAAAGACTCCAATGCATGTGAAGCGATTCCGGCTTGGAGGAAGAAGTTCTGAACTGACTGAGGAGGAAGGGTGTAGCGTGTCCTCTAATAGACTTTCGGCTGGAGATTTTACCCCAACTAGCAGTGGGCCAGAATAAGTGATACTGAGAATTTAATAGGTTTGTTTTTGTGCAATTTGGGTCCAAACTAAAGGATATCCTGTGGCTGGTTTTTACCTCTTGGCGCTGAGATTCTGAAATCCCTTTCCCTATAATCTTGGTAGTACTATTTAAGTAACTTCCGTACTCTGATTGCAGTAATACATGTAAGAAAATCAGAAACAGATAGTGAAGGATGAAGCTTGCAAAACTGTGAAGGGTACATTAGAAACAAATATTATCATACTTGGAAAAGCTTATGAATGAATTCTGGGAGATGGTGCTGTTATACTAAGTTTATTCTTATCCGTTTACATGTGCTGAGAGAACTTGAAGTGTTGGTGATGCTTTATTTCTGTTACTCATACAAACAATGCATTTCCTTTTTTGTGTTCACAACTGTGTGTTACTGACACTGTGGGTGTCAAGCCACTGACTTAATTATTTAGCTAGTAGACTACTAGCTGTAGCGGAAGGAGCACATTACAACCTTACTTTCCTTAACTTTGGAAGCTTTTTCCTTAATTTGCAAGAATGTGAGGAATTTGAGAAGGAGCGTGCTGTTATTTACAGCATGTTACAGTCTTTCCAAAGTAATAATTATTCTTTATCTCTTTAGGAAATACAGATAAAGGAACCCATAGAAAAGGAAGTAAATCCTCGGCTGTTACCGGGTAACTTGTATTTTGTATTGTTACAATTTTGTAATGTTACAAAAAAATAATAAAAAATTAATAAATAGAATAATATTATATATAATATAAATTTAAAAATAATAAAAATGTAAACAATATTTAAATTCTCCCATGTCTGCAGCAAATGCTCATGTGACATCAGTGTCCCAAGTAGTAAAATGGAAGTTTTGGTGTAAGAACTTGCACAGGTTGAAATGTTTTAAATATCTGTATGTGCGTGGGCTGCTGAAAAAATTATGAAAATTGAGATTTTTAGAGTACAGTACCTTCAGGTAAGCTGCATTTGGAGAACTGTCTGTACTTCGTTTGCCTGGTTTCTTAAAGTTAGGGGTTTTTTTTTGTTGGGAAGTGAAGACCAAGAACTAGTGGAAACTTGCTTTCTAGTTGCTTTGCTTCTATTATGAATTACGTAGACCTTTTGATGCCTCATTTGCTGTTAAGATTTTTTAAAAATTTATAATTCTTTCTTTTTGGAATGTTTTCCACGATCAGGAAAGATGATGTTACTAAGAAAAAAAAAAAACAAGTAAAAGGTTAGAATAAACTAGTATTGTTCTGTTGGGGTTTCTGCACTGTGTAGGAAAGACCAGGATTCTTGCTAATGATACCTATTCAGACCTGTTTTTACTTTCTTAGCAGGAACTGAAATTCAAGTTTAATTCTAAGATAAGAACTTCATTCACCATTATTTATGCAGACCTGTGTTTCAGAACTTTAAATAGCCCTGGGGCCTGTAAAATATGCAAGATCTTCAGTCAAAGCTATGAAAAATTAACTGTTATGAACTTGTAATAATAAACTCAAATGTTTCAGCATCCTTAAAGTTTAGCAACAAGGAGAATTGGAACAGTTTTCAACTTGTTTATTGACTATTCAATACTTTCCAGTGGGCTTTTCGGGTTTTTTTACTACATACTGATGTGGTTGATCTTTGCAACTCCACATGTTGTTCTACAACTTACAGTAGGCCATGATACAGGTACCTCTGGTTACAGAACTCCTAAACATATGCAGTTGAACAGCATTCAGTTTATCTTGAGTAATGTTGATAACCTGGGAGGCTCTCAGTGTACTGATTCCAGGAGCTACCTCTTAGTCTTTTTGTCTTAACAGTGATGAAATATCTTCAGGCATAGAGTTTTGAGAAGCTGTCAGGAAGTTAATGCTGAGTTTAAGATAAAAGTTGAAATAATTCAATTATAAATGTCAGTTTTGTTGCAAGTCAGTGTTTTTTTAATACAGGTGAACTGCTGCTTTGTGAGGCAAGCACAGTGTACAAGTATATACAAGAAGATGGATCAAATCGTGGCACCTATGGGAAACTTGTATGCACAAACTTCAAGATTGCTTTCCTTGATGATGATTCTGCTTCAGATGATAATGTAGGAAGACAAGTCGTCTAATTATGACCAAACAGTCTCTGAGGACTTACAGTATCTCTGACTAAATAATCATATCTTTCTCTTGTATAAGGATACAGAATTAATATAGATTTATAAAATATTCTAATGGCCGCAGACTACTTTTAATCTGCATCTGCTTGGTCTATGCAGATCCTTTCTCAAGCTCTAAAGACTATTAAGAGTACAAATGGTGCAAGCCTGTATGTAGGCTCTTACATTAGGCTTAGCTTTCAACTTTATACCTTGTGAGTTGATAATTTTGTGAAGCTTAAGTTAAAAGGCTGAGTTGTTTTGAAAATTAAATCGTTTGTATAAACCTGGTTTCTGACTGCTTATCTAGTAGCAATTACAAAAGTGTGAAAGTCAAACATACTTGTGATGTTGTAGCGTGGCTCAGTAAAGCTCTGAATTAATCCAAAGTCAGGTGTTTATTGTAAAGATTTAAAAAACTGGCACTATTGAGCTGGCAAACATTAAAAAACTTAAAAACTCTCCAAATCTTAGAAATTAGTTAAATTTGGTTTCCTTTGTTTTAGGTGCTCAAATTGAGCTGTCCAAAGGGAATGGTAATGCCACGCCCTTTTTTATGTGCTTAAGCATCTGAAACAGTCTGGTCCTTTTAGGTGATAAAAGTGAAGCAGAGCCTAGTATATGGCTCTGGAGTGCAAGGTGATCTTGACAGTGAAGAAGGAGAATAATATGATTGGACAGACATTGATTGTAGCCAGAAGTTTATTGGGGTAAAATTTCAGGAAATTTAAATGTTAGACCAAGGCTTCTGAAGACAAATATGGATTTTTAGAAATTCTGGAATTAATTGGGAGAAAGCTGCAGAGGGCTTTCCACAGATCACATGAGATTTATATGAATGTTAGTAGTGACCATGCTAATTTCTGTTCCATCGCTAACTTTGTGTCTTGGGTTTATAACTACATTTCTTTTAACAAAAGTTAAATATTAGACACCTGATTTAGAGTAGAGCAGACCAGGAAATAATTTGAATGAGGTTAGCTCTGTTCACAGCTGTCTGCATGTTAAATGTAATTATCTGATGTGGTGTGCGTCGGCATTCTGGTAATAATATTTAACATAATGATGTTTAATTGTGGCATCACTCAAATGTAATTTTTAGCTCAACTCATGGAATGACAAAAATGAAGGGAGCCCCAAATTGCTTCAATTTTGGCAAAACAGAAGATAACATAATTGGGTTGTATGTGTCTTCATTTTACCTAGAGATAAATCTGCCTGTTATGTTGGAATATTCTTGGGATACTTGTTCTTTTAAGAGACTTTCTATTTCATGCCAGGTTCCCATAGCAAGGAAACTTGTCATAGAAGGGCTTGGATTAAATCAAGTTACTGTATTTCCTGTTTACTGCAATGATTCTAGTTTGAAAAGTGACTCTCAGTAGAAATGCATGCTTTGAAGCTATTTGAAAAGTAAAAACTCTGTCTACATTTCAGGCATGGCTGAGACTTAAAACTGAATCTACAGTTTATAAAGTATGCCTGTGTGATCTGCATCTGTCTGTATTTTACAAACTTCTTCAGTGTTCTGGCTTACACAGCTTATAAGAATAAGAAATCATGCTGATTTTAAAATAGATACTGAATACATCCTTTCTGAGAAGTTGTTACTGCTTAATAGTGTGAGACTTCTAAGATATTTTTTTCATGTTCTAGGAGCCACAATTTAAGAATAAGATCGTAGGAGAAAATGACATAACCCTGCAATGTGTAGACCAAATCTATGGAGGTAGGTCAGCTTTCGCCTTTTTATGATGCCTCACACTTCTAAGTGTCTTATAATGCCAGTGCTTTTTGTACACGTACATCCGTTTTAGAAAACTGATAAGAGTTGTCACTTTGGAAACTAGGATTGAGTAGTCTGGAAAAAAAGCTGCAGTTATATGTAATGATTAAATGACAGTTAAGAGATTTATCACAATCCTGTCTTATCCCTCAAGCTTGTCAAAGTTACGTTCTGATTAATTATCTTGCTGGGACAGACAAAACAATTCCTTCAAAATGCCATGATTCAAAGCAAAGACGTGTACTGTGAGAAGCCTCTGATTAAGGTTGGTGCACAAGGATCTCCCAGTGTATCAACTATTTCTATAAATATGAAGGTATTCACTTCATATGTGTAATAGCACTGCAGAGCAGTGCCAGGTACTGAATTCCCAAACAATACCTTTTGTTTGTCTAAGGGAACTTTGTTCTATGAGATTCATAATGTCTTCAAAATATCAAAGTAGATAGAAAATGAGGTTTTAGTTTACAACTAAATCAATGGGTGCTTTGCAGCAGGGTTTATAGGTATGCCTGTATTGCTGAAAAAGGTGAACAAGAATGGGACAGGTAATTTGTAAGTAATAGGGAAGGCTTTTTGAAGAAGCCTGACTTTGGGCTAGTGTTAGAGTGTTCTAAGTATTTATGAATGGTGGTGTGGATTCATGAAGGAGTGATCTAGGGGGAGACTGGTGGAGTCTGGTTATGAAACACTGTTTAGTTTCATATACAGTGGCCTAGCTGGCGGCACTCAAGGTCGTGAAATGGTACATCCTCAAACAGCCCCAGAAGGACTCTCTTGGGTGATTTATGGTGGTTAAAAAAACAAATTTATTTTTAGGAACTTAGAACGATCTCAGCTGTTTGGGGACTTTCCCTCAAGCAAAACTACTAAATTATATTCTTTATACATTTCAAAACTTTGAACTTATAATGCAGGCAGAATATGAACAGAAATAATGACTGAACAACTGGCTTGCTGCAAGCTTGTTTTCTACCTTGCAGGAAGTAGTTTGAATGCGTTTAAAAAAAAAAAGTTCAATGTATTAGAACAAGAGCTTGCCAGTCTGTTGTAGGATCTTTGTTTTGACTTGCTAAAACTTGTGCTTGACCTAGTTTCTTGAGAATTTTGAAAAGTCAAGCAGGGATAGCTTTATCAACAGATGGCAAAGTTCTTTTTGGTATTTACTTAGACTTTTTAATTTTGCAGTTTATGATGAGAAAAAGAAACTTCTAACTGGACAACTGAGAAAATACCCAGAGACGCTGATTATCTACTGTAAAGACCTTAGAGTATTTCATTTCTGCCTGAGATACACAAAAGAAGAGGAAGTGAAAAGAGTATGTATAGTAACTTAATTTGTTTTTATTTTTTAAGCTTACTGTTGGGTGTTTAGTTGTGGGGATTAGGGAAGGGCGAAATTCACCCTGAGAAATGCTTTATACTTGAAGTGTTTTCTGATCATTCCCAATTGAGTGACAAAATAAGACTTTGATTTCTAGCTAACATTACTCATTAAACATTGTTATGTATATCAGTTAAAAAGATAAGATACCTTGGCTCTCTGAAGAAAACTGGTGCTTGAGAGTACTGTATGAAATTAGCTTTAACCCAGGCAAACTATTCTGATTGTGATACAATTTTATTACACTTTAGACTTCAGCTTTTTTCATATGAAAGCAGTTATTTTCCTGATAACTTGGGTTCTTTTGACAGGTCAATCTGAACTCCAAACTAGGAGTCTAGTACCTTTTTTAAATAATAAGAGTAATTCTGGAAGTTGAACAAATGTAATATTTTCCATTAAGCCAAGTAAGTGTAGTGTCTTGCATACAATGCAGAACACTTTCTGGAAGTCAGTTTTCAGCTGTTGGGGATAGAACCCATTAAACAGTTTTGTTTAAAAACTGGGGGGGGGGGGGGGGG